>OW240912.1:177322572-177371514 GCA_933207985.1 Pelobates cultripes
AAAGATTAAAAACAGTGGTTCACTTATTTCTGCACTTAGTTCCTTAAGTACACGTGGATGGATACCGTCAGGCCCTGGAGCTTTGTTTATATTAACTTTCTTTAGTTGCTGCAGCACCTTGTCTTCAGTTAACCAATTACAATTATTCTGCAAGTTTTTAGTAGCAATCATTTGCACATCTATTGCCATGGGTTCTTCCTTAATATATACGGAGGAGAAATAGTTATTTAAAATTCCTGCCTTTTCCTGGTCTTCATTAACTAACACCCCCATTTCAGTTTTTAGTGTACCCACACTTTCATTTTGTTTGTTTTTTAGAATTTATGTACTTAAAAAATGCTTTGGGGTTGGTTTTGCTCTCTTCAGCTATCATTATTTCATTTTGAAGTTTAGCAAGTCTAATTGCCTTTTTGTACGCATTATTTGCATCCTTATATCTTTTATAAGATGCATCTGATTTGTCCGATTTAAATGCTTTAAATGCCTTTCTCTTAGTTGTAATCTCTTGTTTTACTTCTCTACTAAGCCATGTTGGTTTTAATTTGTTTCTTTTATATTTATTTCCCAATGGTACATACTGAGAAATATACCTTTCTAATATTTGTTGGAAGATGATCCATTTATCCTCATTGTTCTTTTCACTAAAGAGTTTATGCCAGTCAATATATTGTAAAGCTTCCCTTAACTTATTGAAATTGGCCTTTTTAAAATTATATGTTTTAGTATTCCCCATGTGCTTTTTTTTTGAGTTTATTTCAAAGGACACTATATTGTGATCACTATTTCCCAAGTGCTCACCTACTTGAATGTTGGTCAAAAGATCAACGTTGTTTGTTAAAACCAGGTCCAGACAAGCATCCATTCTAGTTGGTGCTTGCACAAGTTGTGACATGAAGGTGTCATTTAACAAGTTTAAAAACCTAATTTCCTTTGCTGAGGCACTAGTCCCTCTGTCCCAATTTATATCCGGGTAATTAAAATCTCCAATAATTAAAGTGTTACCCAGATTTGCAGCTTTCTCAATTTGCTCAAACAGCTGTTGTTCCTCGTCAATATTAACATTAGGTGGTTTATAACATATCCCAACCAATAGTTGGTTTCCCTTCTTTTCCCCAAGCAGATATTTACCCATAAAGCTTCCACATTATCCTCCTCGCATTCCATTTGCTTAACATTTGGCTTTAAATCATGTTTGACATACAAACATACCCCACCACCCTTCTTGTTTTTCCTATCCTTCCTAAATAACGTGTACCCATTTAAGTTAGCTGCCCAGTCATGTGTCTCATCCCACCATGTTTCAGTTATGCCTATTATATCATATTGTTTAGTGTATGCTAATGCCTCTAGTTCCCCCATTTTGTTATTTAGGCTCCTTGCATTAGTAAGCATACATTTAATATTATGCATCACTTGTATATTTTGTGAATTTTCAACATTACACAGCTTCTCTGTTCTGAGCTTGCCCCTCCCCCCGTTTCCACCCCCCTTGTACTGTGCTAAAGCCCATCTCCTTTCTGTCCTATCTCCATTTTGTAGATTGCTATGACCCTCCCCCCCTACTACTAGTTTAAAATCTCCAACCTTCTAGCCATCCTATCCCCCAGCACTGCAGACCCTCTCCCGTTTAGGTGCAATCCATCACCACTATAAAGGTTGTACCCAATCGCAAAGTCGGCCCAGTGCTCTGAAAACCCAAAACCCTCCTTGCATTGACCTCTCTAATCTCCCGCTGCCTTTCCACTGTAGCGCGTGGCACAGGTAATATCTCAGAGAATACCACCTTGGAGGTCCTTTTCTTAAGTTTGCTACCTAATTCCCTGAAATCATTCTTTAGGACCTTCCATCTTCCTCTTACTTTGTCATTGGTACCAACATGGACCATGACCGCTGGGTCATCCCTAGCCCCTCCCAATAATCCATCCACTCTGTCAGCAACATGCCGGACCCGAGCACCCGGGAGACAGCAAACTGTCCGGTTGAGCTGATCAGAGCGGCAGATTGCCCTATCTGCTCTCCTAATGATAGAGTCCCCTACCACCACAACCTGTCTTGCCTTCCTTACATTTTGATCCCCACACGTACTAGGGGGGCTGTTAGCTCGGCTGTTAGAAGTAACAGCTTCCTCTAATACAGCTACTCCTGAGCTGATGCTCCCAACATCTTCCCTCAAGCGGGCAAATCTGCTAGGTTGCACAAATCAGGACTAGCTAGCCCTTTCCTCTTCCCTCCCCCCCTGCTTCCTCGCCCCACTGTCACCCAGCTACATGCCTGTTCCCCATCTGTCTTATCTCCTCCCTCTCCACTACCTGTCCCCACTAAACTCTGCTCAGTGAGCAGTAGACTCCTCTCAAGATTGTCAATCTCCCTCAATGTTGCGATTTGCTTCTCGAGATCTCCAATCTGAGCTTCCAGAGAAGCCACTCGCACACAACCATCACAGAGGTATGGACCCTGGACGGGTACATCCAGGCAGCCATACATGCAACAAGATGTGCATTGAGTTAAACCAGCAATCTTGCTAACACTCATTTCCCCTTTAAACAGTAAATAAAAACAATTGCCTTGTTAGTTTAAACCCCTTGTTAGTTTTAACTCCTGGTTTTCTAACTCCTACTTGATCTTCCCTAAAAGAGGTTTGTCACTAGCAGGTGAATGTCTCCTCAGTCATTTGTTCTGTATTTGGACTGTTTTCAATTTTGCTTCTCATACCGAATTAGATTGTTTGGTATGTACCTCATTGTGATTATTTACTGCCTGTATATCACCCATTAATTAAATGCTGCAGTGATTAGCCAAGAACCAGGAAAGGAAGGGAGACTTCACACTGTTCCTGTCAGCATTATGTTCTCTTGCTGGATTATGGCTGATTTTTTACTAATCTGAGTGATCAGGAGTTGCAGGGGATCTATCATTAATTTGATTAATGAATATTCCCTAGCCAGTAGGCTTGATAGAAGAACGCATTAAAGGGACATTATAGTCACCCAGACCACTTCAGCTCAATAAAGTGGTCTGGGTGCCAGGTCCCTCAGGTTTTAACCCTTCAGATGTAAACAGTTTCAGAGAAACTGCTATGTTTACATTAGGGGTTAAGCCAACCTCAAGTATGTCTTCCTGACAGCCGCATCCATAGGAAAGCATTAAGAAATGCTTTCCTATGGACTGTTTAAATATACGCGCATATAGTGCCATGCGCTGAATTAAGGAAAGTTGCTGAAGGGGGTTTTAAAGGGCACTATAGTGTCAGGAAAACCGCTTTGTTTTCCTGACACTATAGTGATCCTTTAAAGGGTTACTATAGTCACCAGAATCACTACAGCTTAATGGAGTGGTTCTGGTGTCTAAAGCATGTCCCTACAGTCTTAGCAGGGACAGTCCCTCAGAGAAAAGGCAGTGTATTCATTGTTGCCTAGTAACACTTCTCGTGGCACTCATTCAGATTGCTACTAGTGGTGCAGTCTAGTCCAGTACAACTACATTCAGAATGGAGACACTGAAAGTTTCCCATAGTGATGAACCAATTCAATGAATTTCTATGAGGAGATGATGGGCAAAGCTTAGCTTGGAGTTTTGCTATGCATGCACAATATCCACGCAAATCTTTACTATAAGGCATAGGATTGGCTTGGATCATCAAGAGATCTCAGCCATGGCAACAGAGCAAGTCGCTGCAGAGAAAAGGTAGTCTTTACATTGCTCCCTAGGGACACCTCCAGTTGCAATCACACAAAAGGCCACCAGAGGTGCTTCCTGGGGGCAGTGCAGCACTGACGTTCAATATCTCCTTGCGCTGCACTGCCCCCTTTACTATCTCAGTCCATCTAGTGCTTTTTCTATGAGAATGCATTGGACTGACTGAGATCAATTCTGATGTCAGCCAAGAACGCTGATCAGAAACTGGGCCTGCACCGACAGACCCATGCAGTGATGGAAATAATGCAAGTCTTCACTCTTAAGGGGCAAGCCACCTAAATGGTGGTTTTAACATTATAGGTTCAAGAATATATGTTTGGGTTAGGGTATTATCAGTATTGGCTAAAAAAAATTATAGGTCAATCTGAACTTTCATGCTGATGGCTTACTGATATTCTGTACATTTACCATTAAAAAAATAAAATTCTACACAAATCTGTCAACTGAACAGGTTTTTTTTATTGAGTTAAATGCACAAAACATACATGCCAGTCAGAATTTGTTTTCAAGAACGTGTGTGGTGGATGCAGATAGAGTATTTTTTATAGTGAATGCAGTGTGTATATAATGAATGTAGTATGTAGTGGGTTTATAGAATGCAGAGTGTGCATTTGTGTAGGTATGTAGTGTGTAAAATATGGGGGGTTATTTTTATTTTAAATATTTAATTTTTTTAGCCCCCCTCCCTGATTCTTACTTGGCCAGGGAGGATATGGCATTCCCTGGTGGTCCTGTGGCATGGACTGTGCAGTGGGAGCCCGTAGCAAGCTTACCTTCCCAGCAGCTCCCCTGTCTAAATCTCAGCCAGCGGTGAATGCCCCAGGAACTCGCAAGAGTTAGACAGGGGAGCTGATGGTTAGGTAAGAGCTTGTTGCGGGTCTTCTAGGACCGGCGGACTTGTCATGGGCCTGGCTGTCCTGGTATGAATCAGCAATATCATTATCTATAGGCAGATACCAATATTACTGAAAATACCGAATATCGGCCAGACTGATTCACAGTCGATCCCTAGTTTGGGTTCCAGACAATAGTGTTCCTTCAGTTTTGATATTTCAGCTGTTAATTTTACACATCTGCAACTAAATAAAAAACAAAATAAAGATGCATATATCAGTCCTGATTAAATGCTTAATAAGTCTAGAATCTAAATGCATATTTAGTTAAAGCTGACCCTCACTATACCAACCATACCCCTTAACCAATGCTTACACTTGCTACCTGTATACCCAACACCACATCAATCCAAAGTTTCCTAGTTAAAATTGTAGATGGGTCTGTGATTTCCATTGTGTGCAGGATTTGAAAAGTTCTGCCTTTTGTGACTTTTAAAACCACTATTTCGTGGCAGCAAATCACGCACCCTGCACAAGTTGTATTTTGAGAACAAAACACAGACATGAATATGCTTCTGTGTAAAGGCATGGGACTACAGGATTGCCTATGCCTCTAAAGAAGCCCATGCCCCTGCCTGTCCCCCAATTCATGTTATGGGGTGTCCTTTGCCTCTGTCTCCATGTTTGTGTTCAAATTTTATTTGAGTGAGATAAGATGCATTAAAAATAAAAAAACGCCAAGTTGCACACGGTGTGAAAATTGCTGCTGTGTCAATACAGAAGTTTTTTTAAAAAGTCAAGGGCAGCATGAATAGCCAAAAAAAAAAAAAAATTCTTAATTTTTACAATACTAAAATTACACAGTATGTGCTTCTGCAATAAAGGAGAAATATGCAAGCTGAAAACCTAGCAAAAATGTATTCATTCAAAATTGCCTACTTGCTGATACAAGCAAACTGAAGTAATACCATGAAGAGAAAAAAAAATGTGCTTGTTTACCTGTATTCTTACACATTTCCAGTACACTTTCTAAATCTATAAGTCAAACCAGACTTCAAACCAGATTTTTCTTCTCAAATATATTTTATTAAAAAGTAAAAAAAATATAACAAAATATGCAGTACATTATTACACAGGATTATACTATACACCAGCGGTTCCTAAACTGTGTGCTGCAGCACTGAGATACACACATGGGTGCCGCGGAATGTTTCCCCGGTGCTATCAATATAAACAACTGCTGAGAGGGGCCGGACGGGTGCCAGGGTCTTTTAAGGTTGGCTGGAGGGAAGGGACAGCCTTCACCAAAAAAACAAAACAAAAAACAAACAAAAACACACACAATTTATATAAAAAACACGTTCACTCAAACATACTTCACACAAATTTACATCTGCATAAAAAAAAAATTACAGTCAGACACACCCCTGCAGTCAAACATTACATACAAACACACCCCTGTGTTAAAGTATATACAAGCACTCCTTCAAACACCAACACGTGCCATAGCACTGTACCGATAAAACCTAGACTTGAGGTGCCAAAAAAAAAAAAAAAGTCATACACATACAGAAATATTAAGGGTGCCTTGAACCTAAAGTTTGGGAACTGTATTATACTGTAGAATAAGTACTACAGAATGATTTTTTTCCCAGATAACTGATGCCCTCCAGTGGACAGTTGTACAAAGAAAGAAAATTTAAAAAAAAAAAATTACACAGCTATATATAAATAAAATCAATACTAACCCATAGGATTTTCCTTTCAATTTGGTTGCCTTTTTGCATTATGGTATTAATGTAGTAGTAAAGTAAATTACAATGGTCCATGCATACGGTGTTTCAGTTCCAGAAAGGACCACTCTAGGCACCCAGACCACTTCAGCTTAATGAAGTGGTCTGGGTGCCAGGTCCAGCTAGGGTTAACCCATTTTTTTTTTTTAATAAACAGCAGTTTCAGAGAAACTGCTATGTTTATTAATGGGTTAAGCCTTCCCCCAAAGCCTCTAGTGGCTGTCTCATTGACAGCCACTAGAGGCGCTTGCGTGCTTCTCACTGATTTTTACAGTGAGAGCACGCCAGCGTCCATAGGAAAGCATTGTAAATGCTTTCCTATGTGACCGGCTGAATACGTGCGCAGCTCTTGCCGCGCGTGCGCATTCAGCCCAGGAGGAGGAGAGCTCTCCGCCCAGCACTGGAAAAAAGTAAGGTTTTTACCCCTTTCCCCTTCCAGAGCCGGGCAGGAGGGGGACCCTGAGGGTGGGGGCACCCTCAGGGCACTATAGTGCCAGGAAAAAGAGTATGTTTTACTGGCACTATAGTGGTCCTTTAAACTAGACTTTTTCTTTGAAGTCTTTAGAATGTTGTATGCTATACCGTAACAAGCGATTTCTGAATACCCAACTTACCAAATAAAAGTAATCCAAACCTTTGAGACACTTTGGTTTTCTGCCACTATAGGAACCTATAGTGCCCCCTCCACTTTTCTGCCCCCCAGAAACCACTTTCCAAGTTGGGGCTCTTGTACTTTTACTATGCAAACCTCACCTGACTAGGTATGGCAATAAGCTTCTACTTCAAGATGTTTTAGGCAGTTTACTCTCCTGCCCCCCCCATTTGTTTGCATTGAAAAAGAATCAAGGGAATGAAATGCAAACTCTTTCCACAGTTGTCATGAAGTAGGTTCTCTTCTAGGTATATATTCCCACCCTGCTATTTGGGGTCCACTTTTGTACATGCCCTCTGATGCATTCCAGCACTTCCCCTTATACGCCCTCTATATTGCATGACAGACTCCACGCAGCGATGTTTATATTGCATATGGCTGCTATTTGGTAACACCTTTGCGTTTTTTCCATCATGATTTCACACAAAAAAAAAAAAAATAAGAAAACAAATCTTATCTGCAAAGGAAGATTAAAAATGCTTTTTATTAATTAAAATAAAGACATTTTTAGACATATCCACAGATTAAAAACAACCCACTTCGGTAATATTTAGCCACCAGGTCTGTGGCAATGAAGGAAGAATAATATTTCTTCAACTCTAAATTCACACAATGCTTTCACTGAGGGAATAATGCTTTTCAACTTCATTGAACAGAATTATAAAAAAGAAAATTTTGTAAAAATGAAACAACCCACAAACATTACAATTCCAGTCCCAGAATCTTATAGGGTTTCATTTCCAGGCATTGCACATTAGCAAGCTCAAATCCATCAGAGACTCAAAACTGAATTACAAATTCATCTGATGCAGATGTGTAGTCTCCCCAATGGCCAACTCTGGATTTACATTAAAGATGCAATATAAATGCCCACTATGCAAAGGCTACTGTGCCAGCTATTTGTATTAACTGTCAGTTGTAACTTTCATATAGTTAAGAATTTCAAAAGAATTAGATTTATCAAATCTTTGGAAGCTTATTGCTTTTGAAATGCCATTTATAAATATATTACTATGCAGATATGGAAAAGTAATGTATTTTTACACATATGTAGAAGGTATGCTTGGGATAAAAAGGTTTTAAAGAGTTTCACAGCTGGCTGGCTGCTATTCACTGTGTGAACAAGCATTCCCATGCAATTTCACACCATAGAGTAGTTATTACTCAATATATCTGTGTACAATAGCTTACTAAATACAAAACAAAAAAACACACGCACACCAAATTTTGTACTACAAGTGTTTTCAGTAAACAGTGAATTGCGACTGGACAATGGAGCTGCAGATTATGTCAAATTGGCTAGCAAAATGTAGGCCACAGTTTGCGCACCGTACACTAGAGATAACTAATTGGAATCAACATTTGTTGGGTCATATCTACGGTTCTCATTTAGGTCTGAGCTGCTGTGGATTGTCTAATTTGATTAAAAGAAAATAGGCCCCAATGCAGGTGGTCAATCCATGTGAAGGTTCTGAATAGGAGTTGTGAAAACAAAAAGGCACTGATTTATGCAGGCATTCAAAGCCAGACCCAAAACCACTGGGTATTTTACTTGAGGCATTTAGTACAGAGTTTTGCTAGTCCGCCCACGTAAGCTAGCTTGTCATCCATAAATGTTTGTCTATGGACCAAATTCTGCCCTAGTTCACCAGTGACGACCGAACACCATTGGTTTACCAAAGTACTGAGCCAGCAAGGAAGATCTGTAAACAGGATAGTTCTGCATAAAAGTAATTTAACGGTTCTGGCACCCATACCTACAGTGATACAATCCAGGTTTGGATCTTTGGGGCATTTGAATATATACATAAGTATCACTGTCTGGAGAAGGTCACATGCTTTACTTTCCATATTAATGACAAGTGTAAACATGACAATTTTGGCCCATAACATAACCCATCCTTACACTGAATACTTAGTAGCTGAAACCTTTTTGATAAAAACTCTGGGGGAAGCCCTTCTGTATTGGCCAGGTGTCCAAGCAATAAGCTACAACTATTTACCAAGTACTATTTAGTGCTGGATTGTAGGATCTACAAGACAAAAATTAAAAAAAAATTAAAATAAAAAAAACTCACGCACGTACATTTTTTGTCTAAATTCTACAACTTAAAAACACCAGTGGTCAGTGTGCTTCTGGTTTTTGAATCCAGATTGTTTGGAAAAATATAAATCCTTTACGTTGAAATGCCTATGAAATGTCAGACAAATTTTAAAAAAGAGCAACACAATGATAAACAAACCTACACATTTAAGGTAAAATAATTAAAACCAAAATTATACAGAAGCTTGCACCAGAAAAGTGTGTAGGTTGAATGCTAGTGTGACTAATACAGCTTAAAGGTTTAGGGGAGAGCAGTTTGAGGTTTTTAAAAAAAAAAAAAAAAAAATTATGTGGCAAGAATATGGCATCAAAATATGGCTCAGTGTTGGAGACTGCTATAGGGAATTAATGCTTATGTTTGAGTAAAGTTATCCATTTACCAGTAGGCAACATCCCAGACCAGGAGGAGAAAAAAAATAAATGAAAATTCTGCTTTTAATACGCAGTGAATGGCTTTTTTATGAAGTCCCTCCTAGTTTATGACTGCGTAAATCTACCCATCTGAAGGTGTACACTTAAGAGTACTCCATGATCTGGATATCCATAAGCCACTTGCTGCAACTGGTTAAGGTGCACGGCAGATGCTACAGTGGGAGCAGTTTAATTTGCAATCAATTGTGCCAAGAGACCGTTTCCTGATATCAATATTGTAAGAGAGGTGTGTTGATAGCTTTGCTTCTCCCTGCATTAATCTTTGTTCAGGTGAAGTGTAATGCCAATGAAGTGCTCTTGATCCTGAATGTGCTGGCATGCAAAGTGAGGCAGGGCAAGAGTGCATCTCCATAAACAGTAAGGTGTATAAAATTATTGGTGACCATTCCAAAAAAAAAAAAACCCCACAGGGATATTGTTGGCTTACCTACTGTCAAAGACTACAGAGCTAGCCAAAAAGCATATACAATAATGTATATTAGGCATTAGAGTATCATAACTACAATTGTTTTATCGCTTGCATGTATGGACTGCAGAGAACCCTAAACTTCAAGTGTAAGGGATAAAAAAAAAAAAAAAATTATAAAACCAGGACAAATGCACTACAAACATGCATGCTGAATAAGTCGTCACGTTGCTAAGAAGTTAGTTTAAAAGCAAAAAAAAAAAAATCACAGGCCAATATACAAGAAGCCCTGAGCTAGCTAGAGTGACTTTGCCAACAGCCCAATTCATAAAACACAAACGTTATCCAATACATCTGCTAATCCAGGGCTATCAAGTAGTTGACAAAAATGGAGCTCATCCCTTCTGTGCTTTGTTTAGGGACATTAAAAAAGACCCACTAGCCCTCCCCCAATTGATTTCCAATAATAAATACATAGTCACGGTCATATAGACCAAAATGTCAGAGTATATGGGATGTTATAAGCCTGATTGTTTATAACACAGCTTATTCTGAATATTGCAACCCAGCGGATATTCAATATCAAATATATATCTCTATATAAGGATATATATATATTTATATATGTACACACTATGTTGTGCCACCCAGTTGGTTAGAAAGAGGGGGCATAAAACAGATTATAGCAAATAAAATTTACAATTTTCCCACAGCAAAATCCTTCTAATGCTGTATGTTGAAACTATGGAACGCACTGCTAAAAAAAAATAAAAAAAAATAAAAGAGGTAGATTTAATGTCTGTATCAAGCAAGTTGCAGAAGGGAAAATAAAAGGCTGGGAAAAGCAAGGGGGAGAGCAGTTTAGATTAGGACACCACAAAGCTAGAGACTTCTGCATCTTGAGGTCTTTAAAAAAAAATAAAAATATATAAAATAAAAAAAACACAAACTATGTAGTCCAGCATTGGGTGTCCAAGAACAGTCCAGAATATCAAAAGAATGAAGGGAGTGAAAGGTTATGAGTACAGACTGGAGTCTATTCTAGAGATGCTACATAATTTATCTTGTGCTAGAACAGTATTGCTTTAGGACAAAAAAATAAAAAAGTTAAATTTGGGAGAAGGGCCAAGATGCATTCTGTGCAATGAAACTCAAGTAGGAACAGCAAGCTGGGGGAGAAGAAATATAGCACCATATAAGCCTTTCAGCTTTGAAAGATTCCCCCAAACTAACTTTCCAGATCTAGATGAAACATTTGGAAACCATGTTTTAGTGGGGATTAGGAATAGTCATGTGTGACGGGGTAAGATATCGCTGTGCAAGGATGGCAGCGTCCAAAGGGCTCATTGGCTGAGCATCATACCCCAATCTTCTAATGGGGGGGAAATTTCCAAAGTGACCTTTCTGGGGGAAGTTTTTGGCTTCATGGATTGTATTTTTCTCTTCCGCCAGTAGGAGCTGCTGTCGCATGTAGTTTTCAAACTCATACTGGGAGGACTCTTCTGTTACTTTTGCCTGTAAAACAGTAAACCATTCAAGAGATTATAAAACAGTAATGTCACACATACTAGCTGAAGTTAAGCCTTTACATTTACACTGATTTGCTACCATGTACACCCTAACCATGTTATTTTAACCCACACAGTGTTAGACATTCATACATTTTAGAAGAAACACTCAAGTGTGCAGTAATTTCTCTATAGATTCCCAAACAATATATGGAATGTAGAAACCCTCACAGAATTGTGCAAAAAAAAAAAAAAGTTGCTCTGAAGAAGTTTAAGTGTGGCACTGAGATAGGATGCCACCTTTGCAATAAGTCAGTTTTCGAAATTACATCGCTGCTAGATATTCCCCGGACAACTGTAAGTGGTACTTTTGGAAAGTAGAATAGTCTAGGAACAGCAGCAATTCAGCCATGTACCGGAAGATGACTTCGAGTCAGAACCGACTCCCCAAGTACTGAGGTGCATAGTGCGTAAAAGTTGTCAATGCTATGCTGATTCCATAGCGAAATTCTTCTAACCTTCCACTGGCATTAATATTAGCAAAAACTGTACGTCAGGAGCTTCATTAAATGTGTTCCCATGGCAGGGTAGCTGCCTACAAGCCTCACATCAAGTAGAATGCATTGGATAGAGTGGTGTAAATCATGCCGACACTGGACTCTGGAACAGTGGAAAAGTTTTCTGTGAAGGTACAAATTACACTGGTGTTTTTGGTACTCTGATAGAGAGTCTAGGTTTAGCAGATGCCATGACAATGTTGCCTGCCTAAATTGTGCCAATTGCAAAGTTTGACGAGGGATAAATGGTATTGGACTAAGCTTCCTTCCAGTTAAAGGAAATCTTAATGCTTCAGTAGCCGTAAACATTGGAACAGTTTGGGGAAGGTCCTTTTCTATTCCAGCATGACAGTGCCCCACTGCCCAAACTAGGTCCCATAAATACATGGTTGGAGGAGTATTGTGTTAAAGAACTTGACTGGCTCACACAGAGCTCAAACCTCAACCCCACTGTACACTTTTGGGTTGAACTGGAACGGAGACTGTGAGCCATACCTTCTTGTACAACATCAGTGCCTGACCCCTCAAATGCTCTACTGAACGAATTGGCAAGATTCCCATTGAAACACCAAGTTCTTGTGGAAAGCTTTCCAGAAGAGTGGAAGCTGTTAAAGCTGCAAAGGGAATTGTGGTGGTCAAGTGACCCAATATGTTTGTAAGACAAATTCATAACAGCCCAGCAGAAAAAAAAAAAAACAATTTGCAAGCCCTATATTTGAGTCTAATGCTCCAAAACCTGTGCAATGTACTAGGACATCACAGTATACAGTGATTTTTTTTACTGCAGTAAAAGCCAACAGTATTCTGAAATTCAGTTTGTGTTTTCCAAGTTCTGTTTCAAGCCATATTAGGTCTCACATTTTTAGATTTTATATTAAAATAGGTTTAATATTTGATGTGAGATGAAAGCCTTATTTCTCCTAAACAATAGTATATATAAGGGTGGTTTCACTTCGTATGAAAGGTTTATTGTTGGACATCGCTCAAATTCTAGGTGTTTTGGATCAGTACCTAGACAATTGCCTCCATCTTTAAGGGATTAACCAAGTATTGAAAGAATATTAGAAGGATTACGAAAAGAATGGTAACATTCCATAAAGTATAAGATGTGCCATCTTCAGTTAGCATGCCTGTGTCAAAGAGGGAGGGGGGTGATCTATATATCCCCATTCCTATGAGAAGCTTTGAACTCTAGACTGGCACAATAAGCTTTTGAATGGGCACTGTACAGCACTAACAGAGAATTAAGAGCCTAACAAGGGAGATCAGCTGCTGCAGGGGCCAGTTTGGCTAACAAAAGGCATGTTTCTAGAGCTTAATAAATGCTTTGTCTGCTCCCAAGTTTCTCCAACTCCTATAGTATTTCTCCATGACCTTAACATGCGGGCTTCATTAGTAGTGACAAAGTTTGTTGGTAAATTAAACCGTTAAAACTGCCTGTGTGTGGGAGGTCCTGCTGAAATTCTCTAGTCTATTCCAAGAACAGATTTTATTTTAAAATATGATCCCACACCAGCACAAATTATATAGATTTTAATACTCTTATGGCAGATACATTTTAACTTAGAACTGCAAAATTGATGGTACTGATCAAGCCATTTTAGGTACTGCCCAAAGTCCCAGTAGTGAAAAATTGGTCCACATGTAGACAAATCTTCAACTCCTAAACCATCTCCTCTAAGGAGGGTAGGGATCTGCTTGAAGCAACATAGCCAGCAGGGTGCAACTTGGCACTCTTAATACATTTATTTAAAATAAATGTATCTTAGAGTGCCATATGCTCTTCAAATGGGTTCTAACAACCATGAGTAAACTGTTCCTAATTGTTTTGTGCCAGAGTACAAGGTAGAAGGCAATGCATCCCATAGAGACATTTGAATCCAAAGCATCTGGATGAGAAGCATTTTCAGGGATATGCGCCCTGCCACACAATGAGAACACTGCATTGGCCAGAGTACTATTTCAGGGGCACACAGGAACCAACAAAACTTCTGAATTAAATATTTTATATTGCTGGAGTGTCTTACTATAGCCACCAAAATATCAACTTAATGAAGCTGTTTTTGTTTAGAGATCATACCCCTGCAGTCTCACTACTTAATACTAAAGCCATTTAGGAGTAAAAGCTGTGTCTATGCAGCCCTAGTCACATCTCTCCTTGCTGTGAGTCACAGCCAGCATGAAAAAAAAAAAAAAAAAAAGTCATTGTCTGTAAGGTCTATCAAGCTATTAACAGAGCAGGAGTTCTGATCTAAATGAAACAATTTGCAATAAAGGCAGTGTAAGCATTAGATGCCTCTTTACAGGAAGGCTGTGCAAGTCACATGCATGGATGTGTGACGAGCTGCATAAACTGAAATCTATTAAAATGCCAAAGAACTGAGCAGTGAGGCTGCAGGGACATTATATGCACCAAATTCACATCAAGTTAAAGTTTTTTTGGTGCGTAGAGCATCCTTTTAACGGTTAGAGCTCATCCCTCCACAAAAAAAAATAAAAATAAAAAAAAAGACATTCCAATTTTTTTTTCAAATGGAATTTTTTTTTAAAGAAACCAAAAGACTTGCCAATTTTTCTGTTACGTGGCAGACCTCTAAAATCAACTAAATAGGTTTAAATTACAACATTTTTGACTAAAGTGAGAATTCAAAGTGCATTTTAAATGGAATGTCAAAATAGCCCAGCTGAAATAGTTCTATGTCAGCCATGCATTCAGTTTGCATACACTTAAATTTTCACTTTAGTAAGAAACCATGTAAGAATTTACCTAGAATTAAAACTTCATAAAATATGCATGACAGTTTGATCTGTCATATTTAAGGTTGAAAAAAGGCAACAACCAGGTTTACAAATAAGTTAACTTTGGTAGGGAATGGATACAGATTCCTCCGCCCCATATCAATTTACCTCTTGAGAGCTCTCAGGGCTTGTCACATGATCAATATCAGGAACAACTTGTAGTGGACCACTAAGTGAGGACATAGATTGCCTATGGATCAAACAAAAATTAAAAGGATGATCTTGAGGAAGTGAGAGACACGCAAGAATATAGGGGGGGGAGGGAGGGAAGTATGAACATCTTTGTTGCATGGTTTATGAATGCCATACTTGATGCAATGTGTTTTAAAAGGGCAATTTACTATAAGAAGTCTAGTATCAATATAATAACCTTAGGATTGCTGGTTAATACCGATTATAGGGTAAGGTGAACTGACTTACCAGGAAGAGATTATGCCACCAAGAGACTCTAGGACTTCAGATGCAGTCAGGCGCTGCTGAGGGTCAAGGACCAATAGTTTACGTATAAGACATACGGTGTTTTCAGACACTCTTCCATCCCTAACAAGGGAAGACACTTTAGCAGTGAATAATTTAAATAAACCAGGTAAACAAACAAAGTTTAAAAAAAAAAAAAAAATCTGTCCGACAAACCCTTTGTTTGGGATAGTTCTGTACCAATATGAGTCTGTTCAAGTGGATACTAAAGCAGTAAATCTGCAACATCAAATTGCTGCATTTTAAACGATGCAATGGCTGGAAATGTGGTTAGCATGAAGTCAAAGTTTATTTCCACAAAGGCAACCAATAGACATTAATGGTAAATATGCTCTTCATGCACCAAGTGTGCTCTTTCTATGGACAATGCTCTAACTGTATGCACTTTTTAATAAAAGTGTAAGCAGATTATAACAGTCTTTCATCTTAAAGCGCAGAATGATTAAACTTATTGACCCAGATCAGAATATATTACTACACATTTTCGAGCAAGAATAGCTCACTTACTCAGGGATGGAGTACTCTGCAGCCTTTATTTTACGGAAAAGTTCCTGAGGAATGCTGTCATAGAAGGGAAACTGCCCATACAGCATGGTGAAAAGAACTACACCCAGCGCCCACATATCACTTGGCTTTCCTCTGTATGGTCGACCTGAAGGAACAGAAGAGAGTAGGATAATTAAACTAGGATAGTTCTTACAGATTGCACCTATAGGAACGATGCAAAGATACTGTGTTCCATAGGCAAGCTAAATATAAATACAGGTCATAAATATAATTAAAATTAGCAATAGGGAAACAACTAAAAATGCAGAAATACAGCCAGTCTAACCCAAGAAAATTAAATGTCCCAATTACACCAATAATTTTCATCTTCAGTATACCGTCCCATAGTGATAATCAAGTGTACTAAAGAAGCAGAATTAACTTTTCCATAACCTCTAACACATGGAGAAGACCATTTTAAAAATAAATCTGGAAAATACACTTTTGTTTGCCACCACTGAGATCTCAAAACAAATTTTAGCTGACATGTGCCATTGCAAAACAGCAAGAACCAAAACCATGTGAGGACAAGGGGCTACCAAGTTTATGCACATTCATACGGTGTGGTTTACAGGTTTATAACTTCAACTAGTCAAAGATCAAGTTACAGACTTAATGCCTGATATCCATAATCTCAGTGTATTTGTATTTCTATAAAGCAACGAGTTCCTGTGTTGAGAGTGTGGCTGCTCTAGCAGACTTTAAGTTTAGGTTTTTGCACCTGTGTAACAAAGTGACTCACCACTGAGCACATCTGGGCTGATATATGCTGGACTTCCTCGCTGATCTTTTAATAGGTCATCTTCACTCACTAAGTGTTTCCCAAGGCAGAAATTGGTGATTGTTATTCTATGGGTCCTAAAAGTAAAGACACAAGATTGACATTTCCCTGTGATTTTGTTTAACTCTAATGTAAACTTATGTATCACATTAGCCACACGCTATTATTCCGAAATATGAAGATACAAATTTGCTAGGTCTAGGTAAGCAGTTAGACAAACAACTGTTCAAAGTAATGAAGGATTAAGACTGGAAGAGACAAAATGGTGCCTTGCAAAACAGAATTCCAAGTCAACTGGAGTGACTTGGCAAAGTGAATGATTTGGAGTGTTGTGTATAGACAACGTTGTGGTGAAAGCAAATACCACAACAGTCACAGGAAGAGAAGACCCACACACTTATGTAGTTAAAAATCAGGACAATAAAATGTTTCTACAACTCTCCCACCCTTCAATGTAAAAATAAATGGTGTTCAAAACAGCGTGCCATTGACAAGAGTACCTGCAGAAATGCAAGGTGAAGTCTGAAACATTGTCAGCAAGACATCATGGAATAATTGTGGGGGAGGGGGAGTATTTGTAATTTTGCGCCTTAGATATCACCTACACATTAAATATGTAGCATGACAATGCAGAAAGATACACCCTTACCTCTTATTGAGAACCATGTTACCAAGTTTCAGGTCTCTGTGCACAATGTTCTTCTGCAGGAAGAAAAGTTAAAATTAGTAATGTACAGATTGTTAAACGTGACATAATGAATATGGTTTCACATTCAAACAACTTTAAAGGGATGCTCTAAGCACTGAAACAAACTGTTCAATTAAGTTGTTTTAGTGACTAGACCACGCCCCTGCAGGCTCACTGCTCAAGCTTCTGCCATTTGTGAGTTAAAAAGGACACTACACTGTCCTAAAAAGAGAGTTACTGTTTAGTAGATATATTCCCAATGAAAACATGCATGCTTTTAATTATGCATGTTTCATTGGAAATGTATCTAAAACCATGCAAATCTCTTGCATCAAGCCTTTGCAAGCGCACCTCTTATCTCCCTGCCCAGACTTTCTATGGCTGTCCAATCTTGTTTTTAGCTACACTGAGCTGAACAAACCAGCAAGTAGCAGGATCTATTATGCAGACCAGGGGGTGAACAATGTTCATTTATAAAAAATAAATTAGATAAATAACACAGTAAAGGAGTTTAGGCATGCGTGGGATAGGCATAAGGCTATCCTAACTATAAGATCAGGGACTAATGAAAGTCTTTAGAAAATTTGGCAGAATGGTTCTTATCTGCCGTCACATTCTAGGTTTCTAAATTACAATTCCTATTGAAATCTTTGTAAAATTGGGGGCAAATGG
Organism: Pelobates cultripes; assembly: GCA_933207985.1. NCBI lineage: Eukaryota > Metazoa > Chordata > Amphibia > Anura > Pelobatidae > Pelobates > Pelobates cultripes. Next base: position 177,340,517 of record OW240912.1, read on the forward strand.
GAAGGCATTTTAGGAAGCTAAAAGTGATTTCATGGTCTGAAGTGTGTAGTGTCCCTTTAATTCATTGTTTAACCAGCCTAGCCACACCTCCCCTGCATGTGACTTTCACACTTGCTGTTCAGAAAGCTCTGTTCAAACTTTGTTCATTGCACAGTCTGTTCAGTTTAGAATCTCATTTCCTGCTCTGTTAATTGCAGGAACTGTCGGTGTGTAATCAGAAGTTTTATTTCTTGCTCTGTTGACTGAACTTTAACAAAACTAATCTATACACCAAAATTGCTTCAATAGGTAAAGTTGTTTTGGTGCTTAGAATATCATTTCAAAAAATAAACCAAAGGATGCTTGGGTTTGAATAGCTCTCTTTACTCATCCACTAAATGTTACTGAAGCATTTACTGGGGTTACTATACAATCACCCACACCCCCAAAACAGGAGTGGGCCCAGTTAAGTCGATCTCTACCAAACCAAGTTGTTACAGTAGTGCAAATAAATATTACACAAAAAATGGTGGTAGTCTCACCTTATGCAAGGCTTCTACTACTCGGACAACATCATAGAATATAACAACGGTTTCTCTCTCCCCTAGCCGCTTCTCCTTTATCACATAATGCTGTAAATTTATTAAGTCAGCAGTTTTGTCGCTGAAGTCATGTGCACACAGACAGTCCAACACTAGGCATATCCTCTTTCTGGTCTTCCTAGTTAGCTTGTTGGCATCCATGACATCTTCTACAAACTCACATGTTCGGTCCTGCAAAGTTTACAAAAAAGTTTCAGAAGGCAATGCCAAACAATAATCGGAAAAAATAAATTGCATATTGCTGCAATAGACTGAAGCAATTAAGGGACAAACCTGTTTAAAACTAGTGAAACTGACATTTTAAACAGAATGGGAAGGGGGTGGCTGCAAAACTTAACAGCTTAAGTAAAGATTGTCCCTGGAAGGTTAATTTTGGCAAATGCAGTGTACACCAAAATTGCACATGATTTAGAGAGATACACACACACACACGTGCATTTTACTTTTACAACATTAAGGGCTTTTTGGTAAAAAAATTTTTTTTAAAAAAAGCAATTTTTTTGCTAGAGGAGTTACCTGGAACAGACCATGGTGATGTACAACACCATCTTGATTATGAAGGAGGGATAAAAGTGAATATTCAGTATGCAACAGCATTTTGCCCTGTCTTTCTTCTTGTGTTTCCCCTGTTTTGTCCCCTCTGTCCTCCAAGCTTAGGATCTGTGTAGATGAACATAAGCACTGTGATGAACATACAAGAACATTGTATGCTTGATTAAGGTTCTTTAAAAAAACAAAAAAAAAAAACACACAAACAAAAAAAGAAACCACAAACATTGAAGTGACTATTGAGCGAGACAATTCAGCAAACATCAATGCAATGTTTAAATGTGGGCAAGTATGTTCAGTTACTTATTGTTATTCTTTGGATTGAGCATTAAACACAAATGGTTTAAAAAAATGAGAATTTTAAAGCTAAAAGTCAACATTCCCTGACACTGAATATGGAAAATGACAACACATGTTCATATTTTATGTTCATTTTGCAGGGTTGATTTTCTACAGGAGGCATAAGGCTAACAATCTTAACCTTTAACTGGTAGAAGTCATCTGTTCCATCCTTTCTTGCCAAACACTGCACAATGCTTGGTACAGGAGAGTTTCCTAACCGAGGACCTGGCAGGAAACAAACAATGAAACAGTTATTCACCCACATAAAATATGTGCATCTAGACAGAAGCAAGCTAAATTAAGTAAGCAAACTCATACAGAAGAGAATTACACAGGAGATACCACCTCACTCCAAGAGTAGCAGGGGGTGACTGCATTATAAGTTTGCATGAAATTTTGACTAACCTGGTAGATCTGTACACTCTTATCAACTGTTACCCAAGAAGGAATGGAAACTGTTGCATAATGGAATAAGGCCATATACAAGTCTAAGTTGTCTTCACTAGAGAAATGTAGCATTGTAGTATCAGTTTGTCTAGACTAGAGTACAACTAAAGTGCTATAAGCCATTATTTACATATATTAAAGCCACATCAGTCTGTGGCATTATAATGACTGAAAGCTGAGAACTATGGGCTATACAAGCATTTTATCTAGTGGGGAGAAAAAAATAAATAAAATCTAGAGATAGAGATAGTGAAATGAGAAAAAAAAAAAAAAAAAGCCAGCTTACCCAAAATAAATGGTCCAGCCCTCTTGGCATTACTTCCTGATATACTAGTACAGAAAGCCTTTGATCTGGATGATTCCCCAGCATCCCTTTCAGATAGTCTTCTCTTCATCCTCTACACTGTAAATTTAAGTGTGATAAACAGGTGGCATGTTACTGCTCCATTATTCAGAGTCTGACTTTAACACATCCAGTTTTCCCACCTAATAATGTCAGTCTGTTCCTGAACTTAAAATGCAAGAGACACTGAAGAGGAAGGAATAAAAAAAAAAAAAAAAATAATAATCCTAAACCCTCCCCCCCAAAAACACAAGACATGCAATCCAAAAGTTCTCTTGTAACAAAAAGACAAGAGTAAACTTAATTTTCCTGGAATTGAAAAGGTTAACAGATCAAGAGCAGGATGGAAACATGCACAACAAACAAAATGCTAGTTAAGGTTCCCCAATCTGCACTGCCAAAAGGGTTAAACATTAAGACTTAAGATCAGGGGTTCCAATCCCAGCACAAAGTAAGCATTAAACTGCAAACAGCTTGCTAGCTTTCCTAGATTAGGTCACGTAATGCAAAACAAAACAAACCCACACAAAACACAGCCATGATGTACAAGACAATTAAATGTTAAAAAAAAAAAAATTAAAAAGTTAACAAATGCAAAGTGGGGAAAGTCTGATCAGCGGAAAAAACACATTAAGAATATGAGATAACCAAAGATTATTCTACATGCCAGTCCTATCTGCACGTAAACAATGACCACTATAGAACAGAAGACTGCATAAATACTACCCACTGAAATAAAAACAGGCCCCCCATCAGTAAAATACTTGTAGTACAAGTAAATCTGTGGTGTATTAGTTCAACTTGAAAGGCAATGGTCGATTCTAAATATAAGTAGATAGGCAGCACATCACTTGAAGATTATTGACATATAGTCATTGCAAGAAATTGATTATACAAAAAAAACAGAACACTCACTTATGGAACAAGCCACAAAATGTTTTATTTTTTTAGGCGAGGTTGAAAATAGGCAACATAACTGAATATTCCATTCTTCTGTTAAAGGGACACTATAGTCACCTGAACAACTCTAGCTTAATGAAGCAGATTTGGTGTATAGAACATGCCCCTGCAGTCTCACTGCTCAATCCTCTGCCATTTAGGAGTTACATCCCTTTGTTTATGAACCCTAGTCACACCTCCCTGCATGTGACTTGCACAGCCTTCCATAAACACTTCCTGTAAAGAGAGCCCTATTTAGGCTTTTATTGCAAGTTCTGTTTAATTAAGATTTTCTTATCCCCTGCTATGTTAATAGCTTGCTAGACCATGAAAGAGCCTCCTGTATGTGATTAAAGCTCAAGTTAGAGATTGAGATACAATTATTTAAGGTAAATTACATCTGTTTGAAAGTGAAACCAGTTTTTTTTTCATGCAGGCTCTGTCAATCATAGCCAGGGGAGGTGTGGCTAGGGCTGCATAAACAGAAACAGTGATTTAACTCCTAAATGACAGTGAATTGAGCAGTGAAATTGCAGGAGTAATGATCTATATACTAAAACTGTATTATTTAGCTAAAGTAATTTAGGTGGACTATAGTGTTCCTTTAATTTACAACAGGTAGTGCATTAAACTTCCTATTTATCAGTATTACAGCTATAAATTCCAATGCCCAATATTTACTCAATAAGAAACAGATCCTTGTCAGAGGGGGGTGCATTCTGAGATTTTAAAAATCAGAGGCCGTAATTCACATAATTTGTGCGAATTTGTGATCCCTGATCTGCTTCCTTGGCTGAGATCAGAAGTGGTGATCTCCGTTAAGCACAATGCTTTCCCATAGGAAAGAATTGGATTGGCTGAATGTCAAGGAGGCAAAATGGGGTTAGATCAAACAAGCGTAAACACAGACCTGGCCAATCAGCATCTCCAGAGGAAGCACTTCTAGTACCAATATGAGTGGCAGCCAGTGGAAGTATCCCTGTCTAGGCTGCAACTGCAAAAAGCCTGAAGGAACAGACAATAGTCACCAGAACAGCTACAGTTTATTGTATTTGTTCTGGTGAGTATAGTGTCCCTTTAATAACATTAACAAAAGAAAAACCCAATTCACACCTTAACCCAGGGGCAAGCTGGTCCATAGAGAAGAGTTGTTGGGACCCAAGGCACATGCAGACTATGCTAGTATGTATATTTATTGGCTCTTTAGAATTGTTTTTTTTTTTTTTTTTCCCATCATCATAGAAAAGTTGGAGTAAACCTTTAACCAAAGTGTTTACAAGGGGGGTAAAGGAGCATGGAACTATAGCTGTGAAATTGCATTGTTGTGCACATACCACCATTAATTCCCACAGAGTGAACATAGGCACAAGTTACAGTTTATTGGGCATTTACAGCAGAAAGAGATTTTACTTTTTCCACAGTTGCATAGGAACACGTTCTTTCCATGCAAACCAACTTCCAATCTGTCTTGATGCAAGCAGGACAGCAAAGCCAACATATAAAGGGACTTTAAACAGCAGAAAAAAAAAATAAAAAAATTACAGAACATTTTTAAAGAGTCACCAACATTACTTCAGGATGAACACTATAAATTAAATGTTAGCGATCCTAAAATCCATAGGATATGTGCAGAAAATTTGAAGCACATTATGTGCTTGGATTGTTCCTTTAGCTTGCCTAGTCTTTTAGAGTGAGTGTGTCTTTACATTTCCCTCCCTTTTTAGAGCTGCTAAATTTTGCTTTAAAAAAAAAAAAAATCTGTATGCAAACATTGGTTTTCTAAATTGCACAAATATTTGACAGTTGAAGATTCTGGCAATTCTATATACGGTTTGCATAGTTGTATAATATATTGATGCAACTGTATGCACACTTAATGCCTTCAGGTCACTGACAGTAGTCTGGAATTCAGTTACATTTATGTTAGAAAGGAAGAACTCACACCAATTAACATATTGAGAAACAAAAGCCATCAATATAGCAAAGTATTACAAGGACACTAAATGCACCACAACCACTAGAGTAATGTAGTGGTTCTGAGCCATAGCGATTGTCCCTGCAGTGTCAGTTGTGCATTTACCTCTAGGGACTTTCAGTCTGGAGGGCTTCCCTGGCAATTTGTTGCACACTAGCCTCCAAATGGCTGAGGGGGAAATAATCCAAAATAGATTTGCCAACACTAGTATTGGCTATACAAACATGTCTTTCAACTACTTTAGTGTTCCATTAATGGCAAACTATGTAGCCCAGGGCATGACAAGTTTGTTTGGAATCTAGAAGCCAGTCATTTTCAACGAGAAAAAAAATAAAATGCCATTCTTAAATGGACACTAGAGTTACCAGAACCATCACAGCTTTATGTTGTTCTGGTGACTATACACCATGCAGGCTTTTCAGTCACCTCTAGTAATCTTAGGTCTTGCCTCAGATGGCCACTAGAGAGTCCTGGGTCACTGCTGCACCAACATTCAGGATCTCCAAGCTCTGCCTGAATGTTCCTCAGAGATTCATTAATTCAATGCATCCCTATGAGGAGATGCGGATTGGCACATTTGCTACGCATGCACAAAATCCTCCCAATGCTTTCCTTTACCATTGGCTTAGCTGAGATCATAAAGATTGATAATCTCAGCCATTGAGGTGGTACCAGCCTCAGCAAAAGTGGCACGGGGAGAAGGGGAGTAAAAAACACATTCCTCATGTGATCGGAAGGGGCAGGTACCTAGACGTGCGCCCACACACATTTTTGTATTAATTGAACCCCACTGACTTCCTACCTTTAGGAGAGCAGAGTGGGTCTTTCCCTGAGGTGCAGTGGGGCTTCTCTCATCAGCCCCTATCTTCTCCCTGCTGTTCACTGTAACGATGCCGGAGTGACGTCATATTCCAGCATCATTAAACAGAGCAAGGGAGCAGAGAGGAGCCGCAGTAAGCCAACTGCCCCCCATGGCCAGCTCCATGCTGCCGCGGACGGACAGCTTCAAAACTACCTCGGCGGCCACATTAAAGAGCTGGCAAATCCAAGGCAAAATTTCTAGTCACAGTGGAGACCTGGGATTTGACGAGCCCTGACGTTGCCCGTTTAGTTCTATACTTCGGTCTTCTGGTAGACTTGGTTAAGCCTTGATAAAAAGGCACTATAGAAGAGCTGAAACTTAGCTGTACCTGACTTCTCCATAAAGACTGCCTTAGTGGGAAATTATTTCCTGGGCTCAAAAACAAACATGCGCAGACAGTGCTTTGAAGATACCCTGGAGAATAAAGGTGCTAACAAGATATCTTCATCTGTATTTGCTGGTCATTCCACTTAAAATATAAAACCACTCAAGGTCCACATGACTATTCCAGGCATAGGAAACCCTCAGCACTCCAGATGTGGACTAGATCTGACAATGTTTCCCCAGCATTATGATTGTAAAGTCATTATGGGAATGCTGAAGTTTGCTTACCACTGGTCTATGTAATGCAGTGCAGGTATTCAATGCAGTTGACAGCATACCAAAGACTGTCAGGCAAAAATATTTATTTAAAAAAAATAAAGGGGTAATCCCTAAATTCTGGACTGGGAGGGGTTATGAACCCCTGATCTAGAATATCAAAAGAAAGCCCTAAATTTATATACACGTGCAGCTCTGCACTCATATCTAGATAAACATAGCCTGGTGTTCAGGAGCAGCATTTCCAGTAACCTCATACATGTACCTATAGCAATATAGATTATATCTAAATTATTCATGTATTGGTGCACCCAAGAAGAAAGTGGGAAACAGAGGTAGACTTTAAAAGCTTTTTTTTGCGTTAAACACAGATGAACCTCAAAATATCCTTTATTATGTGGTTAAAAACAGGAAGGACAGGGGCATGTCAATCTTGTCAAAGGGTTAGAGATCAAAACACTAGCCATTTTGGCCTGAAATAAGATTCCCTTGTCATCACGTTTGGAGCACTGCTCGTATGAGTTTTTTGTGAGTTTTGCCATCCACATGCCAACTACCGTAACAGGGCAACCATAAGAATATCAAGTAGGTGTTCATATGTACAGTAAACAAGGGAGAAAAGGGGATAAGATACCATTCTTAAATCCAATGGACACAATACATACAGATAGAATTTATTTTGCCTGATGCCTAGCTACGGGCTGCAGAAGACCGCCAGGCATGAGGAGGTGCAAGGAGCAGCAGTTGCTCCACACGGTGTACAGGCCTTTTTGGCTCCCGGGATATAGTATAACGTCATATTCAGGACTCTGCATTTTTTGCAACAATATCTGTAAATAGAGATACCGATATTGCCAATAATACATACCAGGACCGCCGGGTCATAACAAGCCCGGCGGTCCAGAGGGGGCTGCAGCAAGCTCTTACTTACCTTACCAGCAGCTCCCAGTGTAAATCTTGCGACTGTCAGAGCGTTGCCACGGGTTACCATGGCAACGCTCCGCACGGCACGCAGGCCACGAGATTTACACAGGGAGCTGCTGGGAAGGTAAGCAAGAGCTTGCTGCAGACCCCCACTGCACCACCAGGAACTGTCATATCCCCCTCTCCCTAGCCAGGCAACAAGTGAGGGAGGAGAGAAAAAAAGTTAAAATTAGAGTTAAAAAAAAAAAAAGCGCCCCCCTGCCATCCGTTAATTTACTATACACACCCACCCCACCAAACAAACAGCTCCACCTTTCTAAACACACTGTATGCACATGTGGTATGTATATTTTGTGCATTTTAGAATTTTTTTTTAATTTTTTTTAATGTAAGTGTACAGAATATCGACAAGTTATCGGCCTGAAAGTTCTGATTATCGGTATGGGCTCTAAAAAAAAAAAATAAGTAAATCAATATCTGACAATCCCTACTGTAAACTGACTGCAGGACCAAGAAGGCTGCAATGCAACTCTGTAGTATGTGGGAGCATGGAATGTGTACATGTGGGGCAGCAACAACAAACACTACGACAAAGTGAGACACCACACAAACTTGGAATTTTTGCTAAATAAATCCAAGAGGCAAAATTAAATAAAAAATACCCATGTTCTGACTACAGTATAGCAAAGCTAGAGTATTTCCTGCTCAGCTATTTTTGCCACCCCCCCTTCAGATAATATTTGTGAAGAGGAGTTAAGCAAATAGCTGTCAATGTCCTCAGCTCAAGGCAAGGGCCTCCAATCTTTGCAATTGATATTTTGTCAGAAAAATTATTTTTTTTAACTCTTTCAATACACCATAAATATGAGGATGTGGAACTTCATGTTCAGTCATAACCATGTTATTAATGACAAAGCAGTTTAAAGTGGGTCTCGTTCCCCTGCTAATTATGGCAATTCATGAAGAATGGGAGGAATCAAGAGTAAAGAGATAAGGTATGCTTATTACAGTTAATTATGCTTCATCCAGTAGACATATGCATGGCAAGAGTGATACTATAGGCACCCCGACTACTTCAGCTCGTTGGAGTAGTCTGGGTGCAGTGTTCCTGTCCCCTTAGTCTACAATGTTTACGTTGCAGTCACAAGTGGCTGGGTACTAGACAGCCACTAAAGGAGCTTCCTTTGACTTGGAAAACTATAGTTAATACAATGCACATAGTATGTAAATAGAAAAACAGTACAATCTATAAGCAAATATCCCAGCACAATGTCAAGGCTGTAACTATACTGTAGTTTAAAAAAAATAGTTTGATTTCCCAGAGGCTTTAGCAAAGTTTCACAGTGATTAAAGGACCACTATAAGCACCCAGACCACTTCAGCTTAATGAAGTGGTCTCGGTGCCTGCTCCAGCTAGTGTTAACCCTTTTTTTTTTTATAAAAATAGCATCCTATAGTGCACCCTCAGGGCACTATAGTGGTCCTTTAAGACATCTGCCTTAACCCCTTAAGGACCAAACTTCTGGAATAAAAGGGAATCATGACATGCCACACATGTCGTGTCATTAAGGGGTTAAACTACACAAGATCATCAGTTTAAAAAAAAAAAAAAATCTCCATACTGTGCAAACAGCTTACCAGTTGATACAGCACATTCTGCCCTGGAAGCTTCAAGTGAAAGCTTAATATGAAATGAGTCACAGTATTTGTTTACACATGTAACCAGTGAAGAGGCTATCTTGTGTTTGGTAAGTTAAAGGCTGTAGGAGGCAACGTCACAGGAATGAAGCATCGTTATAAGAATTTTAGTTACTCAACCAAGCAAGGGGGGGGGAGAAAAATCGATATATCATTTTAAAAAAAAAGTTAGATAAATAAAATAATTTTGCAGCCAAGGTTGCCAAAGCAGAAGGATAGCTAGTGTCAGCAGTGTAATGACACTAATGGACACTTCTACTGCTGTATCATCACTAAAGCATGGAGCTTTCTTTAGTTCCACTGATCACATCGGCTGAACAGTGGGCCACATAGCACTCGACAACTATAGCAAACAGTAGTAGCTATGGTCACTTTTATGGGAACACTCAAAGCAACTTGGAAGGCTTTAGAAGTTCAAAGAGTTAACAGTGTCACCTCTTTCGGTTTATAAAACTGCCAAAAGATCAACAAGGTGCATTGTTCCAGCCGTTAAAAGAATGAAGAGCACCGTACCAGCTATGCATGTTTGGGCACAAAACAGTCTCAGAGTATCCACTGGATTTCACTCATCTCTACGAGAAGCATTTCATTCAAAGCATGTAGATTGCAGTGCATTAACTCTGCCTCCCAATTCTATTGGCTTGAAGAATAATGATTTGAAGTCTAACATATCCAAGGGGTAGGAGAGGAATCTAGAATGCTTTTTAAACCAATTTTGACTGTGTGCCTACATATATGGCCATGAAATTGTACACCGTGCATATGTATTCATAGCCACGCTTTGTAAATACAGAAGCCAAGGGAAACTTAATTTCATGCCAATTCTATAGTTTAGCAAACAAGAAGTTACGACATGAATAAAAAGGGAAGGACTGGTTTCAAAATGAAGATATGGGAAATCGTGTCATGCAGAAAATGTAAGAAGATAAAAAAAAATAAGTTTCAAAAAAATAAAAAGCCATCAATAGGTTACTTTCAACTACATAACCAGGTTGTAAACTAGAGCAAAAATAAGTTACCTGTTCACTTTTAAATACTAATCCAGTAGCTAATAAAGTGCAAGCTCACCTGCCCCATAAAAGACAAACTTCCTAGGAGAGTACTACACCAACAATGCACCTAGCTACTGAACTCTCCCGCCACGGACAGAAAAAAAAAAAAAAAAAGTAATCCCCATAGAAAACTATGTCCAGTCCTCTACTCAGCCAAGTAATGAACAGTACAGCTTCAATAGTTACATCTGTATATGGTGTGACAAGCAATCTACTATTAAAATTAACTGAATGGAAGGTGAAACTAGATTGATATATATGCCCAGCCTGCTTCTTTTTGCCATTAAATTGCTACAGCTTTAATAAGTTTTTTGTCACAGTTTTAATACAGCAATATGTATGCATTAATGCACTTTAAAGATCAAACAATGAAGGTTTAAGGAACAGCAAATAATGCAATGTGACTTCTAAATATGCTTCTGGGTGCCTCCTGCACAGGAAGGTGATAGATCCAGAAAAACACCCACAGGCAGTGAAACCGAAACAGATCATGCGTGTTTATATAAGCAAGGGGAAACTAAAAATTTCAAGATACATATTCCCTAGATAGGACAAGATTGACATAAAAGACCACCCCATCATTTGAAGAACAGTCACTATGTGCCATGGAAGTGCAAGTAAGCTTACATTGATATATTTGATTAAAATATTGCCTTAATATACCCCATTCTAGCAAGTGGTGCATTTTATGAAGAATAGTATTAGAAAAATTTCTTAAAAAGCACATGCAACAGTAGATTGCCTGGCCAAAAAAAAAAAAAAAAGTCAGATCATGTCGCTGGTAGGAAGACACCTTACACATGTGTTTTGTTAAATGGAATAAGTAATACCAAAAAAAATTAAATAACTGTGCACATAGGGAGGACAATTGTCACTTGACAGCATAACCACTACAGCAAGTAGTGACAGGAATCATTTTCAAACAGTGTGACACCAATATGGGTCTCCCCAGTCACCCACACTGTTCATCTCCTCTACACAGCTGGAGCAGAACCTCTAATATGATTTAGCTTTGCCAACTTTGTGAAAGTTTTCAGATCATTTAATTAAACAATCCTAGATTACATTTTCTACTGAACATCTAGATCAGGGGTAGGCAACCTACGGCACTAGTGCCATGCACGGCACTCGAGGTGTCTTTGTACAGCACTCAAGGCTGCTAGAGCCAAACAGGCTCTGGCCTATCAGGAGTCCCAGTAAAACTTCAGCTACCTGCTAATACGAAGAGGTGGTGAAGGACAATCCTCAATGTATGCATTGCAGCACGTAGAGGAAGTGATCTCAGATCACTTCCTCCCAGCACTTGTGAATGGGAATCCACACAGTAGTAAAGCAGCTGCTGTTGCACTTCCTGTCCTTGAGCTGTACCTGGCCGGCGTGGTCCCCACTGGAACCCAGCGAAGCCACCCACACTGCTAGATATACACATACCTGCAGAATAACCCTCCCCTCATACAAATAAAACAAACAGCCCACACACAGACATACACACTATCCGCACAAACGTAACCCACTAACAATCCACATACATGCACACAACCCCACATGCAATACCCCAAACACACAATGTGACTTATCCACACACAATTCCACAAGCAGCCCCCATACACAACCCACATTCATATGTATCATACACAATCACATAAACTACTAATGAACATATACAATATAATAGCTCATATACGCACAAATACAACGATACAAAGCAACTGCAATAAAAATAAGCAGAGTACGGCAGCGCGCGCACACCTCAATTTAAAAAAAATAGGATCGGCACATCACACTCCTATATCGGCAGTGCTGCTAAAAGGTTGCCTACCCCTGATTAGAGATGTCGCGAACAGTCCGCAAACTTTTCGCCACGAACAGTTCGCGACGGACTCCGGTCAGCTGACACATCCCGGCCAATCTCCAGCAGACCCTCACACTTCCTGGACAGCATCCATGTTGAAGGCAGCTTCAACACGGATGCTGTCCAGGAGGAGGGAGGGTCTGCTGGAGATTGGCTAGGATGTGTCAGCTGACCGGAGTTCGTCACGAACCGTTCGCGACATCTCTACCCCTGATCTAGACTATACAAATTGTTGACACTATCAGTGACAGCAGCATCCAGCTCCTGAAATAAAAAGGAACACCCCAAACACCATAACTCTGACCAACTTTAGAAAGTTTGCTCTGGCATCGTCTCAGTAATCTCTCTCACTGTTTGGGACTGATATTGTCTGGGTTCCCCAGGCACCGGCACTTCATCCAGCGGAAGAAGTCTTCAATTAGCTAAGCCTGACCACATTCACTGGTTGAGAACTCTCAGCTGATACACTCTGCAAATTGAGTGCACACTTGCACTGTCCTGCTTATCTCAGTAAAGCAAACCAGATTTTCTTACAAATTGTGTGGCTGCAGTCACTAAACCAGACCAAATTTCTAAAAACAGAAATTCTACAAGTTGATATAAATCTAACAACAACAACTGCCCAGAGTAGCGCTAGCCAAGAATGCAAACATGCATAACCATTTCCTAAGGCAGGGGTTCTCAACCCAGTCCTCAGGACCCCCTACCAGTCCAGGATTTGGAGATTACCTGGGTGTGTCTCAGGTGTTTAGAAAAAGGGAAAAAAAACACCTTGGGCTCTAAGGTGTTTTTTTTTTCTTTTTCTAAACACCTTAGACACACCCAGGTAATCCCTAAACCCTGGACTGGTAGGGGGTCCTGAGGACTAGGGATCGACCGATATTGATTTTTTAGAGCCGATACCGATACTCTGTGAACTTTCAGGCCGATAGCCGATATAATTTGCCGATATTCTGTACATTTACCATTTTGGAAAATAAAAACTATTTCTAAAGGTAAATGCACAAAATATACATGCCACGTGTAGTGGATGCAGTGTGACAGGGGAGCTGTGTGTGTGTGTGTGTGTGTAGTGGATGCAGTGTGTGTTTGTGTAGTGTGTGTGGAGGATGCAATGTGTGTTTGTGTAGTGGATGCAGTGTGTATTAGTGTAGTGTGTATATAATGAAAGCAGAGTGTTTGTGTAGTGTGTGGGTAGTGTGTATATAATGAATGCAGAGTGTGTGTATAGTGAATGTAGTGTGTTTATATAATGCAGTGTGTGTTTGTATAGTGTGTGTATATAATGCAGTGTGTTTGTGTAGTGTGCATTATATACACACACTATGCAAACACACTGCATTATATACACACACTATGCAAACACACTGCATTATACACACACACTATGCAAACACACTGCATTATACACACACACTATGCAAACACACTGCATTATACACACACACTATGCAAACACACTGCATTATACACACACACTATGCAAACACACTGCATTATACACACACACTATGCAAACACACTGCATTATACACACACACTATGCAAACACACTGCATTTTATACACACACACTATGCAAACACACTGCATTATACACACACACTATGCAAACACACTGCATTATACACACACTATGCAAACACTGCATTATATACACACACTATGCAAACACACTGCATTATATACACACACTATGCAAACACACTGCATTATATACACACACACTATGCAAACACACTGCATTATATACACACACACTATGCAAACACACTGCATTATATACACACACACTATGCAAACACACTGCATTATATACACACACACTATGCAAACACACTGCATTATATACACACACTACAAAAACACACTGCATTATATACACACACATGCAAACACACTGCATTATATACACACACACTATGCAAACACACTGCATTATATACACACACACTTTGCAAACACACTGCATTATATACACACACACTATGCAAACACACTGCATTATATACACACACTACGCAAACACACTGCATTATATACACACACTACGCAAACACACTGCATTATATACACACACTACGCAAACACACTGCATTATATACACACACTACGCAAACACACTGCATTATATACACACACTATGCAAACACACTGCATTATATACACACACTACGCAAACACACTGCATTATATAAACACACTACGCAAACACACTGCATTATATACACACACTACACAAACACACACTGCATTATATACACAGTGTGTTTGTATAGTGTGTGTATATAATGCAGTTTGTGTGTTTGTATAGTGTGTATATAATGCAGTTTGTGTGTGTTTGTATAGTGTGTGTATATAATGCAGTTTGTGTGTGTGTTTGTATAGTGTGTATATACTGCAGTGTATTTGTGTGCATTGTATACAAACACACTATACAAATACACACTCCATTATATACACAGTGTGTTTGTGTAGTGTCTGTGTATATAATGGAGTGTGTGAGGGGGAATTTTTTATAAAATAATTTTTTTTTATATATATTTAATTATTTTTTGTCCCCCCTCCCTGCTTGTTGCCTGGCCAGGGAGGGGGGATATGACAGTCCCTGGTGGTCCAGTGGCATTGGCTGAGCTCTGGGGGGGGGGAGCGGGCATCAAGCGTTTACTCACCTCCCAGCAGCTCCTCCAGCTCCCCAGTGTAACTCTCGCGGCCAGCGTGTCGCGCGGAGCGTTGCCATGGTGATCCATGGCAACGCTCTGGCGGCCGCGGGTCTCGCGAGAGTTACACTGGGGAGCTGCTGGGAGGTGAGTAAACGCTTGATGCCCGCTCCCCCCCAGGACCGCTGGGCTTGTAATGAGCCTGGCGGTCCTAGGAGGTATTATCGGCAATATCGGTATCTGAATTGGCCGATACCGATATTGCCGAAAATACCGAATATCGGCCGATTATATCGGCAAAACCGACAGTCGGTCGATCCCTACTGAGGTCCAACGTTGAGAACCCCTGTCCTAACGTATACAAATGAGGCCTGTGGGTGAGGGAAGAAAAAAAAAAAAAAAAAGAGCGCAGAGACCATGGTGCCTACAGAACACATTGATCTAATTGATATGGAACTAACCAATGTTATTTTTAAAGGCGGCCATTCAGGTAGTGGATCATGAAACTTATGTATGACTGTGCATACAGTTTGTTGCGGACATGTGAAAAAAATCACAGTGATAAGACACTGGATGTCCATAGGAAAGCAATGAGAAATGCTGGCACTATAGTGGTCCTTTAAAAGAACACTTCAGATGCCGAAAGCACTTTCAGTGTCCAACAGAAATGGACTCGTTTTTAAATTAATTTTGTTAACACCCTGAAGGTCAGACAACCCGATACTTCCTGGTTGGTTAGCTCAGTGGAACTAAATTCAAAAGATAGGCAACTGTCCAGAGCACCTGCCTTGCACAGACTTTTCATTGAGCTGCACTGGAAATCTGATTGGACAGCCACAGAAAGTCTGGGTTGGGGAAGAAGGGGAGAACTTGCAAAGGATGCAGACAAGAGAACTGCAGCATTTGCAAACAGTTTTAATGATTTTTATTTCGGCAGTGCAATTTTCCTTTTATGTGGCAAAAAAATAAATGCCAAACACTTTGCAGTTTTGTTTTCCATTCAGTGTTTAGGGAATTAAAAGTAAAATCAATGTACATGAACTCACATTTTGGTCATGCGTTTACACGCTATATTAAAAGGTTTCCATTCTATAGCCAAGCATTGACTGTGTTTACAATACATCCACATTAAAGAAAAGCTATGCACCAGAACTGTAGCTTAAAGAAACATTTTGGCTTACATAACTTAGTCAAAACTAAGTTATGGTGCCCCTAAAAGGTAAGCTACTGCCAGGAACCTCCCGAAACCACAGCATAATTTTGAGAAGGTTGTCACGGCGCCAGAACTGGGGCTTTGAGCGATTTGGTTGTATAGATCATGTCAATGTAGTCAAACTTCTCAATTCTCTGCAACTTAGTAGGTTAAAACCACTTTGTTCATGCAGTCCTAGTCCCCTTCCCTACAGGTGACCTACACATTTCCTGTAAAGAGATTTACTATTTAAAACTTCTTGTAAAAGCCTGCTTCATTTAGAATTTTTTTTGTATCCTGCTCTGTTCATAGCCTGCAGGAGTCTCCTGTGCATAATTAAAGTTCAATTAGCATCTAGAGTAAACACACTGCACTGCAACATTTGACTGAGAAAAAAAAAAAAATGCTGCAAACCCTAAATGGCAGAGAATTGAGCAATGAGACTGCATGTGCATGATCTATATCTACACCCAAACTGATTAAGCTAAAGTTGTTTTAGTGCTTAGAACAACCTTTAAAAAGAACATTTATGCCTTTACAACCACTGACCTATAAATTCACTTATATATGCCTGTAAAACCCAGCCATCACATGCACAAGGAAATTTTTGCATTGTGGAGGGTTATCATTTTTGGACTGACCCTGTAGTTTACATATGCATAGGATAAGATTTATCTAGGCATAGAAACTTATGTACATGTTTTAGGTATTTATGCAAGAGATGTTTTACTTATGAAAAATCCTGTCTATGTGCACATAAATTCTTATTTTTAACAAAAATGTCTGATGTATATGTTTTAGATGAAATAGGTGTGTATATGGCTGTTTTAATCAAACTTTTGAGGCCAAGAAGCATTTGAGATCTGCAGGCACTCAAAATATAAGTCGAATGCCATTGCTTACAAAGGATTTATCAAATACAGGTAACTACACCCCAACAACATTGCAACATTTATCATCAATAAAATAAAGTCTGTAGAAGAGAGTTGTTTTATAGGTCAGTCAGGTTGTTTTATTTTACCATGCCCTGCATTAACTACAAAAGATAGAGAGATATATGCAATTGACACCATGGAGAGAACAAAAAATACTGCCATTTCAAACATGGTACTGCTGACAAGTAAAGTTTATTCAGAGAATATATATATATATATATATATATATATATATATATATATATATATATATATATATACACACACACACACACACACACACACACACACACACACACACACACCAAGCTAGCTTTAAGCACTCTAGTAGTCCTCTAAACACCGAGGTAGTGAATGTTCCATGCTCACTGCTTGGAATGCCATGAACATTCTCTGGGTAGATTTACCTCTGCACACCTGTTCTCTTGCTCACATATTACACTTCTTGAATTATCACAAAATAAAGACGCAAGATTTTAGTCCAAGGTCATCAAATTTGATAAACAGCTGACTGGAGAGAAGAAAAAAAAATAAAAAAGTCTCCCTATTTTTTTTAACCTAAAACTTGAACAATCCTTAGCAACTCAACTTAAACAACGGTAACAAACCAGAAGAGACTTTTGAAAATCGATCAGCCTTGCCCCTCTGTTTACTGTGCTGAACATACTTAGATTGCTGCCAATAAGGCAGAAAAATGTCCAGTCTCCTTATTGCTGCAGGACAGCATTGTCCCCTGAACAGCAGCCTCCATACTTACACACCGTATGAGCAACAACAGAAAGTCTGCCCAATCAACCCCCATGCCCTCTTTATTGCACCATCACCTGCCAATACCCTCTTCATTGTCCCTGCCAGCATGCTCCTACCCCATCCCTAATGCCCCAGCAGCATGCACCCACCCTCCACCATGCCCTCTCTGCTCCGTACAGGGATGCACCGTATAGGTATCACCGTACCTGTCGGTAGGATAGTTTCAGCCGCAGACCGTCACTCCCAAGCTTACCTGTGAGTGAGGCGGCCCGGCTGGCTCAGTCCCAGCGCATGCCCCTGGGTACACTAGGTGAGACAGCTGCACCAGGCCTCCACCGATCAACAGCCCCGGCTCGCCATCGCTGCGCACTTAACGACGGAAATTACGCACGGCAATTCAGCGAGCCCTCCAGCAACCAATCAGCTTTCGTTTTACAAGCACGTTGATCGCGCTTGCAGCAAGAAAGCGCGCTCCCTATTGGCTAATGTGTAGGTATGCTCGCGCACGCCCACCTCGGCCATTTCACTAACACCCCCCACTTTAAATAGTAATGACGTCATTGAACGCAAGCCGGTCGCTGGTTGGCTGGCGGTAGTGAATGGAGATGGCTGTGATTGGCTGCTGACAGAAATGATTTAAAAGCCCATACAATGAGTTGTAATCAAGGTGCAATCAGTCAGGCAGATAGCAGGGTGATTGCAGAGCATGCAACTATTGCACAAAGGTGTGCAGAGTCTGGGGAACACACAGCAATGTGTAAAATGGCTACAGCTGTTAGTTACACTGATTGTGGACTGTCATGTTTGGAGCATTTTGTTGTGAAGCTAGATAATTAATCACTGCAGCTAAAGCAGGGTTTTGTCAAAGTGAAAGCACACTGTGTGTGTGTTGGTGTGGGTCTGTGGCAGTATATGTGCACACTTTGCAGCCTACAAACACAGCCTGCATTGAAATACCAGAACTACATACAAACACAGACAGCCACTAGCTGCACTTCTACTGCATTAAAGTAAAACTTGTCACGTTATGTTCCAGCTCATAGGAAAGCATTGTATTCAATGCATGCGCATCAGTGCCAAATGGTCCTCTATGAAAGTGTTTGACATATTTGTTGGGAGTCTAGGAGCCACCTAAAAAAAGGAGCCAGATTATTTTATTTTTTTAACTAACAAAGCTTTTTTCAACAACAAAGAATACAATTCCCAACGTGACACTTTAGTTATCAGAACCCCTACATTTTAATCACTGCAGGGCATGCGAGGAAGCAGAGCAAGAAGATTACAGCTCTCTTGCCACCTGCATTCCTCGGCCAGTCTCCTCCATTTCATACAGCTGGCCAACCTGCCTCAGAAAGTACTGTCAAAAAAATTCCAGGTGCCGGGACAAAATTCCTAGTCAACATGGCGACCTGGCGCCTGGGATTTGTCGAGCCCTGCTTTATGAGGAGCATTGGATTTGACCAGCAACAAGGAAGCCATGCCTCCTCAATGACATTGAGGGAGGCAAAGAGGCCAGCAGTACACAGGGAGTCACAACACTGGAAAAAGATGAACATTTTTTTTCTAAATATATTTTTACTGCAAACAGGGTGCCCACTAAACTAACTATGAACTATGGCACTATAGCATTAGGAATAAAGGTTTGTATTCCTAATGCTGAAGTATTCCTTTAATCTTTAAGAAATTGGCTTTCCTCTGATATCCATTTACAGGATTATTCACTAAACAAGGCTAGTCACCAAAGTAAGCATTCAAAGTGATTTTTTTTATTTCTTTATTTTTATGAATGTATTTGTTTTATTTTTGTTGTCCAGATACCAACAACAGGCTCAACAGTGATATGAGTAAGTCAAGTACACCAATTCCCATGAATCAGATCAGATGTAATACCTGCTAAGATGGTAACACATGAAAACAGGAATAGGTATGTACAAGACATGTACATAATAATTTAAGTTACTAGACAGTAGGTCTTATACAATCTGCTATTCTAGCTTAAAGGGACACTAAAGTCTCCTGAACAACTTAATGAGGTTGTTCAGGTGAGAACTATAGCTCCCTGCAGCCTTTCTCATTTATTTTTCTGAGAAAATACAGTGTTTACATTGAAAGCTAGGAACAGTTGCAGTCAGTCAGAGTGAACCAGAGGGACTTCTGAGTTGATGGAGGCATAATATGCCTCCATCCACTCAGATCTGCTGTGCACGAGCATCCTGTGATTCAGTATCTCCTCCCACTGCATGCAGACACTGAACTTTCCTCATAGATATTCCTTGATTCAATTCATCTCTATGAGGAGATGCTGATTGGCCAGGGCTGTGTTTGAATCATGCTGGCTCTGATCCTGATCTGCCTCTTTGTCAGTCTCAGCCAATCCTATGGGGAAGCACTGTGATTGGATCAGGCTATCACATGTCAGCAGACTGCTTGTTCTTCCTGTGTCTAACAGCATGAAGATTTACAGCTTCTGGCTTGAATACAGTAAGATTTTTACTATATTTATGGAGGCATGAGGGGCCCAGGGGGGCTAGATGGTGGCGTTAACACTATAGGGTCAGGAATACATGTAGTTGCACTGGTGACTATAGTGTCCCTTTAATAACAAAGAAATCATCACTGCATTTTGTTAGAAATTAATGAATGTGAATAGATAGTGCATCTGAAAATTCACTAGGCACATAACTGCATTCGTAAACTCATAAAGGTAGTGAATAGAAACAAATTGCCACTGGATGAGAAATATGGTGACCTCTATCATGGAAACTGGTCATAATTCATCTCTGATTATTGGGCAAAAGGGCAAAATAAAATAAGAAACCAATAGATAATTTACAGACGGAAAAGAAAATCAATCAACCATAAACTCACAGTCCCCTGAATAACTCAGCCATTTCCCCTGCTAGGATAGGCTGACGCAGAAATATATATTTCCATAGTCCCATCAGCCCTAAGCCACAATGAGAGCCTGCAAGCATTGTCCTCCAAACTGGCTACCATCTGTGACAAGAATGGGATTTAAAAAGGCTCAAGAAGTGTGCACACGATGGTGTCGGACACTGGCCCTACAAGGATTTGAGCAATGCAAAGGGCAGCACCTTATAAGCCCTCAGCCCAGGTATGTGGCAGTGAACACTGGATGACTTAAGGAATTGGCTAGGAGATGTCAGCTTTGAATCCATGGTTGGAGCTTGGGTGAATCTGAAACAGCATGCTTGTGCAACTTTGCCAACCCTAAGCCACTCCTCTTTCTTTGCTGCTGCCTCAGTTAAGTACTTCATATTCTTCTTGCTTCTTGCTCTTTGTGATTTTATATTATTATTGTATTATTATTAAATATATTAGATTAAATTATTATTTATAATATTATAACCTAATTTACTGTAATTTTCTGTGTTTTATTTGGTTGTCTATTTGGGGTGGGCCCTCTTGCACAAGCCCCCTCCCCCCTTTGCTTGGTTTTGTTTCCCCCACCTTCCGTGACTAACCCTTATCCCTTGCCACTTCGGCTTTGTTTATAACCTGGCTTAGCCGTTCGTGGGACGACGTCGGGGGTTTCAAGGTTCCCCCCCCCACACACACACCTTTACCTCAGGGCGAGTCTCCATGGCTGCCCTCTAGACCACGGCCTAAGCTGCATCCATTGCCGCCCATGCATGCGCGGTTCGCTTCGGTGCATCGCGTCGGCCATGGCCATCTTTAACGTGGGGCAAACAGGCCCAGCTACTCCTGGGGGGCCCAAGGCAGCGGCCCCGTGGGCCCCGCTGCCCTTAACTATTTCCCCCCCTTGCTTGGGCCCACAGCACAATAAGGAGGCCCACCGGCATTTGTAAGCAGGGGCCCGGTCGCGCTCTCTGGCCCTTTAACAGCACAACCAGGCCTCTTGCTTTCCTGTAGCCGGCTGGGCGGCGCGCGGCTCTCTGTCTTGCGGCTGTCACTTCCTCCCACAGAGAGCCAAGTGGGAGACAGCAAGGAGGCAGAGCGGGGCTGAGCCAGGCAAGGTAGGAAACATGTACAAAAGTGTACATTTTCTGTGTGTGTGCATGTCTGTCTGTCAGTGTCTGTGTGTGTGTCAGTATGTCTGTCAGTGTCTGTCTGTGTGTGTGTATGTCTGTCTGTCAATGTCTGTGTGTGTCAATGTTTGTGTGTGTGTCAGTATGTCTTAGTGTATGTGTCTGTGTGTGTCAGCATGTCTGTCTGTCAGTGTCTGTGTGTGTGTTAGTATGTCTGTCAGTGTATGTGTCTGTGTGTTTCAGCATGTCTGTCTGTGTGTGTGTCAGTATGTCTGTCAGTGTACGTCTGTGTGTGTCAGTTTGTCTGTATGTGTCTGTGTGTAAATATGTCTGAATGTGTGGCAATATGTCAGTCAGTATATATTTGTGTGTCAGTGTATGTCTGTGTGTGTCAGTATGTATCTGTGAATGTCTCAGTATGTCTGTCAGTGAATATATGTGTGTTAGAATGTCTGATTGTGTGTCTATGTGTCGGTATGTCTGTCAGTGAATATATGTGTGTTAGAATGTCTAACTGTGTGTGTATGTTCAGTATGTCTGTCAGTGTATATGTCTGTCTAAGTATGTCTTAAATCGTTCCACTGTGTTGGGGTTAAAGGCGTGATTGTGTGTGTGTGGGGGGTGGGGGGTGGGCAAGATCCAGGGGGCCCAAGAAAATGCTTTGCCCAGGGTTCTATTAATATTATAGACGGTCCTTGCAGTGGCCATCTTGTGATTGGCAAATTATGCCGCGTTCTGTGACGCTCGTTCAAGGGCAGGTGTAAACTGATTGGCTGCCTGGGTTGTCAGGCAGCTTACCAGTGTTCCCCAGAGGCCATTCCTGAGGGAACACTTGGTAAGTTAGCCATAAAGTTTGTGCTGCCCTTATTGTGCCTGGCTCTGTGCTTCCTCCCTTGCTTAGCCCTAGTTACCACCTGCAGTCAGGATTAACTCCTTTCTACCCACTGTGGTGACTGTTCCCTTTTGCTATTCTAGTGCCATTATGCAGAACCCTTCTGATATGCAGGCTGCTGCTCACAATGCCTCTGTTAAGCCCAGTGTCAGGAGTACTAATTGATCCAGCACGTAGAATTGTAGCACACGTAGGACTAAAAGGTAACATCTTACCGGGCCTTAGAATGGCCGGACTTAACATACCAGAGAATAGTCAGGATACTTGCAGAGCTCATGGACACAAAATGGGACGCAACGATAAGGGAAGGCCAAAAGTCAGGGATACCAGAATACAGGGAAGTCAAACAAAGCCAAAGTCAATAACCAGAAATAAACGCTCAGGAACACACTCTCGGACAACCACAACAGGGCAATGATGAAAAGTAGAATTTTGTTTAAATAAGCCCTTTACAAATCTGATTGGCTGAAAATTGTCCTTTGACCCCAGAATGTATGCGCGTGTCTCCGGCGTGATGTCACACGCACGCTGACGTTGTCATCAATTTGGGCGGACGTGGGACTATAATTTGGCATGGATCCGCAGTGGCCAGTGGCCATTAACATGTTGCAGGAGTCAGTGATACAGATGCACAGCCACTGAGCGCAAATACCGCAAGGTGAGGAGAAATATGTTATATTATATGTCACTTGAAGACCGCCCACTAGGCGGGCAGGACCAGACTTGAGAGGAAACTTGGTGTGAAAAGAACAAATCTTGCGGCCAGCATGGATGTCAGAGGCCGGAACCCAAGAATGTTCGGCAGGCCCATCCCCCTCCAATCAACCAAATACTGTAAAGTGCCCAGAGAAAATCTGGAATCAATTATGGAGGAGACCTCATACTCCTCCTGACCAGAAACAACCAACAGAAGAGGGGGAACATATGGGACAGTATACAGTGCCTTGTGTGGCGGAACCAACCTCGCCACTGGCCACTGGAAGAGCCTGGTTGCCCACCTCTTGCCGCTGGACTATGGCCCTGCATTAAAAACCTTTTATTCTCCCTATGTGAGCAGTGTTACCCCAGATAGCTAAGCCATGGAGCCCATTCGTATACCAAAAGACTATGGGAAAGACTTTGGCTCCATGGCGAATGAACTGTATGTATGTGATCTGAGCGCCATCCGGTAATAATGTGCGCTCAGATCTAAGCTATCTGGGGATAGGTAGAATGTGTATGTTCTATGTGATGAATGTAACAGTATGTAATTTTATGTCTTTTACTGTCTTTTTACTGCCATGTGGTTAATGGAGTTTTGCCTCTGTCCTTGGAGATAATTGGATTTCTTCCCAATTATCTCCAGGACAGAGAGGAGGGATTGTGATGCATTGTGGGATTGTTGAAGTGTGTAAGTCTGTGATTGGTCCTTTTACCCTTTGTGTCCCAGTCTTCCATCTTGTCCCCTAGGGGAATGTCCACCAGATGAATTCATGTGTTTGCGGTTCGGGAGATTGGTGATTGCAGTAGCTGTCTGTGCATCTGAAAAGGGGAATATCGCCTAAACGGTTTTAACCTCTTGTGTGCAAAACAATCCATTACAATTGGTGGCAAGCGGCGGGATCATTCACACAGCCCAGAAGGACAGCTACAAGGTAACACCATTCCCTGGATTTACAAATTGAGGGTAATGCTAGTATCCGTACAGCGCCCCTATCTACAAAGGAACTCAGAAAATGGAGGAAAAGTTTCAAGATAGATTGTACTGTTACATATCCCTGAGGTCTGGAGCAGTGTCAGAGGAGGACATGTTGAAGTACAGAGAGATTGCCAGAGTCGGGTTGTGGGACGAAGCCCTAGAGAAAGTACAGTATTCACGAGGGGATCGACACCACAGCAGAAGGCAGCGAATCCTGGCTCGAATGGCAGAGTGGATGCCCCTCCTGAGAAAACAGCCCGAAGAAGCGAGGGTGACTAGACTCGAGATTCTAGTATATGCAGAACTGGCGCTCGACGACGCATACTAGGCGATACAGTGGTACGCTGCTCAATGTGTCCCCGAGATGGCAGAGAATGAGTTCCCAGAGGGCGGAGATTATGCTGGCCCTGGCCTATTTTGGGATAATATTGACGATGAGGACTTTGGGATAGCTACCGACTCTCGTTTTTGGGACCTCTGTTACGACCAAGATGACATGCTGGGTCTCCCTAGCGCTGTTGATCTCGGGCCAGACCTATGGTATCTGGTCGCCAAGGAATGTGACCTGGAGTGGGATTAGCTGTGACTCATCAATAAGGCCCAGGAATAGACAACCGGTCCTCTTCCCCAACAGCAACCAGCGGTACCCGAGGTAGCGGACCTCCTAGACTGGTCCTGCGAGGATCCCCAGCGGCAGTATGTATCCCAGGGAGCTGAAGGTGCCATCCTTCCTCTCCAGCGGCAGTATGTATTCCAGGGAGCCAAAGGTGCCGTCCTTCCTCCCCAGCGGCAGTGTATGTCCTTAGGAGAGGAGACAGTGGGTCCCTCTCCCCAGCAGTCCAGTGAGCCCCAGGGAGACAAAGGTGCCGTCCTTCCTCCCCAGCGGCAGTGTGTGTCCATAGGAGAGGAGACAGTTCGTCCCTCTCCCCAGCAGTCCAGTGAGTCCCAGGTAGCCGAAGGTGCTATCCTTCCTCCCCAGCGGCAGTGTGTGTTACAGGGAGCCGAAGGTGTCGACCTTCCTCCCCAGCAGCAGTGTGTCCTGCCGGGAGCAGAGACAGTCGGTCTCGCTTCCCAGCCACGGGACAATATATCGAAAGGGGAGACAGTCGTTTCCCCTCTCCACCAGCAGAAAGAGTGTCAGGGAGAGGAGCTTGTTATCCCCTCTCCCCAGCGGCATCCTAGCCCACCAAGGGGAGATGATAAGCCCCACACCGGTGCAGATGGGACCGTAGTCTCTGTGCCCAAACCACAGGGGGTAGGGACGGTCGGTCCTGTCCCCCAGCAGCAGGGCTGGTTGCCCAAAGGGGAGACAGTCGGTCTCCCCCTACAGCAGCAGCACCAGATCCAGAGAGGGCAGCCTACTACCCCTTCTCCTCAGCGGGGCTCCAACCAGGCTACTCCCGTTATAGCGCTGGCACCACTCAGCAACCCACCGACCCGGAATAGCAGCACCCCACACAGCAGTGGTGAAGCACCTGGACAAAGGCAAGCTACTCATTTCCCCAAATGTAGTAACCCTTTATTGTGGGTGGGCTGTAATGCTGATTGGGTTCTGTGGGTGGGTTGCTGGACTAACCAGGGCACTGACCGACAGGAGGTCAGATACCCTGTTAGTCTGATTGGGAAAGGGGAGAAATGTAGCGGAACCAACCTCGCCACTGGCCACTGGAGGAGCCTGGTTGCCCACCTCTTACCGCTGGACTATAGCCCTGCATTAAAAACCTTTTATTCTCCCTATGTGAGCAGTGTTACCCCAGATAGCTAAGCCATGGAGCCCATTCGTATACCGAATTACTATGGGAAAGACTTTGGCTCCACGGCGATTGAACTGTATGTGTGTGATCTGAGCGCCATCCGGTAATAATGTGCGCTCGGATCTAAGCTATCTGGGGATAGGTAGAATGTGTATGTTCTATGTGATGAATGTAACAGTATGTAATTTTATGTCTTTTACTGTCTTTTTACTGCCATGTGGTTAATGGAGTTTTGCCTCTGTCCTTGGAGATAATTGGATTACTTCCCAATTATCTCATGCATTGTGGGATTGTTGAAGTGTGTAAGTCTGTGATTGGTCCTTTTACCCTTTGTGTCCCAGTCTTCCATCCGGTCCCATAGGGGAGTGTCCATCAGGTGGGAGACCTGCATAAAAGCCGGCAGGTAGCCCCAGTAAATCGGTTCTGCTTGATCCTCAAACGAAGTGTCGTCTCATTCTTGGGGGGAATTGGATTGTATGCTGTTAAAGTGCAACTGCCAGGAGTGTAAGCTGATTGTATGCTTTTCCTGTTCGGCTGTTTACAGCATTCGTGTGTTTCCTGTTCGGGAGTTTGGAACATTCCCCTGGTTCCAGTTCGGGAGATTGGTGAATTCATGTGTTTGCAGTTCGGGAGATGGGTGATTGCAGTAGCTGTCTGGGGAATATTGCCTAAATGGTTTTAACCTCTTGTGTGCAAAACGGTCCGTTACACCTTGCAAAAGTATTCACCCCCCGTGGCATTTTTCTTGTTTTGTTGCCTCACAACCTGGAAATAACATGGATTGTTTGAGGATTTGCATAATTTAATTTACAGAACATGCCCACAACTTTAAAGATTTTTTTTTTATTTTTTTATTGTGAAGCAAACAACAAATATTACAAAATAACAGAAAAAGTCAATGTGCATAACTAAAGTCAATACTTTGTAGAGCCACCTTTTACAGCAATCACAGCTCCAAGTCGCTTTGGATAAGTCTCTATGAGCTTGCCACATCTTACCACTGGGATTTTCGCCCATTTCTCCTTGCAAAACTGCTCCAGCTCCTTCAAGTTGGATGGTTTACGCTTGTGAACAGCAATCTTTAAGTCTGACCATAGGCGTGCGCAGGGGTGTGCCTGGGCACACCCTAATCCCAGCGGCTCGCGCTATGTGCCTCCATGGGCCAGTGGGTAGATCAAAGACCTCCCTCACCGGCCCACAGACAGGAGAGGACCCAGGGAGCTCTAGCCAGCCGCCCAGCCGGATTCATCTCGTGAGGTCGGAGCGTAGGCGCGGCAATGCTCAGATCTTGCGAGAGTGAACTCTAGCCCCGCAAGAGTTCCTCGCGAGCACCGCTGGACTTCCATGCCGTTCGTGCAGATAGGCCCGTTCGTCCAAATGGAACGGTGTTCGGCTAAATGAAACCAACGACCTTCCTACACACAACTATGCAATATATTAATGTGTATTTTCGTTTGCTAATTCATATGAACTCCCGAAAGAAGACCGGTCAAAGCCTGCAATTGCCTGGAACTATTTTGGGGCTCTCGCCTCATGGCTGACTGGTCCAGAACTTCATTCGAATAGCTTTTCTATTCTAACGAACTGATCTGAGCGGTAATTCTACAGATTGTGCGCTCTTTTGTGGAGTTCAGACACATATTTTACGAAGTATGTATTTTAAAAAAATATTGTGTGATTCTGTACGTAGAGATAATGTAATTAAAGGTGTACTCTTACGCAATTATCTCTGCTATACAGAAAAGGATGATGGGAAATGTTATTGTACACTAAGTTTTCCACATAGTCCACCAGGGGAAAATCCCTGTAATGTCACTAAGGAAAGCCCTTGCATGGGGATTTGTATAAAACCGGCTGTGGTTCAATAACAGCTCAGTTGACTCCCAAACTGTGTGTCGTCCAGTTGTTGGGAAATGGGATTGGAATTATTATGCTACTTTGGATTTGTATGCTGACTACGACTACCAGCGGAGATATCGTGGATTATACCTCTACTCCGCTACAAGCACCTAAACACTAACAGCACCCTTACACATACACACACACAGCACACTTATACAGCACCCTTACATATTAACAGCACCCACACACATACATCACCCTTACACACACACTAACAGTACACTTACACATACACACACACATCACACACTAATAGCACCCTCACACACACATTAACTGCACCCTCACACACACACAGCACCCTTACACACACACACCACCCTCACAAACACACACACAGCACCCTTACACACACACTAAGAACACCCTCACACAGTGCCCTCACACAAACACACACACTAACCCTCACAGCACCCTTACACACAACACTGCACCCTCACACACACAGCATCCTTACACACACACAGCGCCCAATGTGTGTGTGTGTGTGTAGATATATATATATATATATATATATATATATACGCGGGGTGTGTGTTTGTGCTTTAGGGTGCAATAGGCTGCGCACGCCTATGAGTCTCACCACATATTTTCGATTGGATTGAGGTCTGGGCTTTGACTAGGCCATTCCAACACATTTACATGTTTCCCCTTAAACCACTCAAGTGTCGCTTTAGCAGTGTGTTTGGGGTCATTGTCCTGCTGGAAGGTGAACCTCCATTCTAGCCTCAAATCACGCACAGAGTGGTACAGGTTTTGCTCAAGAATATCCCTGTATTTAGCACCATCCATCTTTTCCTCAACTCTGACCAGTTTCCCAGTACCGGCTGCTGAAAAACATCTCCACAGCATGATGCTGCCACCACCATGTTTCGCTGTGGGGATGATGTTTTTTGAGTGATGGAATGTGTTGGGTTTGCACCAGACATAGCGTTTTCTTTGATGGCCGAAAAGTTCAATTTTAGTCTCATCAGACCAGAGCACCTTCCTCCATACATTTTGAGAGTCTCCCACATGCCTTTTCGCAAACTCAAAATGTGCCATTTTGTTTTTTGCTGAAAGTAATGGCTTTCTTCTTGCCACTCTGCCATAAAGCCCAACTCTATGGAGCGTACGGCTTATTTTTACTTTTGCAAGGCACTGTATCTATTGCAAACAAGCGGTTTGAGCAAAGAAACATGAAATGTATTAGGAATCTGCAAGGAGGTAGGGAGAGCCAGGGAATACGAAACAGGATTAATGCTACGAAGGATACGAAACGGGCCAAGGAATCTGGGAGCAAACTTCATGCTAGGAACTTTAAATTTGATGTTGCGTGATGATGACCACACCCTCTCACCCACCTGGTAAACAGGGTTTGCACCCTGCCGTTTATCAGCATTAAATTTAAAGCGATCAGCCGCAGTTTTGAGAGCGGAATGAACTTTGGTCCATGTATCACGAATAGAAGCAAGGTGATTATCCAAACCAGGGATAGCTGTGTCAGAGAATACAGCCGGCAGCACAGTAGGATGACGACTGTTATTAACAAGGAAAGGACTATGACCAGAAGAGTCATGAGTAGCATTGTTTCTAGCAAACTCGGCCCAGGGTAGTAATTCAGACTAATTATCTTGGGTACTATTAACAAAACATGCAAATACGATTCCAATGACTGGTTAACCCTTTCAGCCGTGCCATTGGTTTGGGGATGATAAGAGGAAGAGAATGATAATTCAATGCCCAACGGTTTATTGAAAGCCCTCCAGAACCGAGACACAAACTGAGAACCTCTGTCAGACACAATATTGTGAGGAATGCCATGCAAACGGACAATTTCACATATAAAATTAAGATCTTGAGAGGAAGGCAATTTTTTGAGTGGAACAAAATGAGCCATCTTGAAAAAGCGTTCTACCACCATAAGGATGGTGGTATAACCATTAGAACTAGGAAGTTCCACGATGAAATCCATGGACAAATGGGACCACGGAACACTAGGTATGGGAAGTGGATGCAACAATCCACACAGAAGCTTATGAGGTACTTTAGAAACAGCACAAACAGAACAGGTCTGCACATATTCTTTAACATCTTTCCTGAGAGAATCCCACCAAAAGGATCTCATGATAGAGGATATGGATTTATTAATGGCTGAATGTCCAGCAGACACGTTGTTGTGGAATACCCTCATGAAATTCTCCCTTTCACCTAATGGGACAAATAATTTATCAAGTGGTTTATCTCATGGCGCCTGAGACTGAGCTTTGATGATGGCGACAAGTAGAGGAGAGGATAAGGAAAGGACAGTGGAGGCGATGATACATTCCGGTGGAATAATAGGGGATGTCCCTGTACTGATTCGGTATCAAACTGTCTAGACAAGGCGACCGCCTACACGTTTTTGGGACCAGGTCTGTAAGTTATCAGAAAGTTAAAGCGGGAAAGGAACAGAGACCATTTAGCCTGTCTAGAAGACAGATGTTTAGCATCCCCTATATAGGCCAAATTCTTATGGTCAGTACTGATCAAAAGAGGGTCATTGGAACCCTCTAAAAGATGTTGCCATTCTTTAAGCGCTAGTATAATGGCCAACAATTCTCTATTGCCAATATCATAATTGCGTTCAGCAGGGGACAACTTTATAGAGAAGTAACCACATGGATGTAAAGGGGTATCCTGACTCTCCCTCTGAGAGAGAACAGCCCCTACCCCAGTTTCGGAGGCATCCACCTCCAGTATGAAGGATTTGCTGGTGTCAGGATATATCAATATGTCAGCAGAGGCAAACCTTTGTTTGAGAAGTTCAAAAGCTTATCTAGTCTCCTTAGACCATATCGTACTGCTAGTCCCCTTGCATGTCATATTGGTGATGGGGGCTATCACAGGAGATAACCTTTTGATAAATCTCCTGTAATAATTGGCAAAACCAATAAACCTTTTGAATGGCTTTTAGTCCATTAGGCAATGCCCACTGTAGAACAGCTTCTAGTTTATGAGGGTTCATCCGAAACCCAGAGGCAGAAATGTTACATCCTAAAAACTGTACTTCAGTCTGATCAAATAATAAGTTGATTTTTAAG
>OW240912.1:177377573-177442717 GCA_933207985.1 Pelobates cultripes
CCCACTTCTAGGATTTCTTTGAAATACAGGATACTTCCAGTTAAAAGTCCCAATGAGGAGTATAAAAGGAAGAAAATACTAATAGATAAAATACTAAAAAATAATGAAATAACAGTAAAAAGCCAGGTAAAAGAATGTGTATATAAAACTATAAAAAAGAAAATTTGGAGCAAATAAATGACCATAAATTACTTTTAATATTAAAATACACAATATAACATATTCATAACGCGTTTCGTCAACAGACTTTATAAAAATGGAATAGCATGATAAAGTCTGTTGGAATTATTTTGATAAAGTCTGTTGACGAAATGTGTTATGGATATGTTATATTGTGTATTTTAATATTAAAAGTAATTTTTGGTCATTTATTTGCTCCAAATTTTCTTTTTTATAGTTTTATATACACATTCTTTTACCTGGCTTTTTACTATTATTTCATTATTTTTTAGTAATCCACCTATGCTGATATACAAGAGCAGTCGGTCTGCCCCTCATTTAGTTGGACACCACAGACGGAGAGATACCCTCGACATATCCTACAAGCGGGGATTAAACCGCTGTATGCGCTTTTATCCTAGAGCTGGACATAAGCTCTACCAAATGTGAGTTCTCTACTATTAATTCTAAGTACGTCACTATCGGAATTATACAATATAGCACTATTGGTCGTCCCTCTCTCTCCCTTTTTTGTCTTCTACATAGAAACATAGAAACATAGAAACATAGAAACATAGAATGTGACGGCAGATAAGAACCATTCGGCCCATCTAGTCTGCCCAATTTTCTAAAAACTTTCATTAGTCCCTAGCCTTATCTTATGGTTAGGATAGCCTTATGCCTATCCCATGCATGCTTAAACTCCTTTACTGTGTTAACCTCTACCACTTCAGCTGGAAGGCTGTTCCATGCATCCACTACCCTCTCAGTAAAGTAATACTTCCTGATATTATTTTTAAACCTTTGTCCCTCTAATTTAGGACTATGTCCTCTTGTTGTGGTAGTTTTTCTTCTTTTAAATATAGTCTCCTCCTTTACTGTGTTGATTCCTTTATATATTTAAATGTTTCTATCATGTCCCCCCGTCTCGTCTTTCCTCCAAGCTATACATGTTAAGATCCTTTAACCTTTCCTGGTAAGTTTTATCCCGCAATCCATGAACCAGTTTAGTAGCCCTTCTCTGAACCCTCTCTAAGGTATCAATATCCTTCTGAAGATACGGTCTCCAATACTGTGTACAATACTCCAAGTGAGGTCTCACCAGTGTTCTGTACAATGGCATGAGCACTTCCCTCTTTCTACTGCTAATACCTCTCCCTATACAACCAAGCATTCTGCTAGCATTTCCTGCTGCTCTATTACATTGTCTGCCTACCTTTAAGTCATCAGAAATAATCACCCCTAAATCCCTTTCCTCATATGTTGAGGTTAGGACTCTATCAAATATTCTGTACTCTGCCCTTGGGTTTTTTACGTCCAAGATGCATTATCTTGCACTTATCCACATTAAATGTCAGTTGCCACAATTCTGACCATTTTCTAGTTTACCTAAATCATTTG
The DNA here is from genome assembly GCA_933207985.1 of Pelobates cultripes. Classification (NCBI taxonomy): domain Eukaryota; kingdom Metazoa; phylum Chordata; class Amphibia; order Anura; family Pelobatidae; genus Pelobates; species Pelobates cultripes. The sequence goes on from OW240912.1 coordinate 177,379,134, forward strand.
CCATTTGGCTTATCCCTCCTGGAACATCAACCCTGTTACATATCTTAGTATCATCAGCAAAAAGACATACCTTACTATCAAGACCTTCTGCAATATCACTAATAAAAATATTAAAAGAGAATGGGTCCAAGTACAGATCCCTGAGGTACCCCACTGGTGACAAGTCCAAGCTTCGAATATATTCCATTAACTACAACCCTCTGTTGCCTGTTACTCAGCCACTGCCTTACCCATTCAACAATATTGGAATCCAAACTTAAAGATTGCAGTTTATTGATAAGCCTTCTATGTGCAACAGTGTCAAAAGCCTTACTGAAATCTAGGTAAGCAATGTCTACTACACCACCCTGATCTATAATTTTAGTTACCCAATCAAAAAAATCAATAAGATTAGTTTGGCATGATCTCCCTGAAGTAAACCCATGTTGTCTCTGATCTTGAAATCCATGTGTTTTTAGATGCTCATCAATCCTATCCTTTAACATGGTTTCCATCACTTTCCCCACTACTGAAGTAAGGCTTACTGGCCTATAGTTGCCCGACTCCTCCCTATTACCTTTCTTGTAAATGGGCACAACATTCGCTAAATAAGCGGAACTAATACAGTCTATGAAGACTCCACTATTGCACTTTCCGTTATAAAGACCACCCAGAAGGACACTTAAGTTGGACTTTTCTTTTTATATTGGACTTTTTATTGTATTTATTTTACTGTGGCGCAGCCTTTTTTATTGTTGTTTTAACCTGTCTTGTTTTAAAAGGGTTTGGAGGGTTTCCCTTTTTTGAAGGTTGCTGCCTGTTAGTTAATCAGCGCTGTCTCTATTTTACTTTTTCTCTACTTAAAACCAGATACCCTAGGCTCAACAAAAATTATCTATTCCCAATTTCGTTTTGGCTTTCGGGATATACCGTGATGTCATCGGCTCGGTATATTCCCACAGAAGAGAGGAACTGGACCTCTATCTCCATAAAGTGGTGGATTTGGGCATCAAGTACGGGGGCTTATCTTTTTATGACTATCATAAATCGATATCAGCGAAAGCGGCGACACATCTGAAACAATTTAACATAAGAATTAACTGGTGTCAGATGGATACAGAATTATTCTGTTGCCACTTCGCTGGTCTGAGGCCCCCGTCTTGTGCCATATGTAATTCTTCTACTCACTTGGCTGATTTTGTGCCCTTCTGTGGCTGATCCATCTACCCCCACTCCCACCCCTCAATCCACTTCCACTCCTCACAATAAACATGAGGATGGTCAGTGGGATAAACTGGGTAGGCCCATCTACTTTCTAGGGAAAGCTCAGTTGTGCAACAATTTCAATGCAGGTTCCTGCAGCTTCAGCGCCTGTAGATTGTTGCACATCTGCTCTACCTGCTTCAGGGCACACACTAAGACCATGTGCCCGGCAGGTTGTCCCCTAGCAAGTGACTAACCAACATTAATATCAACAACCTTTTTTTTTTTTTTTTTTACTTGAAAACTCATCCAAGTAGACATCTAGTGGAATATTTGTTAATAGGGTTCACCCAGGGCTTTCTCACGGGTCTCGTAGCCATTCCCTCAGGCACGCTGGAATGCCCCAATCTCCTATCAGCCTGCCTAGACCCAGAGGCCACGAACGCTCTCTTTTCCACAGAAATAGCACAAGGTTTCATGATCGGCCCCTTCACCTCACCGTTTTCCTCCTGGCGCACTAATCCCATTGGCATAGCTGTGCACAAATACTCTAATAAAAAGCGCATGATTATCGATTTATCGGCACCACACTCTTCTTTTGTTCCCAGCATTAACGCACTCATTCCCGCAGACGAATTCTGACTACAGTACGTTAAAATTGACGGCGCTATACAAACCATCATTTCAACTGGTAGCAACGCTTGGCTTAGCAAAACAGACATAACCAATGAATTCAAATTACTGCCCATCACTTTGGCACTTGCATGATGTTAAATGGCGAAACAGGTACTATTTTTCCACGCGACTCACTTTCAGGTCCAGAAGTAGCCCTAAACTGTTTGATATTTTCGCAGAAACTCTATGCTGGCTGCTTTTGAACATTCTCAGGTGTCATGCCGTCATTCATTATTTGGATTATAGAACCGAGCGCACGCACACCCACCGATATCCTCAGCACTTTTCTCCACTCTCCGGGTACCTCCCTCTGAAACGATTGGCCCCACTACTAAACTTACTTTCTTGGGGATAGAGCTGGACTTTGGTACTTTTCCGCGCCAGCCTTCCCCCGACAAACTGGTCCGCTTGAGAGGGGAGATAGACATGTTCCTGCGGAATGATGTATGCACCAGGAAAGAACTTCAGTCCTTATTGGGGTCCCTGAATTTCACGATGTGCATCATTCCGCAGAGAAGGTCTTTTGTATCCAGGCTTCTTTGTCTGCTTCACAGGGTACCTGACGCCTGCCCAATTGCGTTGGACGAGCACACCAAAGCTGACCTACTCATGTGGGGGACGTTTTTGACTGAGTGGAACGGTATCTCCATGTTTATTCCCCCTCTCTCCGACTCCTCACCCTGCATTCACACTGACGCTGCAGCCAACACGAGTTTCGCAGCTATATTCGGTAATCACTGGTTTAGAGGTCACTGGCCTGCTGAGACGGGTGCCTTGCCGGGTTTCAGAGAGACCTCAGCCCTTTTTGAAATTTACCCCATTGTGGCGGCCGCACACAACTAGGGTCATCTCTGGTTCTGCAAGGCACTAAAATGCTATTCCAACAACTCGTCAGCTTGCGATATCATTAACAAGGGGCACTCTTCCTCCCTTACCATCATGCGGCTGATTCGCAAGCTGACCTGGCTGGCAGCAACCGTCCAGTTCCACTTAATTTGCTTTCACATCCCAGGTATCCACAACACGGCTGCTGATGCTCTGTCTCGATCTCAATTCCAGGTATTCTTCCAGGCACTCCCGTCAGCACACCATCAACCACCCAGAACACCAAGGTTTCACGAGTTAATCCTGGATTGAACACACTTATGCACCACACTAGGACTCTTACGCACCAAGCACTATCACCTAACACAACTATCACCTACAGTAGGGCACTTACCGTTTTCAATAAATTCACAGCTGAATTCGGATTACGAGGTGATTTTTCTACCCAAACTATGGTGGCTTTTGCCTCCTTTTGCCACTTACATTTAAAACTTTCCCACAATACAATTAAACTATACCTCACGGGGGTGCAGCATCACAGCCTCACAAATTTCCCTAACACCCCCTTTTTGTCATCATACCCCATCAAGAAAATCTTAAAGGGTATCTTAACGTTTCGGTTCCACTTATCACCACCAGACTACCGATAGATGGGTCTATCTTTAGATTACTTAGCAATCTCCTTGATGAATCCACATTTGATCCCAACACAAAACTGGTGATCAAGTCTGTTATCTATTTAGCTTTTTATGGGTTCCTAAAACCTAGGGAATTTACAGTTGTTTGTCCACAGCAAAATTCACCACGCATGTTAGAATCTTATTGGAAAAACTGGGTTACAACCCAGCTTCATTCTCCGGGCACTCCTTATGTTTGGTAAGTCCTCCACATTCTTATTTAGTGCCCCCACTAAGGGGTGGGAACAATAGGTTGTTGTTTTTCTTGTGTATTTTTTTTTTTTTTACAGTGAGCAGCCACAGGCTTACTAGACATGCCCCTACTCACTATACTGCTGAATTTACTAATACTACTAGACATGCCCCTATTCGCTATACCGCTGAATTTACTAATACTAAGTAATTTTTACTTAGTATTAGTAAATTTGGCTGAAAGACCAATTTAGGTCTTTCAGCCTTTTGGTAGGTAGCTTACTGATACCGTGGGAATTAGGGAGCTATCTACTAAGTGGCTGCAAGATGCAGCCGTGGCAATGAATAATTTTTATGTTATTTTAAGTGATTTCCCTATCCAAATTTGTTTGCAGGGCACTTGTCCTACTCTTACCCCCATTTTAGTTCCTTTTGCAGCCCTCTAGCCCTTTCCAGTACTTTTTTTTGAGCCATTTTTGTGCCCAAAAGATCGGGTCCCCATTGACTTCAATGGGGCTCGGGGTCAAGTTCAATCCCGAACTTGGACTTTGTTTCAAAGTTCGGCCGAACCCGCCGGACCCGAACATCCAGCATATTTTGATTCAACATTTGCAGTTGTTTTGAGGCTGTCTATCTTTGGGAATAACATTTTTTAGTCTCTATAAATATTGATACTAGTAATCAGAGTTTTCTTTTCTTTTTTCAATATATCTCCTCTCTGTATTTCATTTTACAAATTCACTTTTTAGTCTAGGCAGCACTAACAGCTTCAGATAGCTAGCCAGCACTAACAGTTTTAGCTAGCACAGCAGCTCAATCTATTTAACAGGTGCCCCTGTAAACACATATATACATACCTGCAGCGTGACTCTCTCTAAAGTTTTTTTCCACCAGCCAATTTATTTTGTATTAGGCAACCCATTATACAGCTATTTTATGTGATATAGAAAAGTAGATCTTTCTCTTTTCTTTTACTATCAATCTTTAACGCTAAGCAGCACTAATAGATTCTCCAGCATTGCCTATAGCTCCGTCAACGTTTGGAGTTAGCAGACAGACTGGACTACATTTATTTTTATCTAGCCTTATTATGATAAGCACTTCACAGTAAATACTATTTTAATCTGTGTTGGACCAGCTATATCAAGCTTTGGTACACTATTTGCTACAGTTATTGTATATTGCAACATTTTGTACCTTTTTCCTGTTACACTTTCTAGTGATTTTGTCCAGCCTCATTCATCAGTAATTATATTGCTATATCTATAGCTAGACACTGACATTTCCACTCAGTCTGTCTGCAGTGACATTGTTTAATGTCAACCTGTTTAATACTTTTTTAACTCCATGTATTATCTCTCCTTAATCCCTTTTATGTATATATGGTTTTTTTTAGAGTAATCTTCTATGTACACATCAACTACTTTTTTGTGATTAAAAGTTATGTTTTAACTATCTTTATTTAGGAAGTGTTTCCTTCCTTTTATTTTCAATTTGATACAGTCTTGGAGACTGGGATATAGCGTTGTTGTTTTTTTTGTTTGTTTTTTAAATTTTTTCAGGGAATGATCTTTTATTTTTTTTTCCTCTTTCCCTGTATGATGATCTGTGCTTTCCCCGTTCCCTCCTTTATTTAAGATTGAAAGTATAATATAGTAAATTAAGAAAGGGGAAAAGAAAGAAGAAAAAAAAAAGAAGGGAAGGATATTTACTGAAATAACAGGTAATAAGGACAAGGACGATTTAGGTTAAAAGGAAAAGCAGAAACCGAAGAAAAAAGGAAGGAATTCTGGACTTAAGAATTATATTTCTTTATTTTTTTTTTTACCTCTACGGGTTGATCTTCTAAATGGCAACTAAAAAAAACAATGAACCAAAGAATGCAACAAAGAGAGATAAGAAATTGGAAAACAAACCGGAGAAGCGCCTCTCCTTTTTTTCTCCACAAACTAATAAATCTAATCTAGAGGGGACAGACTCAGAAGAAAGTCTTCCTAATATGCAGGACCCAGCTCAAAAAAAAATGCACCATCTAATGCAGAAAGAGAGGATCAAACTGTTACCAAGGCTTTTTTAGAACGAGCATTTGATTCTCAATTTGAAAAATTTAAAATAGAAATGAACTACATGATGAAAGAAATTAAAGAAGAACCATACCAAATAAGGATGCAACTCCAAGAAAATGAAGTGCTGATGATGCAACTGAAAGAAAATTCTCAACACCAAGAAGATCTAAATAAAAAAACAAAATGACAGAATTTATAATATGGACAAAAAGATTGCTGAGCTAGAAGATAGAGCCAGAAAGAATCAGAGATATTCCAGAATAAATTATTTATGAACAACTTGAAACATATATACTGGAACTTATAAAAGCTTTCGATATAGATATATCAAAATATAATAATGCCTTATAAAGATATCATAGGACTTACAAACCTCCAGAAATCCCCAGTTCAAAACCATGGGATGTTATTATATTCTGCGCATCATCTAGACTCAAAGACCAGATTATAAAAGCAGCGAGAAATATCCATCTGATCCCTTCATATGCACAAATAATGATCTATCCAGATCTCTCCTATCCTACAAGATCTGAAAGAAGACGCTACGCTGAATTAACAAAAGTACTGCGATATAAAGATATAAAATATAAATGGGGTTTCCCCACAAAAATTATTATATCGGGGGGGGCGTGGCCTGACTCCTGACTGAATGGACGCTTTCTAACGAGGCTCCTGCAGAACGGGTGCCAAACAGCTGAAAATAACCGGTCTAATTAGCGAAATGGAACACAAGATACCTCACTACACTTCTAAGATGTCCCAGAGACCGAAAGCTAAAGCAGCAAAAGCAGATAGAGCATCCTTCTTCCTAGCAAAACCAGTCGCAGCACAGTCGCGGGAAGGCCGCAGCCTGACTAAAGATGACACGTGCTTGGAAGAGGAGCCCCCTCCATCTCCCGGGTCCTCGGATATTGGACCAGAGGACAGCCCACTTACAGCAGCAAGCATGAAGAAGATGCTGACAGAACTCAGATAACTTACAACGTAAGGAGATACTCGAATTAGGCCAACGCACTGCACAGGCCGAAAAACGGACGAGTTTGTGGAAGCCCACAACAGCCTCGCGGACGAAGAAATAGACTCCATCCTACACGACCACGCACTGAAAATGGCCAACATGGAGGACAGATCAAGGCGCAACAATTTGCGTATACGCGGCATTCCAGAGTCGGTCCAAAACCCGGCCCTCCACAACTACTTGCTGGAGATGTTCCAGGCGCTGACACCGGAGACCCATCCAGACCAGCTCATCATTGATCGGGCGCACAGGCTGAGGAGGCCTAAACATCTCCCAAACTCAACTGTGAGAGATGTAATTGTTAGAGTCCACTTCTACCACGCTAAAGAGAGGTTGGTCAGAGATTCCAGATCCCCAGGCATGCCTGAGCCTTACCAAGAGCTAAAAATCTTCACAGACTTGTCGGCGGCAACCCTACAATTCCACAAAAGCCTGACACCTCTCAAAACCACATTGTGAACACAAGGGATTGCATACTGCTAGGGTTACCCGGCAAAACTGTTAATCCATTACCGGGACGCACTGCATGCTGTGGACTCATTGTCAGCAGGCAAGGAGAAATTTAAAAGCTGGGGCCTATCGGCAGCTGAGACAGGCGACAGGAACAAAGTGAAGATACCCAGGATATCCCCGGAGTGAACCCCGGCCTGAAACCACAGACTCCACCAGAAACCACCTCTCCTCCACATCAGAGAGGCGCTAAGTATACCTATGTCTTAACTACTGCCACATTGTGTGATCATTGCTGTGCTTATTCTATTCTGTTTGTTGAATATGTTAATGGTTAAGGTGCTCAAGTTATATACCGAGCGTACCTACATAGTTACAAAGTTACAGAAGAGGGCACCAAAAGGTTCTTGACCCCCAAACCAATATATGGGGCACCCCAACCTCAGAGGGATCTAGGGGTTGGAGAGGCACTCCAGGAAAATAGCGGGCTAAGCGACCTTAAATAGCTGCAAACAGCCCTAGTGCCACGGATGAGCCACCCACTCCATCAGGCTCATAAAATGTACCCCCCCACCTGCGGCCAAGACTATCTTGGAGAGGCTCTCCCAGATTGAGCCCAATTGAGGTTTCCACCCCCTGCCCACTCCCCAGTTTCAAACCTTCCCCAGTTACCTCTTCCTCCTACCTACCCAGGTTTACCCCGGCAGACTCATGCTTAGTGCATTACATAATACCCCATGGCGGTTGAAAGGGGAAGACCAGAATGTACCCCTAGCTCAGAGCGCATAACTAGCTCAAACAGAACAAATCATCACCTTTTACACCAAAACAATACATAGGGATGATACAATACTGGCCTCCCTAATAACGCTATGCTTTGAACCAAACACCATCCACCTTAGCAAAAATTATCTCCGTTTACCATTGGAGTAGTAACCTACAATGTGAAGGGGCTGAATGCCCCAGGAAAACGAAGACTGTTGCTTAAAGATCTGGTAAAAAATAACGTAGACATCACATGTATTCAAGAAACCCACTCTAAGAAAGGAAACACACCTAAGATCTTCAACAAACACTTCCTTTCACAATACCACGAGCTGTCGGATACCAAAAAAAAAAAAGGTGTATCCATATTTATACATAAAGAAGTCGCCTTTATGTTGCAGAGGCACTTCATCAACCCCCAAGGCAAATTTATAATCCTCCAGGGCCTCTTTAATGCTACTCAATACACTTTGGTCACGGCGTATCTTCCCAATGACAATCCCAAAAACTACCTCCAATCCCTATTGACCAATATCGACCGGGTAACTTGCTCCTTTTGTGGAGACTTTAACTTTACCCAAGCATCTCTGGACAGTTCGTCCCAGAAAGGAAACAGAGCCCTTCAGACACAAGACAAAACCCACAAACACATCTCCAAACTTCTTTCCCTTCATGACCTCTATGATGTCTGGAGGACCCTTAATCCAGGGGATAGAGATTATACTTTCTATTCGAGAGTGCATAACTCGTATTCCCGTATAGATGCTTTTTTTTTGTTGATAGAGTAACCCTGACTCACATTTCAGAATGTAAGATTGGTGAGCTCACCTGGTCCGACCACGGCCCAGTTACCCTGGACCTGAAGGATGAGTTTCAGTTCAAGGGGAAGGGAACATGGAGGCTAAACGATTCTCTATTAAACGACGAGAAATTAGTTGCCACAATACGGGAGGAACTAACATCTTATTTTAAGTTAAATACCACCCCTGATATAGCAGATTCCACTGTGTGGTCCACACATAAAGTGGTACTCAGAGGCCTCTTTATAAGACAGGCAGCGCGCATCAAAAAGCTCCACAACTCTGCCTTACTATAGTGTACACATAGTCATACACAGGTAGCCCAACTCTCAGCATTAAATAAAACTCAACCCTCGACAGACATAGCGACTCAACTCTCCCACCAATATGATAAACTTAGAGAACTGAACGCAGATAAAACCAGGCGACTCCTACACAAATTAAAAGCTGACACCTACCACCATAGCGGTAAAGCCACCAAATTCCTAGCAGCTAGACTGCGCAACAAATGCAATAAACAAAAAATAGCTAATCTTCTAAATGATAAGGGTAATAAAATACTCAATCCTAGTGACATTATGCAGGCCTTTGCACGTTTTTATGCAAAACTGTACAACCTACACCTCACAGCGGGGATCCACAACCCGATAGATGAAAGCATTTCAAAGTACCTAACACACATAAATTTGCCACACATCATGCAAAATCAAGCTACGAAATTCCAACAACCCATAACGTTAAATGAGGTCACAACGGCCATCAAAGTCCTGCCTCCGGCGAAATCCCCAGGGGCAGATGGGTTCACTAATGCAAATTACAAGATGTTTGCGGACACACTGGCCCCTCATCTTTTGAGAGTCTACCGACAGGCCTCTGAAACAGGCTCCCTCCCATATCCCAAAGCCAGGTAAACCCGCAGATGAATGTAAAAATTACCGTCCGATCTCCCTCCTTAACACGGATGCTAAATTGTATGCGAAAATTATAGCAAACAGGTTGGGCAGGCTGCTACTGCAGCTGATACGAGATGACCAAACTGGGTTCGTCCAAGGGAGACAAAGCTCAGACAAAGCTCAGACAATACCTATAAACTCTTTGAGCAGCTCAAGAGGCCTTGCCGAGTGGGTCTGCTATTAGCATTAGATGCAGAAAAAGCGTTTGACCGCCTCTGTTGGGCCTACTTGAGACAAGTTCTAGGCAAATATGGGTTCCCCAAACAGGTCATCACTCAAATTTTTGCGTTGTACTCCGCCCCTCCAGCTAGGGTTCTCCAGGCAGGGTTTCTCTCTGACCCATTTGAACTCACAAACGGGACTCGCCAAGGGTGCCCACTGTCCCCTTTATTATACGTATTAGCCCTGGAGCCACTCCTGGCCTCAATACGAGCCCATCCCAGCATAACTGGTCTCCAGGTTGGCACAAATAAGGGGAGAATTAGTGCTTTTGCAGACAGCATTCTACTATACATATCCCACCCGACTTCATCACTGCTCCACATTATGAAACTCATTCAGGCATACGGAGAACAGTCCTACTACTCCCTAAACACCTCTAAAACTCAAGCACTTAGTATAGGGATACCAGTGAATGACTTGAGGGGCCTGAGAGAGACGTACCCCTTTGACTGGAGGAAACAGGACATCACTTACCTAGGGCTCCTTTTCACTAAAAAAGCATTGGAATTATACACAGGAAACCATATGAAAATATGGAAGGAGTGTAAGTTACAACTTCAGAGATGGGCCCCACTTTACCTTACTTGGACAGAAAGAGTAGTGGCACTAAAAATGTCTATTCTTCCCAAACTACAGTATATCTTTAGAACTCTCCCAATACCGGTCCCGAACTCTTTCTTTCAAATGGTACAAAAGGACACGGACAACTTTGTCTGGGCAGGGACCAAACCGAGAGTAGCTTGGAAAATATTACAAACACCAAAAATGAAGGGAGGACTAGGTCTCCCTGATACGAAAGCTTACTATCACGCATTCATACTGACCTCACTTCTAACTCATTATACAGATAAGTCACCTCCCCAATGGGTAGAGATAGAGAGGAGTCTCCTGAGTCCCTATACACTGACCAACCTCATGGGGCTGCCAAAAAAGCACCGACCATCACTGCCCCAATCTTCTGACCTAATCACACTGAGATTTCAAATGTGGGACAGACATAGGGCTACACTCGCATGCACATTCAGCCGATGACTGGGAAAGGAGGCAGAGAGTCCCCACGGCCGAGGGAGCCTGGCGGTGGAGAAAAGATGAGTGTTTAAATGTTCTCTTCCTACTCTCCCTCCCTCCCCTCATCAGACAGAACTGATACATTATATTACAGAAAAATAATGAACACGGCGAATCTTCATATTGAACATGATTAATACCTGTGTTAGATATAATGAAAAGAGAAAAAGGAGAAGAAAGGAAAGAAGAGGAAGGGAGGGAGAAAGATATACCTGGGAGGCGTGCAATGAAATAAAAAAAATTTTAACATCAGGAAGACGTAATTCAAAATATGGTGACAGAACTTATAATATGGATAAAAAGACTGTTGAGCTAGGGGTCCGAATAAGAAGGAATCTTTTAAGATTCAGATACATTCTGGAATTGATTACTCCCGAATAATCTCAAATATATATACTGGATTTTACAGAAGTTTTTTGATATAGATACATCAAAATATAATTATGCTATAAAGAGATAACAGGATTTTTAAACCCTCAGAAACCCACAGTTTAAAACCATGTGATATTATTACAAGCTGTGTACCATCCAGACCCAAAAGGTCAGATTATGAAACCAACGAGAATTATTCATTTGATTCTTTCACATGCATATATAAAGTTTTATCCTGATCTCCCCTATCATACCAGATCTGAAGAAAGTTGCCACACTACATTAACTAAAAACTGTTAAATAAGGATATAAAATACAATTGAGGCTTTACCACAAAAATAATTGTGTCCTGTGAATACAGTACAGTAATCTATGACCCCCCCAGAAAAAAAAATGACCATATGGCTTACGGAAAAGGAAAAGAAAGAGAAAACTTTCAAATGGACAAGAAAAAGAAGAGAAGATTGTGATTACGTTTTTTATACTCTATGTCCTTTCTTTGCCCTCTCCTAGCCTTTTCCTTATCAGACAGGATCGGCATATTATATTACAGAAAAATAAGGAACATGAGGATTTTTTTTTTCTGAATATGACTAACATTCGTATTTAGAATTTGAAAGATAAGAATTACATAGTTAAGACTGCAGAGGGAAAAAAAAGATCAAAAGAAGAAGAAAGATGGGAAAGAGAAAGATATATCTGGTTGTCTAGAGATTTTTTTTCGCACTTCACTTTTTTTAAATTTATTTATTTTATTTTTTCTTAGAAGAAAGAGAAAAAGGGGGAAAGGGAAGATAGAAAGGGGAAATAATTAGAGAGACACTGAATCTGTCACATTAATTACACAGAATTAGAGCTCAACTATACACTTTGGTTATTCTTGTCTTTTTATTTGAAAATTTAAAATATAAGGAATGGGAAGGGAATGGAAAAGAGATTTAAAAAATATAGATATATATAAAAGGGGAATAAATTAATACGACGGGCCGCAGTTTTACTTAATTATGAGATTTAAAGGAATTATAATAGAGAATAACATGATATTATTAATCATACAATATACAGAGTTGCTTCACATATTAAGATTACAACATAATTATTTATCACATATTTCTACATAAAAAAATGAACTGAGACACCATGATATAAACTACCCATCTCCCCTTTACCTATATACAATAAGAGGAGATTAGTAAAATGAACAAAAGTAAGGAGAAAGGGAGTGGAAAGCTGATCAGATAAGAAATATCTGGTTTAATAAAGAAAGAATGAGGGATTTTAAACATTAACTCTACAGTCAATATAAAGAAAGAGAGAAGAGGGGAGTGAGCGTCTGGGGATGATTAGAGGGGGATTAGGAGAGAGGAATTATTAAGTCAGGGAGGAAGCGAGAAATGTGTTCCTCAAAGCAGACCTTTGCTCGGGTTTGCTATTGGTTAATGGCAACTATTCTGTTGCCCCTGGTTTGGGTAAGGTACCCACAGGGACAACTTGGTACTCCAATATTTACGGGGGTTTTTTATGTCTTATATGTGTTTTTGTTGTTTGGCCTTGGAACTGGGATTTTTTTTCTTTTTTTTTGGATTTGAGGCGGGGTGTCCCGGAAATCAGAAGAAAATAATAGTTATGGATTATGGTTAGATTTGCATCGATAAATGTCAAGGGACTTAATTCTCCTTTTAAGAGATACATTTTATTAGAATATTTGAGGAAACAGAAAATTGATATTTGTGGTGTACAGGAAACGCACTGGAGAAAGAATGATAATACTAATTTAAATTCTAAAATCTATACGACAATTCTATCTGCATCTCTTGAACACAAAAAAAAAAAAAACGTGGGGTTGCTATACTGATATCTAAGAATCTAAAATTCAGACATATATATATATATATATATATAGAACTAGAAACAGAGGGAAAATTCATCATAGTAGTATGTGAGATTGATAATATCACATACACACTAACAAATCTTTATGCTCCAAATCATTCTTCACTATAATTTATAACTAAGGTTTTAAAAAGAATAGATATGGTTAAACAAGGAATTCTGATGACTCTGGGGGATTTCAACTCCTTTTAAGAGATCCATTTTATTAGAATATTTGAGGAAACAGAAAATTGATATTTGTGGTGTCCAGGAAACGCACTGGAGAAAGAATGATAATACTAATTTAAATTCTAAAATCTATACGACAATTCTATCTGCATCTCTTGAACACAAAAAAAAAAAACCGTGGGGTTGCTATACTGATATCTAAGAATCTAAAATTCAGAAATATATATATATATAGAACTAGAAACAGAGGGAAAATTAATCATAGTAGTATGTGAGATTGATAATATCACATACACACTAACAAATCTTTATGCTCCAAATCATTCTTCACTATAATTTATAACTAAGGTTTTAAAAAGAATAGATATGGTTAAACAAGGAATTCTGGTGACTCTGGGGGTTTTCAACTCTGTATTTGATCCATTCTTAGACAAAAAAACTATTACAGGTCAGAAAACAGATATAGGAATTTTTAAACGCTCTGAAAAATTTAGACAGTTAATTCAAAACTATTCTTTATTAGAAATCTGGTGCATTTTTCATCCAACAGATTTAGATTTCACTTGTTTCTCAAAATCCTATTATGCATACTCTCGCATTGACTTTGTCTTGGGAGATATTAAATTAGCCCAACAAACAAAAGCGATTAGAATAAATGAGATTACACGGCCAGATCACAACGCAGTTATTTTGGATGTTAAAGACACATTTGAAATTCCAAGGCTAGATTGGAGATTAAACAACCATATTTTGTTAAAAACAGACAATATAGAATTTATTAAGAAACAGACTGATTACTATTTCAAAGAGAATCAATGAGTAGATATCCTCTTCAGATGTATGGTGATCATATAAAGCGATAATAAGGGAATTATTAATTAAATTAGCCTCCGAAAATAAGGAATATAGAGAAAAAGACTTAACTAACTTGCAAATTCAATTATATAATCTCTCAAGAGATAATAAAATACCCCCTACTGAGCAGCTATCCAATAGAATTTTCTATTTTACAAGATAGGATTAATGATTTGCTAATAAAGAAAACATCCAAAACGCTTAAAAGATTAAAAGCAACATTTTATTATAGAGGCTGAATGCTCCAATCTCTTTACATGAAATACATGCACGGATAGAAACATTGAAACCTAATAAAGCTACAGGTCCAGATGTGTTTACAGGGATCTTCTTTAGACTATTCAAAAATGAAATATCACCTCATTTAGAGACTACTTTTAACACATTTATATTAAAAACTAAAATTCCAGAGGAAATGCTTAAAAGCAATATTGTCCCAATATTAAAAACAGGAAAGAATCCAGAGAAAGTAGATAGTTACCGACTGATTACCCTACTGAATGAAGATATTAAGCTACCGTATATACTGGGGTATAAGTCGACCCGAATATAAGTTGAGGCCCCTAATTTTACCCAAAAAAACTGGGAAAACTTATTGACTCGAGTATAAGCCTAGGGTGGGAAATGCAGCAGCTACTGGTAAATTTTCTAAATAAAATTAGATCCCCCAAAATTATATTAATTGTATATTTATTTACAGTGTGTGTATATAATGAATGCAGAGTGTGTGTGTGTTTGTGTAGTGTGTGTATATAATGAATGCAGTGTGTGTGTGTATAGAATGCAGTGTGTGTGTATGAATGCAGTGTGTGTATGAATGCGGTGTGTATATAATGCAGAGTGTGTAACCTTGGTGGGAGGAGGGTATTTTTATTTGAATTTTTTTATTATTTTAATATTACTATTTTATTTATATATTATTACATTTTTATTTACTTTTTCTGTTACTTACCTTTACAGCAGCTCCATTCAACTCCCTTCTCCTCCGTGCCGTACAGCTCCAGTGTAAATCTCGTGGTCTGCATGCCTCGCCGAGCATTGCCACGGTAAACCGTGGCAATGCTCTGATGGCCGCGGCTCTTGCAAGACTTACACTGGAGCTGAACGGCACAGAGGAGAAGGGAGCTGAACGGAGCTGCTGTAAAGGTAAGTAAGAGCTTGCTCCCAGCCCCCAACAGGACCCGGCCGTCCTGGTCTGTATTATGGCAATGTAAGTTGCCATAATACAGACACTGACTTGAATATAAGACGAGTGGGACTTTTTCAGCACAAAAAATGTGCCGAAAAACTCGTCTTATACTCGAGTATATACGGTATATGCGGGAATATTGGCAGATATATAGTTAACCACTCGTTTAACTCTAATACACAGAGACCAGGTAGGATTTATTCCGGGACGACTCTCTCATAACCACACAAGAAATATGATTGGGATATTGGAACAGGCTAGAGATGAACATATACCCATGCTCACCCTGTCATTGGATCCTGAGAAAGCATTCGACAGGGCCAGCTGGGCCTTTATCAGAGAATCCTTGGTATCCTTTGGATTCATGGGTGAGATACTCAGTGCCATTATGGCTTTATATAGCGGCCCCCAAGGTAGAAGTGCGGGCCCTGGTATTAAGTCCAAATGGTTTGGAATCACAAATGGTACACGCCAGGGCTGCCCTTTATAACCGCTTTTGTATGTTTTATCAATTGAATCTCTGGCTGTAGATATAAAATCTAAACAGGATATAAAAGGGTTTGGAGACAATAATAACCAAAAATTAAGCTTTATGCTGATGATGTTAGATAACGATTCAGAATCCTGAGGAATCTATTGACCATGTTGTAAAAATCATTCAAAATTACAATAATGTCTCTAATTATAAGATAAACACAGAAAAATCTTCAGCATTATACCTAAACACATCTCAAAATAATATTAATATTATAGAAAATAAATATGGATTTAAACAAGTTAAAAAGTGCTTCAACTATCTGGGTATTCAAATTTCCAAAATCCAAAGAAATGGTTAGAAATCAATATCTTACCATTAATTAAAGAGATGCATGTTAACCTAAAACAAATGGAAAACCTTGGAAATCTCCTGGTCATGGAAAATAAATACATTAAAAGCATATGTTGTACTGACATTCTCATATATTATGAGAATGATCCCTATAAAAATTCCTGACAGTTGGTTAGAACTAATTCAGTCATCATTTACTAAATTTATTTGGTCAGGTAAAAAACCCAGAATAAAAAAAGACATTATGTCTAGGAAAAAAAATGAAGGAGGTATGAGTATTCCAAATATCCAAGACATTGCACAAGCCAACTTATTAGCACATATTTTAATAGTAAACAAGGAAGATTCTAGAAATGAGAATTCGTATAAAAGAGAACAGATCCTGACTTTGGGAGATAGGGATTATAAAGCCCTTTTATGGCCCATAGATAAAGAAACAAATCATTCTAAATCATTGATAGTCCAACAAATCTTTCCCACCTGGCCTCAATTAAAAAAAAAAAAAAAAGGTTTAATAATGAAGATAATTCCTGGTATAAATTTAAATATTCTCTCATACCTAATGATTGATATAAACCTGGAAATATGGACCCTTAAGGGTATGAAAAATATATCTAATATTCTGACAGGAAGCACATTAAATATTTTAAACAACATCAAACTGAATACGGTATACCATCTAACAAATGGTTTAACTATATAAGTGTAATATCTTTTTTTAAAAACATTTTTGAGATTTAATCCTCTTGAACTGCCAGTCAAGCTTCTTTCAGATATATCCGAGCAAACAGATTACACCCATTTAGCCAATAAATGTAAAAAAATAATCTACAAGTCTCAGATTAAAGCAACTCCCTCAGCAATTACTAAATGGAATTACGATTTGAAAATAGATAAAACTATGATATAACTATGAAAGAATGGAATAATTCCCTCAACACATTATACAAAGCTTGCCACTGTTTGAATATACATGAAACTCATTATAGGATACTAAACAGATGGTATAGAACTCCTCAAAAAATAGCAAAATATTTTCCTACAGTCCCCCTTACTACATATGGATATGGAGCTGCCTTTTCCCGCCCTGCCTTATAAGCCTTTCCCCGCCCTGCGGAGCTCAGTCTGCGCTGTGCCCTCACTAGGTGAAGATGGAGGATTTTTTTAGCATCAGGTTTTTTCTTTCTCGTCAGATTTTTTTTTTGCACTGAGGTTTTTTATTTTATTTTTTACAAGTTCGACAGGTATGATTGTTTTTATTTGGCCTTTTTGGGGGCTGAAAAAAGAAGATTTTAGAAAAAAGAAGACATCAAATTTTTTTTTTTTTACAGGTAGTTAGTTATTTTATTCCCCCCTTATTATTTTTAGGGTGAGGGGGTAGGTAGAGAATTATTTTTTATTTGGGTGGGGGGTGACTAGGGGCTTGTGGACCCTTAGTCACCTTGGAAGGGGGAGATTTTCATTTAGGGCCCCCAGCCGCTGCTCAGGTCCCCCCATCATTGTTATTTATGGCCCCCAGCCGCTGCTCAGGTCCCCCCCATCATTGTTATTTATGACCCCCACCCACCGCTCAGGGTTGGGGGCCGAGGGGGAGGACAATTTGTCCCGTGGACTACACTAAGTTAAAGAGGCAAACGCTACAGGAGACACTGACGGCCCGTACCAGACTCAAGGCAGATTTGATTACTACCAAGACTCAAGACTCCCATGTTGAATAGGCTTGCAGCATGACCCTGGCAACCCAAAATTGCCTGCACTCCCAAGACGCCAAGTCCCCCAAGGCCATCCTCCAGCTGTTCCTGCTAGAACAGTTTTACAATGGTCTCTCCCCTGTGATGCAAGAATGGGTGAGTGATCTGCAGCCCAAAACTCTCACTGAAGCAGCTCAACAGGCTGACTAGTACCTAGATGCCTGCTGTAATCATCATCTCACTCCCATGCTCAGCTTCAGACCCCACTGGGAAGATTCTGACCATTATGGACTACGCGACTCGGTTCCCCCGAGGCAGTTGCCCTGAGCAACATTCAGGCTGAGACTGTGGCTGAAGCCCTGATGCGAGTGTTCTCCTGGATGGGTTTTCCCTGGGAGATCATCTCGGACTGGGGCTCCCATTTTACTACCAAGATGACCAGCCAACTGTGGAGGTTATGCGGCATTAAACCCATCCTAAGCCACCCATTAAATCCTAAGCTCCCCCTATCACCCCTAAACCAATGGCCTGTGCGAGCGCTTCAATGGCACGTTGAAGCAAATGCTCAGTACCTTTGCAGTGACTCGCAAGGATTGGGAAAGATTCCTTCCTCATCTCGTGTTCGCATATCGTGAGGTGCCCTGGGAATCCACCGGATTCTTTCCGTTTTAATTAGTGTTTGGACGGAGGGTTAGGGGACCCCTAGACCTTATCAGGGAGCACTGGGATGGAGAGGGGGAGTTGGAAGGGAACCCCATAATCTCATATGTGCTGGCGTTTTGGGCAGCCCAGAGACACCACTTCACTTGGTATGATCGGGGAGCCAGGAACCGTAGCTTTCAAGTCGATCAGAAGGTTTTGGTGTTGAAACCAGACTGACACGACAGGCTGCAGGCTGCCTGGCAGGGCCCATACCATGTAGTGGAACAGAAGTGTGACACTACCTATGTGATTGGTTCTTGCTCGGGTCCCGGGGTTAGATGCCTGTAACATGGTTAACATGCTGAAGCTCACAAGTGGACAGAGGATGTCGCCGCCATCTGTGCGCCAGCCTCGGAAGATTTTGATAATCTTCCCCTGCGGGACCTCAGGATGGAGCTCAGGCAGGGTCCATAGATGAGGTCCACCTGGAGGGATTGACTAACCGAGAAGGAATGCAGACAGGCACAGCAGATGCTGTCTGCCAAAAGCGAGACGTTCTCCAACCTGCCCGGGTATACCTCACTGACCACCCACCGGATGAAGACCATCGACCAACAACATCTGCGGCAGACCCCACACAGCGTACCAGAGGCGGTGCGGGATAGTATGAGTCAGGAGATCCAAGAGATGCTCCGGTTAGAGGTCATCAAAATTTCCAAAAGTCCTTGGAACTCCCCAGTAGTCTTGGTCCCAAAACGAAATGGAACAACAAGGTTCTGTGTAGACTACCGGAGGCTCAATGACAAGACGGTATCAGATGCGTATCACATGCTCTGTATAGATGAGCTGCTGAATAAGATGGCTCGAGGGTTCGAGGGGTCGAGTCCGGTACCTCACCACGATAGATCTCTGCAAGGGGTACTGGCAGAGCCCCTAGCAGCCGATGCTGTTCCCAAGTTGACCTTCGTCACCACATTTGGCCTGCACTAATTTAGGGTAATGCTATTTGGGATGAAGAACGCCCCGGCCACTTTCCAGAGGATGGTGGACCGGCTGTTAGATGGCCTCCAGGACTATGGCTGCATATACCTCGACGACATCATCATATACAGTGACACTTGGGAGGAGCATCTGGCACATGTAGGAGCTGTACTAGACCAGAAAAGGGAGGTGGATTAACACTAAATGCCAGTAAGTGCCACCTAGGGATGGCCGAAGTACAGTACCTAGGACACTGGGTAGGGTGTGGGACACAGAAGCCTGAGCCAGCCAATGTTGAGGCAGTAGCCAGTTGGCCCCGTCCCCCCATTAAGACCCAGGTGATGGCCTTCCTAGGGACGGGCTGGCTATTTTAGGAAATTTGTCCCCAACTATAGTGCTCTAGCTAAGCCCCTCATTGACATGACCCATAAAACAGGTAAGCTGAACCCCAGAGTGTGAGCAGACGTTAAGTCTTAATGACGCCCTGGTAAATGCCCCTGTCCTGGCTACTCCTAAACCAAAAAACATTTTCTCGTCCACACAGATGTGTCCTTGTTTGGGTTAGGAGTGGTGCTGAGCCAGATGGTGAAGAACAAGTAAAAAATTAAAAAAGGTTAGCGCTAATAATAAAAAGATGAGAAGGCAGCAGCCTTATAGGGGGTCACCCTCTAACCCTCTACAGTAGAAATATACAAGAAAACACAGAAAAGGCTGCGCCTAATAGAATAAAAATAGTAATAAAACAAAGTCCCAGTCAGATTAGTGACAGTAATACGAGAAAATTCCAATATTGTCCAAACTGGTGTAGTGTCTCCTTTGTTTTCAGTTGTCCGTCTCACGATATGAAAGACACAATGGGAGAGAAAACCAATCGTGCAGATAGTATAAATAAGTTTTAGTGAATATAAAATATAGATTTTGCACTCACATTTCCATGAGCTAGAACTAGCTCTAGTTTGATGGGCATACAGCGGACAACCCTCCGCTTATAGGGGTGCTTTTCCTCCTGGGGAGTGCCGGTATCCAATTCTCAGATGGTGAAGAACACCCAGTAGCTTACCACAATAAGAAACTATTACCTCGGGAGGTGAGCTACACCTCCATCGAAAAGGATTGCCTGGCAGTGGTATGGGCACTCAAAATGCTGCAGCCCTACCTCTACGGACAGCAATTCACGGATCACAACCCGTTGATATGGCTTAACCGGGTCTCTGGAGACAATGCCAGGCTGCTATGGTGGAGCCAGGTATTACAACTGTATGGCTATTCACCACAGACCCAGTAAGCAAAATGGGAACATTGACGGGTTGTCCAGACAGACGGCCTTTGAGAAGTGATCCGTGAGCCCTTCCCCGGACATCCCCAAGTTGATCCGTTGGGATCAGACTATGTATACTGACTTGCGGTTAAGGGGAAGTGATGTGGCAGACCCACTGGCTGTCCGTGAATTGCCTGTCTTTACACTGTGTGTGTTTTCCCCATTCTTTTGTTTATTGTGATCGCTCCCCATTTGGAAGGTCTTCCATGAAGGGAATCCATTCACCTCCTGAACTGGGACCAGCCCGATCCCTCATTTAGAACTATAGGAAAGAGTATTTGTGGATTGTTTTCCGCCTCGTTCGTCTAAAGAACGAGGGCTTCCCTGGTGCTCCATTAGAACATTCACACCAATTGATCAGCATGTTCGCACTCGCCACATAGGTGTGAGACTGCAAGGGAAGTAATTAACGAGTGCTACTCTTGGCGGCAACCATTCATATCGATTTTTTGTCGGCCAGGGGGAGCATTCATACCCCGAATGGAGACAATTCCCTTGTCTCGGTTTCACACCAGGCCCTCACCAATGGAGATTAGTCGTGGGCACCTTTGGGGCACTGGCAAGTTTGGCGGGCTCTCATGAGGGACCAAGAGACCAGCTCTTTTCCCGCGGGCAGGCTTTTCTGTGCCTGGGAGACAGAGGGACAGTCTCTTTTTCCCGTGCCGAGTCTCCCAGGCACAGAGGCTCTTGGGAAGAAGACCCATGGCAGTTGGTGTGGGAAACCCTGTGACTTTAGTGGCTGGACAAAGGGAACAGAGTCCCTTGCTGTGCTAGGGACCCTGGGAGGGGAAGCATCCTGGGAGAGGACCTTGTATGTTTTGTGTGATCCACCCCTTGCCGTTTTTGAATTGTGTTTCGTTAACCCTTATTAATGACAAGATGTAAACATCTGTGGGTGTGTAGCGGCTTTATGAGGGATGAAGCGTTCCTAGTGATTTATGTAGATGTGGTTGGGTTCGGTCTGTGTAGTTATCTATCTTTCTGCAGCAGCTCTGATATATCTGGGTAGTTTTTCAGGAATTTCTGCACCACCAAATTCAGCACATGCGCCAGGCAAGGGATGTGCGTCAAGCCGGCTAGGCCCAGAGCTGCTATGAGATTTCGCCCATTATCGCACACCACCAGGCCGGGCTTGAGGCTCAGTGGCAACAACCACTCATCGATCTGTTGTTCCATGCCCGTCCACAGCTCCTGCGTGGTATGGGGTTTTCCCCCCCAAACATATGAATTTTAAAACAGCCTGCTGTCGTTTTCCCCTGGCTGTGCTGGACTTTGCGGTGAAGGTGTTATGCTGCCCGGATGAGGTGGTGGTAGAGGAGGAGTAAGTGGAGTAGGAGGAGGAGACAACAGGAGGCAAAGAGAAATGCCCTCCAATCCTCGGCGGAAGGACATGCGCCAAACTGCTATCCGCCTCAGGCCCAGTCGCCACTACATTTGCCCAGTGTGCAGTTAGGGAGATATAGCATCCTTGCCCGTGCTTACTCGTCCACGTATCTGTGGTTATGTGGACCTTGCCACTGATGGAGTTCTGCAGTGCACACCTGATTTTGTCCGCCAATTGACTGTGCAAGGGATGGTTCATCTGGAAAAGTAGTGGAGGCTGGGAACCACATACTGTGGGACAGCCACCGCCATCAGGTTTTTAAAACTGTCCGAAAGCCCAAACTACTGAGAGAAAGAAGGCCACAATTGGTGCATTTTACTCTCCTAAAATGGCATCTACAGAATCAGAGAGGCAACGAAAATCTTTGCCCTTAGAAAAAGCTGAGCTCTCGATACATCAAATATCAAATATATCAGAGGATGACCCTCCATATTTGCCAAACGTACAGGGATTGACGCAACAATTATTAACCCAAATGTTGGATAATCTGCATAAAAAAAAATTTAAATGGATATTGAACATAATATAAATGATCTTAGATCGGAAATTGCCATTCTTTCGGAGAAATTCTCAAGTCAGGCAATCATATTACAAAAAGTACAAGATGAATATGAACAAATTAAAGCATCTAATATACAGCTAGAGAAGAGATTGAACGACATTGAGATTAAAACGATAAACTTAGAAGATCGCTCCAGGAGAAATAATATAAGAGTTAGAGGAATACCAGAATCAATATTACAAGAAGACTTATACTCTTATTTGGACAGTTTTTTTTCAAAAAATTTGTCTCGACAGACGCTGGGTCCTGAAACCTTTGAAAGATTTCATAGATTGTCCAGACCAAATGGAATTGACAAATCTTATCCAAGAGATGTTATGATCTGTTTTTCTAGCTTTCGGACAAAAAATCTAATAATGCAGAAAACAAGGAATGGGACTCTAGACACCGAAGAATGGAGACATCTAAAAGTTTTTCAGGACTTATCTCAAAAAACAAGACAAGCAAGAAGAACCTTTTTAGAGGAAATGGCAATCCTTAGGAACAAGGAGATAAGATATAAGTGTCTGTTTCAGACAGCAATTATGGTCTTTTTTAAAGATCAAACATATATCTGTAAAGACAATACGGCACTCAAACAGAAATTGACAACTCTGAAAAACGTACTCCCTAATTTTAAATGGGAATTTTTTTTTTCCTTTTTCACGGTGTAGAAATGGAAGTGTTTTAGAGTGATATGTATAATTTAAGAATAAGGACAGACTCACATTTAAAGTAATGAACACGGAGGAATAGCTTACAGCTATAATTTATATAGATACATAAATTTAGTAGCACGAATTGAATGAATTAGAGTCCTATGGTATTTACCAAAAGGAGTCTTATAATTAACACTTACTAACTTAATAGATATTGTATTTGTACAAAAAAGAGAGATCAATTGATATAATACACATAGTTGACACATATATATAAAAAGATATAAAGTAAAGAAATTGAAGAATAAGGGGATAGACTCACACTTAAAGCAATAAATATGGAGTTATTCAAGAATAGTTATTATTAGACACAAAATTAGTTGTATGAAATGAACGAAAAGGAGCATGAAAATTAATGAAAAGGAGGTTTATATTATTCACAAACTCCACAGATTTAATAAAAAATTTTTTTTTTCTTTCTTCATTAGGGAGGAATTTGTAGATAAATCCCGGGGTTGAAATTGAATACTTTGGATAAGGGGGGTAGAGTGAGATAATTGGCCCACTATCCTGGTTCATGGTCCTGCGACGGCAGCAGGGTTAGATATGAAGACTATATAGTACTTCATATTATGGAACAAATGTTCTAAGAGACTGTTGTTTGGGCTTCTCCAGGAGGGTTAATTTTATATTTCCAACTGGGGAAGGTATGAGTGGATGGTTGAATGAGGAAGGTATGAGTGGATTTGTGTGTTGGATGCTACCTGAGGGAAGGCTAGAGGGGAAGAGGGCGCGGGGTGAGCTGTGGCAGGATGTCACTTAATATATTATCTATTAACGCAAGGGGCTTAAACTCAGGACAGAAAAGAGGTTACCTGTACAAACTATTAATAGATAGTAAAACGGATATCGGTTTTGTTCAAGAAACACATTGGGTTAACTCTACATCTAAATTATGGAATTATAAAAATTATAAAAAATTTCCAGTGGTACATAGATCCAACTTGGTAGGAAAGAATAAGAAAAGAGGAGTGGCAATCTTTTTTTCAAGCAGTTTGAAATATGAGTTGGTTTATGAGTTGGCATAGTGATTGTTCGAATTAACGATATTTTATATACATTGGTAAATGTTTATGCTCCAAATCAACTTCCATACAGATTTTTGGGTAATCTGATGCAAAAGGTTGACCGCGTATCGTCTGGAAGCCTAATTATCGGCGGGGATTTTAATTGTACTATAGATAACAAAGTTGACAGGAACAGAACTAAGCCTACAGATAAGGAGGATAATCAAAAAATAGGATCATCAATGATGCAGACTTTTTTAGCAAAAAACTGTTTATATGATTCTTGGAGAACATTTAATCCGGAAGAGCGAGATTATACGTTTTACTCAAATGTTCATCAGACATATACTAGAATTGACTATTTTTTGGTTAAAGCTGAAACTTTAGAGCGAGTTAATAAAGTGATAATTGGGCCCATAACCTGGTCTGATCATGCACCAGTAAGTTTAGTTATAAATAATAATGCTGAATATAAACGTAGAGATAGATGGAGACTAAACGAAACTCTATTAAAATCAGAAATTAACATAGAAAAATTGCGTATTCAGGTCAGAGAATTTTTTGAAATCAATGATACAGGGGATGTCCCTAACGCTATGTTATGGTGTACCTTTAAATCATATATGAGAGGATGTCTTATAAAATTGGGTGCCAATACAAAGAAAAAGAAGGGAAAAGAGTTGAATGAGCTTAATATTGATTTAGTAAAACAAGAACGTCTACATAAGATTACTCTAGACCATAAAATTCTGGAGGATATTAAGGAGATTAAGAAAAAAATATTAATAAGAACTCAAGAAAAAATTGACAAAGCAATGTTAGTATTAAAGCAGGGATGGTACTATGGAAATAATAAAACAGGGAAAAATCTTTCAAATAAACTAAAAAATAAAAAAAAACTTCAATCTATAAACTATATAATAGCTGGAAATAAAAATTTTTTTTCACCAACTCAAATAGCCAATGCATTTGAAGAATATTATAAAAGTTTATACAATTTAAAATTTAATGAGTCACCTGCAGGGGAAACAAAGAATTTCCTGGACAAACTAGGCCTGCCAAAAATATCTACTGAGAAATTAAATCAGCTCAATGCTCCATTCTCCATTCAGGAGATTAGTAACACCATTAAAGTATTAATAGCGGGCAAAGCACCAGGTCCAGATGGTTTTTCATCAATTTTTTATAAAAAATTAAATGATATAATTTCCCCATACTTATTGAAGACATTTAAAGAATTTGCCAGTAATAAAATTATTCCATCGGAATTACTCCAGGCCTCTATAATGCCAATCCCTAAGGTAGATAAGGATCCAATATATACTTCGAACTATAGACCAATTTCCCTTATTAACTTAGATATTAAAGTATATTCTAGAACTTTGGCCGATAGACTCAAACAAAACATACCTGATATTGTCCATATAGATCAGAGCGGATTTGTGGAAGGTAGGGGTACATCGGATAACATTAGGAAATTACTGAATGTCTTATATCATGTGGACCAAAGTCTGTCCCCTTTCGCCATGGTAACCCTTGATGCCGAGAAGGCCTTCGACCGTGTTAATTGGAAGTATTTGGAAGAGGTTTTGAAGGCCTTCGGTATAGAGGGTCTCTTTAAGGAGTGTACAATGGCGTTATATAAAGATCCTCAAGCTAGAGTCTCAGGATTTATGTTTCAATCAAATTGGTTCCCAATTAGAAATGGGACGCGACAGGGCTGCCCTTTGGCACCCCTGTTATATATCCTCTCTATAGAACCGCTGGCAGCCGCGATTAGACAGAATGATGTTATCAGCGGGCTAAAAGTGAATAGTCTGGAGAATAAAATTGCACTTTATGCAGATGATGTCCTATTGACTCTTACAGACCCTATTAGATCTATTCCAGCTGTATTCTGTCTTTTTAATGAGTATAGTAAATTTTCAGGTTATAAAATAAATATAAAAAAAACACAAATCCTGACAAAAGGTCTTAATGGACCCGGGGTAAAAAAACTCAAAAAGGAATTTAAATGTGATTGGGAAGCAAGGAATATAAAATATTTAGGGGTAAGACTATCTCTGGATTATAGGGAAATTGGTGAACTTAATTATACAGATATAGCTACCCAATTTAGGAGTATTCTAAAAAATTGGAAGGGATTGGAATTATCCTGGTTGGGAAGAATCGAAGCGGTAAACTCCTACCTACTCCCTAAATTGACATTCTTGTTTTGTAATCTCCCGTTGAGGGTCTCATTCCAGACGATACGCGGTTTTCAAAAACAGGTTTCGGATTATATATGGCAAGACAGGAGACCTAGAGTATCACTGGAAATTTTACAGAGAGATTGGAAGGAAGGGGGAATCTCTTTCCCAGATATACAGAAACTATATATGAACAATATGGTAGCACATCTAATGAAATGTGACAATTTTGTAATGTCAAGACCAGTATGGTTAGATATTGAAAAATCGGATCTCTGTAATACTGAACCTTTATTTCTTTGGTGGTGTGATAGTGAATTTGTAAAAAATATAAGGTCTAGTAACCCGATGAACAACACAATGATCTATATTGTAAAATACTTAAAGAAAAAATATGGAACTAAACATATATCAAGAAACGCCCCATTAATATGCCTAAAATTATATATAAAAGATATAAATATTCAAGAATGGGAAAAGTGTGGAATTGCAAAAATTGCGGAACTTCTAAATGATAATAAAATACTGCCATTTGCAACGTTACAGTCTAATTACAACCTCCCTTCGAAGGAAATATTTAATTATTTAAGAATAAAATCTTTTATTATGGGAAATGTTTTTTCGGAAACATCTCCATTTGACCAGTTTGTAGCATTTCATTATAAAAAAAAAAATTGCATCCAGATTTAATCTATTTACAAGAAGCCAAAGGCAAACAGTTAAAGCGCTGGCAATGAATAAATGGGAGCAGGAATTCCACTTTTCATCCTCGGCTGAAAATTGGATTTCGGGCCTACAATCAGTAAAAAGATATATACATGGGGTGAATATACAGGAAGTGTACTTCAAATTGGTATATCGTTGGTACCTGGTGCCCACTCGCCTCCATAGATTTCAACCCACACTTCTACCAGATTGTTGGAGATGTGGTGGGGAGTTAGGCTCATTCTCCCACATCTGGTGGGACTGTGAGGAGTTGAAATCTATGAAAATAACTTTATCGGACTTGGTGGACTCTATTTTGAAGGTCCAAACTGTTATTACGGCTCAAATGTTCCTGTTCCATTTAGATTTGCCAAAAGTTAATATAAAACAAAAAATTCTTATGATTCATTCTTTTATGGCAATAAAAATAGTAATGGCCAGAAATTGGAGAAATATGGGTTCGTTAAACTGGCATGATATATGTATACAAATAGATTATCAATATAGGATGGAAGCTGGATTAGTCTCAAACAAGTTATCTAGAGAGAAATATGATGAAATTTGGGCCCCCTGGGTTAGATATCTTAGCTGTAAAAACTCAACTCCCCTCCCACAGATAGCCACTCCTAGGTAGTACCAATGTGAAATTGTAAGATTGCAAGAAAGAGGAATTGTGTGTTATTTTCTTTTTTTTTTGGTTCGACTGTAGACAATGTAGAAAATGTTTAAGTGTATGAAATATGGTTATACTAAACATATGAACAATTATACAGTCTATTGTAAAGGAATATATTGTACCATATTGTAAAAAATGTATTTCTGAAAATGTATTGGGACAAAATTTTTAAAATGAAAAATAAAAATTTATAAACTTCAAAAACTGTCCGTCTTGACCAGATGGAATGACAGCATTTCAAAGGCCATGAATTTTGAAATGCTGGCATTCAGGGCCAGGGATCGCGGGTGGCTAGGGGGGTACTACATCTTTCTCTCCAGTGTTTGGGAGATGGACAGCAGAAGGCTTCCATGGGACAGTGTGGAGATGCTTGGGGACGATGGCGGACATGGTTGCGTTGCTGCCACATCCTCTGTTTGCAGGGTGGAAGGTTCCACTATGAATCCAGAGGTGGAGGAAGAGGCCAAGACAGCAGCAGAAGAAGAAGCAGGAGGAGCCTGAGACCTTTCTTGGTTTTTGAGGTGCTTACTCCACTGCAGTTCGTGCTTTGCATGTAGATGCCTGGTCATGCAGGTTGTGCTCAGGTTTAGCACGTTTATGCCTCGCTTCAGGCTCTGATTGCACAGCGTGCAAATCACTTGTGTCTTGTCGTCAGCACATTGTCTGAAGAACTGCCACACCAGGGAACTCCTTGGACCTGGCTTTGGTGTGCTCGGTCCCTGGGTGCGGTGGGCAGTAGCAGGCATACCGTCTAGGGGACAGCCGCTCCGCTTTTGCACCCTGCTCCCTCTTATACTGTGCTGGTGCCTCTGTGAGACCAACTCCTCTCCTCCAAACTGGATATGTCACTCGCATGACCTTCATTCATGTGCGGTCTAGGACCTCATCATCCTCCACATCATCTTCCACCCACTCCTCAACCCTGCCCTCCTTGACGGTCTGCAAACTGCCGAAAGCCACAGCAGTTGGCACCTGTGTTTCGTCATCATCAGAGACGTGCTGCGGTGGTCCTTGCATGTCCACATTCTCACACATAAGTGGTTGTGCATCAGTGCACTCAATTCCTTCCACTTCTGGGGCAGAGCTAGATGGATGGCCCATAGAAACCCCGCCAGCAGAGTCATCAAAAAGCATAAGAGACTGCTGCATGACTTGTTGCTCAGACTGCTTGGGTGATTTGCATGAGGTGAGGTGATAGACAGATGGCCATGGACTGCAGGTGCCAACTCTGAGCTTTCAGCAGGGCACCGGGTGGGAGACAATGTGCAGGAACTGGAGGCACTGTCAGCCATCCAATCTGCTATCGGCTATACTTGTTCTGGCCTCACCATTCGTAGAGCGATATTCGGGCCTACCAAATAGCGCTGAAGGTTCTGTCACGTACTCGCACATGAGGAAGGTGTTTCACTTGTGCGTGTAGCTGGCACAGATCGATCACGTCTTCTCCTTGCAACAGGGATTCCACCAACACCAGAAGCACCACGACCAGGGCCACGTCCCTTATTTGATGCTCTCCTCATTCTTTGCGTTCACCTACCAAACTAACAGATGTTTTATGTCAGACGACAATGTAACCGCCAACAGTCAACAATTTTTTTTTTTTTTTAGTTTATTGGACTGCAAGAAATGCACCGCAGGCCGCAAATGTTCTATTTAGCACCCAAAAAATTATAATTTTTGAAAGTGCGATGTAACCACACTATTAGACTCTTTGATTTGACTCTCAGATATGAAGTGCAGTTCGCAAATGTACTATTTAGCAGATTAGCACCCAGAAAATAAGAATGTTTATGACTGCACTGTAAGCGCACAATTTGACGCTTCTATTTGACTCACAGATATGAAGAGCACGCCCCAAATTTACTATTTAGCAGTTTAGAACCAAAACAATTAGAATGTTTACAACTGCGCTGTAAGCGCACAATTAGATGCTTGAATTGGACTCTCAAATATGAAGAGCAGGCCCCAAAATGTACTATTTAGCAGATTAGCAGTAAAACAATTATAATGTTTACAACTGCGCTGTAAGCGCACAATTTGACGCTTCTATTTGACTCTCAGATATGAAGTTCACCGCGGTCTGCAAATGTACTATTTAGCAAATTAGCAGCAAAACAATTAGAATGTTTACAACTGCGAAAGTAAGCGCACTATTTGACCCTTCTATTTGACTCTCAGATATGAAGAGCACGTCCAAAATGTACTATTTAGCAGATTAGCACCAAGAAAATCAAAATGTTTACAACTGCGCTGTAAGCACACTATTAGATGCTTCTATTTAACTCTCCGATATGAAGTGCACGCCCCAAAATTTACTATTTAGCAGATTAGCAGCAAAACAATTAGAATATTTACCACTGCGCTGTAAGCACACTATTAAACGCTTCTGTTTGAATCTGAGATATGAAGAGCAGGCCCCAAAATGTATGGGATTTCAACATGGTTCAGAATTTAGTAGGCCTGAAATCTCCATGTGGCATATACAAGTACAGGTGTTTGTTGTATCTGTTAGTTAGTTACATGTAGCTAAGATACTGTCATCAATGTACTGAGCATGTGCAGGAATGTAGGAACTGAAATCACACTCCTTTCTCCTTTGTTTTGGATGAGCCATGTGGTCTGACCGGATGAGCAAGTCCGGACTCTGTTCATTGATTGGTTAAGGGTATGTGTGGGTGTAGCTATTTATGGGAGGAGCTATATTTCTATATAAGGAATGTACTCCATGTGTTCTGTGCTCAGATCTGTTGTGGAACATTAGTCCATCTGAGACCCGATCGGTACGTGAATAAAGGCCTCTTACTTCCTGAAGACTTGTGTCCATATCTCTATGTGTGGCTTCTGCGGTTTGTTCCTGTTATTCCTCCGGTAACAACGCTTCTATTTGACTCTCAGATATGAAAAGCGACCCCAAAATATACTATTTAGCAGATTAGCAGCAAAACAATTAGAATGTTTACAACTGTGTTGTAAGCACACTATTAGACGCTTCTATTTGACTCTCAGATATGAAGAGCAGGCCCCAAAACTTACTATTTAGCAGATTAGCAGCAAAACAATTAGAATGTTTACCACTGCGCTGTAAGCACACTATTAGACGTTTCTATTTGACTCTCAGCTCTTAGTCCATCTGAGACCCGATCGGTACGTGAATAAAAGCCTCTTACTTCCTGAAGACTTGTGTCCATATCTCTATGTGTGGCTTCTGCGGTTTGTTCCTGTTATTCCTCCAGTAACATTTTTGGTGCATTGGGTCCGGGAACCTCATCGCACGGAAGCTGGCGCAGAGATTTGAGACGGTAAACTTTTACCAACGTTCTCCACGGCAGCACCCCTGAACTTCTGCGTGGACCTCCTTTCGTCTCAGTGCCACTGGCCTTTTGTCCAGGAGATCATCGGCTTCTGCGCAGTGAGTACCGGGGTGCCCCATCGATGAGTGTGAAGCCCAGGTCCAGGAATGAAGAGGTAAGATTAATACCGTTAGAGCGGTAGGCCCACAAGGGGTTTGTATTTGGAATTGGTTTAGTTGTATGGAATTTGCCCCTTCCCACTTGAAGGAAGAAGCGAAGATGCACCGTTTGGTTGACATTAGACGCTCTGTAGTCAGCCCGTCTAATACAGGTGGTTTGGGTCAGACTGAATCTTGGTGTAAATAGTTTATGTCGGACACCGGTGTCCTGTCTTGACTAGTGTGTCTAGGTGTAAATTTTGGTCGCTAGGTCAGGGGGACCGGGAGACTAAGCAGATTCAGTTGTACATTCCGTCTGCTAGATCTCAACCTATCTTGCCTAAGTGGGAGGCGTGTAAATTCAACCACTAGACTATTGATTGAGTAAATAGACTAAATGAGTCCTGTTGTAAATTCCGCTCATTAGTTCGCTATATGTGGTGCTTGGGCAGCGTACACTAACCGAATCCTGGTGTAAATAGTTTGATAGTTCTCAAGGTGCTGGCCAATTAGAATAGTTGGGATTATTGTAAATATTGTTAGATATACTGTAGTTGGTGAACTGGGGAATTGGTTAAATTGTATATCCTGCTAGAAAGCTTGAGCTCTGCCGTCTAGTGGGAGTGTAAATTGTGTGTATAGTATAAAATAGCGCACGGTACCATAACCACTGACAGGTACCATAACCACTGACTTGTACCATAACTACTGATATTACGTGAAAAATACTAAAATTACTGTTTAACCTTGCATGTGTACTAAATGATATTGTAACTTTAAAACCATAATTGTCTAAACTGTACAATAGTTACTAACCGTACCATAACCACTGACTGTAGAGACGAAATTGTTGAAATGTTTTGTGATCGGTTAGTTTATGTGGATTAATAGTGTGGATAATTGTATGGTTTGAATAATAGTTACATTGATAAGTGTATAGTCTTTGGTGGGTTTTTGATTTAATTTCGTGTGTGCGACGTCGTGATATTGTTGAGCATGTGAGGATCCTGTGCATGTCTGTACGTGTATGTTTGGGCCTAGTAACTGTGCCACGTGGTGCTGTTGCTAAGGTAACTGGTGTGACTGTTGAAACTGTTTGTATATTTGTACTGCTTTGAATCAGACGCTCTGTTGAAATCATGGGTGCTTCTGATTCACAAACAGTCCTTTGTCTTGTATGTGTCAAAAAAAAAAAAAACCCTTTCTAAGGAATATGCTGTTTGTGATTATGGTGTAACACTGTCCCCCAAAAGATTAAAATACTCTGTGTAGCAGAGGACGGCCTGTTCTGGTAACCAGTGTTCCTGTGGATCCTTGATCCAGATTTAATACAGCAGGTTTACATTGTCATAAATAATATGCTGGGGCTGTACGAGTAGTTTCTGTATACAGATTGTTGAAACACTGCTAAATGGAACAAGCTGTGCTAAGAAAAACAATGGAGTCCATGGTAGCCAGAACCTGTTTGTCCACTAAGGCCTTAATTCCACCTAGTTTGGACACCTGCCCCCCCCCCCCTTGCATCTGACTGCCAACCCCCTTATTCATCCTCCAGAGCTAGAGTAGCCATTCCCCCACTCTTCTTCCCAAGCTAAAACCGGTATAGCTGGTATTTGTACTCCCCCTGCTCTATTGTCCATGCCTACCCACATACATATCTGTTCTTTTGTTTCAAACTCTTGTATTTCTGTACCAACCTCCCCACTGGTTCTTTGTAATTTGAACTGACTTCCTTTTTGGTAGGAGTGTATTTTAGCATTGAATTTTATTAATAGTTAAATTGTGAGGAGAATTCTTAATAACAGTAACTGAGTCTATTGGATCAGATAATTATCCATTGTACCATAATAATTGAAATAGCACTAAAGATACTGAATACTGTGTGCATTCAGTGACAGTCTAAAATAAAACTGGAAGAAATGATCAATGGTATAAGATGCTAGAGTACACTTTTATAGAATGTGACGGCAGATAAGAACCATTTGGCCCATCTAGTCTGCCCAATTTTCTAAATACTTTCATTAGTCCCTAGCCTTATCTTATAGTTAGGATAGCCTTATGCCTATCCCACGCATGCTTAAACTCCTTTACTGTGTTAACCTCTACCACTTCAGCTGGAAGGCTATTCCATGCATCCACTACCCTCTCAGTAAAGTAATACTTCCTGATATTATTTTTAAACCTTTGTCCCTCTAATTTAAGACTATGTCCTCTTGTTGTGGTAGTTTTTCTTCTTTTAAATATAGTCTCCTCCTTTACTGTGTTGATTCCCTTTATATATTTAAATGTTTCTATCATATCCCCCCTGTCTCGTCTTTCCTCCAAGCTATACATGTTAAGATCCTTTAACCTTTCTTGGTAAGTTTTATCCCGCAATCCATGAACCAGTTCAGTAGCCCTTCTCTGAAACCTCTCTAAGGTATCAATATCCTTCTGAAGATACGGTCTCCAGTTTTTTTTTAGTTACTGGATGGGCCCCTCCCAGCTTTGTTCAAAATATTCCCTTTACTAAAATACAAACTGAGATGTTTAATTTACCATAGAACTAAAGCTTTACTCAAGCCTAGATATCAGGGTGAACAGTGATTAAAATAAGTAATAATAAAATAAGCACATAATTAAAGTCTGCTTCATTAGACTTTAGGGAGGCACTCTAGGGCCACCTACTGGCCATCTTCGGGAGTTACATTGATATTACATTGCATAATCATCTTTAACTCTATACTGGCATATAACAGACAGAATTAGGATTGCTTACCCTATTTTAATATATTTATTGCTACAAGGTTTTATTTTATGTATAAATATATTAAAAGTTAAGTTTTATTATTAGACGCATAAAGATTATTTTGATACAATTACTTATCCTCTGGTGACACCTAGTGGTAGGTTTTTGGTTTAACACTTTTTTTTATTTTTTTCATCCGCCAAATGCTGACTAGTAAAATTAGCTCACCCCCTTCCACCTATCTTACTACTCTCAGACCAGAACCTATTACTGAGCAGCCTTGCCGGAGCCCCATACTAACCCGTCAATTGACTGGCACCCTTCCATCCCGACATTGCCAGATGTGTCTCTGACTTACACTGGGCTCAACACACGTTGATGAAAATGACCAAATACAATGGGCAGATCCAGTGTTTGTCTATGTCCCCTTCACCACAACTAATCTATTCAATTGGAAGACTCATAACTCTTTGT
Source organism: Pelobates cultripes (assembly GCA_933207985.1). Taxonomy (NCBI): domain Eukaryota; kingdom Metazoa; phylum Chordata; class Amphibia; order Anura; family Pelobatidae; genus Pelobates; species Pelobates cultripes. The sequence continues at coordinate 177,413,836 of OW240912.1, forward strand.
ATACCGACAAACCTCAAGTCATGACAGACCTAGTTACCTCTATTATACAAACACACAATCCCACCTGGTCTGATTGTCAGCAATTATTACTGACCTTTGGAACATAAATGGCGCTGACATGATCCATCTAAAGGCCTATCAACAAGCCATTGTTGCTGGCATGAAGGCAGGAGGGAAAAAGGGAATTAACATGTCCAGGATGGCTGAAGTATTACAAAAAGCTAATGAATCACCCAGTGCTTTTTATGAGAGACTGCTTGAGTCAAATAGATTGTACACTCATTTCAATCCTGAAGCCCCTGAAAACTTCTAAATGATTAACTCAGCATTTGTCAGCCAGGCCCAGAGCGATATTAAGAGAAAGCTACAAAAATTGGAGGGATTTGCAGGGATGTCCATGTCACAGCTAGTGGAGGTTGCAAATAAGGTGTATATGAATAGGGAAACTGAGACAAAGCGTGAGGAGGAACGTAAAATGAGGAAGAAGGCAGATATGCTAGCAGTAGCTATCACAAGTGTAGAAAGAAAGGGAAGTGAATTGAGAATAGGATGAGCAGGGTACCACTAGGTAGAGATCAAAGTGCATGTTGTAGAGAGGAAGGGCATTGGAAGAGTGACTGTCCACAGAGGGGATATATTGCAGGTGGTAGACAAGAAGAGAGAAGAGGGCGATGTGGTTATGGTAGTAGCTATAAAGGATGAGGTAGAGGAAGTTTTGGAGGGAATAATGGGAATAGCAGAGGGAGTGTTCAGGGAGGTAGATATTATCCCCCTACCCAGAGACCTAGCCATAGGGAAGATAGAGATTTTTTTTGTCTGGCTGACACTGTCATGGAAGACTATTAATACCGACCGGGCTCCATCCCCCTTGGCTGAGCGGAGCCTATGGTCGATGTAACAATAGGGGGAAAGAGAAGTCCTTTAATGATTGATACAGGTGCTGAAGTTGGTAGCTTCTCCTTCTGGAAAGACTGTAACTGTAATAGGAGCTACTGGGAGAAGCTCTACTAGACCGGTTCTCAGGAGTCGCACTTGCATTTTAGGAGGCCATTTTGTGAAGCACCAGTTCCTATATATGCCAGAGTGTCCAATTCAACTTCTAGGATGAGATCTATTATCAAAGTTTCAAGCTCAGATAACTTTTCTACCTAATGGATCAACGTCTCTGAAGCTTAATAAATCACTAGGCATAATAGCAGTATTGGTACCAAAAGAAGAAGAATGGAGCTTCTACTCTATAATAACAAATGCAAACCCTAAGAGTGATGGATCTTTATTTGACATTCCAGGAGTATGGGCAGAGAATAATCCTCCAGAACTTGCCCGTAATATCCCACCGATACCGAGTTAAAGCTTGGGGTGTATCCTGTTAGCCTTCGTATGTTGTTCTTTTATCTACCTCAACAGCTGTAAAGGTGGCAGAAGTGACTCAGTGGATTCATCACTCCAGGGTTAAACCAGCGGCAGATTCCTGGCAAGCTACTCCAGATCGTGAGAATCCTTGCAAGATCCAGTTGAAGCGCATGACCCAGTCGAATTGAGCGTGACTTGAGAAGTATGAGGTGATATTTGAAGAATCGTGGTTGAAAGTTGCAGAGATCAACAAGTAGGTGTTTTGATGGCCATAATAAAGCCTGACCACCTGCCTACGTTTCATAGTCAGAGTATCTAAAAGGGACCTCTGTGAAGGTAACTGAGGATCAGAAGTACTACAATCCTTGCAGCCCTCACAAGCGGGAAGCTGAGGTGACGTCGCACGGTCGAAGAATTAAGATGAGGATCACAAGAATAATGTGTTTAATTATGTGCTTTAGTATTTTTATGATTTTTCAGGATGGTAAAGGTGAGGATATTCCAAGCTGTGTTAGTTGTACTAAGACTACGAAAACAGGTAACCAAATATCCCAAACTCTCATTTGGCATCAGTATGAGTGTAGGGGATCTGTATCTAAGTGTAGATATTTAGATTTAGATTACAGTGTGTGCAAACCAATATCAGGTGAGCCCAAGTGTTTCAATCTCTAATACCAACCCCGTACAATTTGGTTGGTAATTCGGAACAGTAACTCCCAGGGGACCTTAATAAATAAGACTGTGATAAGCACCATACATTCTATGGGCATTCTACTATTTGATGCATGTAAGGCGATCTTGGGTAGTGGAAAACCTTAGAATGTGTGTGGTAATCTTAAATGGGAACAAACCTTTGGGTTTAATGATAAATATTTATGTCCCAGTAAAAGATCTACTGATCCTGACTGCCTAAATAGAGACTTTAATTTCTGCCCCTATTGGTCATGTGTAGGTTGGGCGACCTGGGGAAAGACAGTAGATCAAGATATGATTATCCAAAGGTTGCCCACTGCACCGTATTGTAAAACTAAGGTGTGTAACCCTATGCATATTGTGGGGATATTTATGGGATGATAATATTAAGCAGTCGAGAATTGCCCACTATTTCAATTCTCTTAGATCTTAGAGATCGTTTATCAAATAAGTGAAAAGTATTCCCTACAATTAATGATTACAATGTGTTATAAAAATAGATTTTATGTTATTGTAACAATTAATTAACAATAATATTAGGCAGCATGCATGATAGTAATCATTGAATATTTAGTACAACATAAGTATACAATACAATGGAAAGGCTAACAGCATTTTCTGTCACTTAAGATTTATGAGGGTATCCTTACACAGCGAAAGTAAAGCTTTTCACAGCAAAGAGCCATAAAACCCTGACTAACAGTTAAAACAACTGAATAACCCTTTCAATGCTGGCTAGATCCTCCTAGGCATATAGTATCCTATTCTCCTGTGATTTTCAATTGAAATACATTTAAACCAACTCATTAATCATTTCCCGGAACCATCCAATAAGAATAATCTACCAGATTCTATAAGCCGAATCTTAATTTGCTTAAAAGATATCTTATCTTATTTTAGAGCAAATCAATACACCTGGATAAAAACAGCGGTATGCTAACATGTGATACTATCACCTTAATATATAATTATTCTTAGAAGAAAAAAAGAGAAAGCGTGGAAGCACAGAGAACACTCAAAAATGGGGTTAACCCACAGTAAACTACAAAGGTAGTGAGCAGAAAAAGGAAAGAGACTTAGAGTGCTCTAAATGTAATAAATTTAAAAATGAGCTTTTATTCGTATAAATATAAAACGAGGGAAAAAAAGGGAGAAAAAACAAGGTACTAAATATGTTGGTGTATATCGGATATCCAAGAGTCGAGAGTACATACACCAATATATATAACTGAATGGTTAAAGGACAAAAAAGCTGATTGGGTACGCGGTACAGCAACTAAACCGCTACAAATCACAATAAAAATTGAAATTCAATAATACACATAATGTATAAGCGACTCTAATGTGTCAAATGTGAAAATGAACAGCATATATTGCTGAAACGCTAGTAGAAATATGTCAGCTAAACACGTAGTGCGCCGACGGTATCAGGGGTAGATAGAGAACTAATATAGAAATACTGATCCCCGTGCGTCTACACCAGCCCAATATCACAAAAATGACACACGAGTGGCATACATTACAAAAAAGGATTTGATATTGCTACACAGAGGACCTGTTCGAAAGTTTTCAGGTTACCTCTGATGTGTGTCCCTTGCAACAAAACAGAGTTGCAATTGAGACTAAATCATAATAACTAGCAAACACAATATGGTGATTGGAATAAATAATTGTAACTAATGATACAAATAATTGTAGCTAGTAGTGCACATAAATAGTGGAGCCTGAATAAATAGAATGACTCATAAAAACTGCGTTTCGCCCACAACTCATCAGAGTTGATGAGTTGTGGGCGAAACGCGCGCGTCAGGGGACACCGGCGATTCATTGTAACAACTCTATGTGTGGTCTTTTAATTGACATTACCACACTCCTACATGAATCCCGAGTATTATTCCTGTTAGGACTGGAGCAGACTTATGTGACTAAATTTTAGATAGCATTAACTATGACTTATTTTCACTTGACATTTTATCATCATTTTCTAGCCTCCTTCCAACCTGCTTTCATTGTCTCTAGCAGTTTTTATGAGTCATTCTAATTATTCAGGCTCCACTATTTATGTGCACTACTAGCTACAATTATTTGTATCATTAGTTACAATTATTTATTCCAATCACCACATTGTGTTTGCTAGTTATTATGATTTAGTCTCAATTGCAACTCTGTTTTGTTGCAAGGGACACACATCAGAGGTAACCTGAAAACTTTCGAACAGGTCCTCTGTGTAGCAATATCAAATCCTTTTTTGTAATGTATGCCACTCGTGTGTCATTTTTGTGATATTGGGCTGGTGTAGACGCACAGGGATCAGTATTTCTATATTAGTACTCTATCTACCCCTGATACCGTCGACGCACTACGTGTTTAGCTGACATATTTCTACTAGCGTTTCAGCAATATATGCTGTTCATTTTCACATTTGACACATTAGAGTCGCTTATACATTATGTGTATTATTGAATTTCAATTTTATTGTGATTTGTAGCGGTTTAGTTGCTGTACCGCGTACCCAATCAGCTTTTTTGTCCTTTAACCATTCAGTTATATATATTGGTGTATGTACTCTCGACTCTTGGATATCCGATATACACCAACATATTTAGTACCTTGTTTTTTCTCCATTTTTTTCCCTCGTTTTATAATTATTCTTAATTCCACCTGCAGAATGGAATGTTTATAACTATATATTCTTTAGTTAACTAAGATTTCTAAATATGGAAATCTGACCGTGATTTATCCAGTCATATATCATGCTATTAGTAAAATTTTAATTAATTTAAATTAATTAAATAAAACCAGCATAATTACCAGTTATGTAGATATTCTCATCAGATGAGTAGATAGTCCCAGAAACTTGATTGGTTGTATGTAGGTGCATGAGTGATAGAGAAAAGTGGTGTTGGTTAGAAAGTCAGATTATAATTCTAAGTGTTAAGAGTTTTAAGAGTAGAGTGTTGTCTCATAGATTGTTTCTGAGTCTCTCTCTCTGCATGTCCGAATCGGAATCCCCAACTTCAACTCGTCCCTCTGGATCTCTCTGGATCTCTGTATCTCCCAACTTTTCCCTTTGTCCTTACTTTTAAAGGGCCAGACTCTTTGTACGTCATTAGTTGATAAACCAATAGGAAGCCGTAAGTGGATTCAATCGTTGGATTGCAATTTAGGTATTTGATCCATAGAGGGCAGTCTCGTCTAACGAAACCTTCCTATCCAGGAAAGAGTTAACTTTTCCTGATGACGATTTTGACGTCATTTGGCTTATCTAAAATGACTACCATAACTTAGATTTGCTGTCAGTTCAAAGTGTTTGTCTCAGTCTTTGTGGCAACTACTTTGGTCGTAACTTGTAAAATTGACAGTTCTAAACTCAATTTCACCCCTTACTTACAATGGAACCTTGTAAAATTTAGAAAGTAAAATTTCTTCTCTGTCACTAGTGTCTGTGTTTAGATAAATGCATTCCTTAGTGGTTAGTGAAAGTAAGAAGAAACTATGTGTCTGTTATCCTGAAGTTAGCAAATTGGAGTCCGCTTTGTTTTGAGTGACTTGGGTAATATACACTTTTAATTTCTTATTAGCACAAAATGTCTGTTGATATAAATATTCTAACATAACCCACCTTAGTGACTTTCCATAGCAATTAATAATTTAGCCTATGAATAAGGACTATAGCAGTTACAAGACATATTGTGCACTCACACCATTTCTACTGACATAGGCCCGTGCGTGGAATTAATATTTTTGTATATTTTTGTACCTGTAAGAGCTTGGAACTTTACACTTAGTACAATCAACCATAATATTATTATTAGCATAGTACATTGTTTTCATTTGTAAAATGTTTTTGGGAGTTACATATGGTATGGCCAATATAAAGCAAATCTCCATGCGTTCTGGATCAATTAAGAGAGGTATAGCGCTCCCCATCTCAAAGGCCAGATTTAATTGCATATGCTCAATTGTCTCTCCCTCCACATTGGCAAGCATCGCATGAACAATATCCTTGGATACAAAATACAGAGGTATGCGTCCCCCTGCCAATTCAATCATTCCAGTTGGCACTTCGGCAAGAAAAGCAATTGTGTGGAACAATATTGGGTCATGCAGAAATAGAAGTTCACGCTTAAATAAGTCATGACTTTGGTGCAACTCAGTGGATTTGGCAATTAACTCTGAATGCAAATTTGTTGTAACAACTGTGTCTTCCACAATAGTTAACACGTCTTGGAGAAGTGTTCTTTGCTGGTTTATCACCTGATGAATATTGTTAATGTGTTGCTTTAGCGCATAGATTTCCATATCCAGCTTTTGGACAGTAATAGAATTGGCTGCAGACATTCCAGTTGCGACAACTGCACCGACAGTGGCACAAACTAATGCAACAATTATGGCGGTGAGGAACCTTTTGGGTCGGTTGCTCATCGAAATAGTACTGGATACAAATGGTTTCCGGGCTTGCTCCAAGATGTTTCGCACACGGTCCTGTGCTCTTTGGAGGTGCATCTGGTGCCAAGTCTGTAACTCAGGAAGCTGCATCGATGAAATGTAGTATGCCTTCTCGATGGAAATCTTGGGGTCCAGGCTGACGAACACACGTCGGGTCAGGATCCTCTTCTCTGTCAAGATGAACCCTAATGTCTCTTGAATCAGGATGCCGGAGGATGGTCCCATCTCTGCGATCGGGTCGGTCCGTAGCTCTTGGCACAGGAGCAGTACGATCCAGAAACACGCCACATCCTTCTTGGACATCTTTCGACAGTCACGGATCAGGAACTCGTTTCAGACTTATCTACTAATGATTCAAGGTTTGTTAAGCATACAAACTTATAACAGTATGACATTACTTGGCCTAGGACAACGCATTATTACGATTCATCAACATATGTATTCTCTCTAATTCTATTTTTATAACTTCATCCCTCACTACATTTATTACTGACTCTTCAGTAATTCGCCTATAGCAGTTAAACAAGCTAGTAACCTGCTTAGAAAATGTACTTATTGGATGGCGAGGTTTTTGGTAATGACATGAACATACATGAGATCATGGCACATCACAACATTTCACATCATACTATACCACGTGAATCAAACATTCATCCAGGTGAGTCGTTCATCCTTCTGCGTCCGAATCCAAACCTATAATCCTTAATTGAGATTTAGGATGACAAGCACGCAACTGGTTAATGTGAACCCACTTTTCAATAAAATCACCATCCTTAGGAATTTTTATCTTATACGCTACAGGGGAAATTTTGTCAATGATGACAAATGGCCCTTTCCAAGAAGGTAAAAATTTATTTTCCTTAACTTGATTTCACGCAAAGTTATACAGATAGACTTGATCTGTGATCTCATATTACTTTTTCGTGGTTTTTAAATCGTAATAGGTCTTAACCCCTGTCGCTGCTTTTTCTAGATTCTTTTGGGCAAAAGCAAACGCATGCTGTAAATGCTTGCGTAAATCTTCAATATACTGATGCGTAGTGGCAGCATTGATCAAGTTATGATCTGAAGTACGATATAGTAAATGCTGTGGTAAAACCATCTTTCTTCCTGTCATCAATTCAAAAGGTGACAATTTGGTAGCAGTGCTAGGTGTAGCTCTAATCGCCATTAAAACTAAGGGCAATTTAATGTCCCAGTCTTTACCAGACTCCTTAACATATTTCTTCAGAATATTGCCATTGCTTCGCTGGTAAAATGACTACCTCTGTCTGACTCAATTCTTTGAGGCAGACCGAACCTGGAAAAGACATGGTTAATCAACAAAGTGTCGCACACGGTACTCGTGATCTCTTTACAAGGCAAACACTCTATCCACTTTGTGTACCTACATGTAACAGTTAACATGTATTTGTTACCTCTTTAAGATCTTGTTACAGGACCTATAAAGTCAATTTGAATGTCAGACCCCCTCTTCTGAAGTGGTGCACGATGGGTTGGACCATGGGGTTGATATTGTGGACAAATCAAGCATCCCTGACAGTATGTCTTAACATCTCTTAACATGTGTGGCCAATATGCATAATCACGCAATAATTCGTATGTGAGCTTATCACCATGATGCCCAGATGTAGGTGCATCATGTGCGTGTTGGAGCATTAACCCTTTGTATACAGTTGGGACTACCCATTGTTGTATACCATGTTTAGAAGTTCTGACCAGCAACCCATCCATGATACTAAATTGGACTTTATATCTCATCAAGATTCGTAAATCTTCATTATCTTTGCAATACTCATCTGTGATGGGATTGGCAGTAGGATCTTCTATATGGCTATCTGCTTTTGGGACCAATATTGTATCCTAGAGATACATTGGGATAATCACCTGTCCAGGCGATTCCGATACTTGCAACTAACTTCCGTTCAGCACCAGCGGCATGGTAATATGAACAACCATCATTGTAAACCCACGGTAGTGGTCGACAGTATTCCTCGTCATAAACTTTATAAGGGGATAGCAATTGCTCTTCTAGGAAGTAATCTCCGGTGTTTTTATCATCCAGAGATAGAGCAGTACAGTCATGTAATTCTGCTAAACCTTGGGCAACTGGGCTTCTCTTATTATGTTTATAACGGACTTCTAGCGGCCATCCCTGTAAGGATAGAGTCCATGCAGTAATCCGACTGTTAGAGAGATTACCGTGTCTGGTTCTTTCACTCTGCAGATACTGTAGAGGTTGGTGAGCTGTTTCTACAATTATCTTCTCACCTTGGATATAGCTACGAAAATTTTGTAGTGCCTTCTCACACGTGTTGAATTTAACTTCAACAGGTGACAAAGTCTTGCTAGCACATGCAATAACTTTGTTTAGACTGTCCTGCTTCTGATACAGAACAGCACTTATGCTTAAATCGGTATATCCTGTCTCCAGATACAAGGGTTTGCCCCCCTCTGGGTATGATAAACAGGGTGCCTGAGTGAGCTTCCTCCTCAGTTCACTTACTGCTTGGTCCTGAGGCTCCCCCCAGTTCCAGGTAGTTTCCTTTTTAAGCAGGTGTAAGAGTGGTTTCGTTATTTCTGCATAGTTATCTATAAACTTACGGGAGTAGTTAGTCATACCAAGGAATGATCTTAATTCCCTGATGTTTGAAGGTGTTTTAGCCTTAATTACAGCTTCAACCTTCTTCCTCTGGGGATTTAATCCTTCAGAAGTTACCTCATGTCCGAGGAAATTGACATGGGTGCGACACCATTGCGCCTTTTGTAAAGACAGTTTAATCCCTGCCTCTCTTAACTGAGTGAGAACATGTCTAATCTCTATGATATGCTTATCAAAGGAAGTGCTTTTCAGCAAGACATCGTCGACATATGATAACGTTCCTCTCTCGAGTGCGTCAGGCATAGCTTTATGCATGAACACAGCGAATTCATGACCAGAGTTTATGTAACTGAAGGGCATACGGGTCTAGGTATACTGCTGCTTTCAAAATGTGAAGGCCAATTTGTATTGGTCTTCATCATGGACTGGTACAGTCCAATATCCCTGCGCACAGTCAATGGCAGTGAATATTTTGGATCCCTGCATTTGTACCAAACATTGGTCTATGTATGGCACTGGCCAACCAGACATATAGACGCGTTTGTTTAGCTGTCGTAAGTCAGCACATAAACGCCATTGTCCATTAGATTTCAGAATCCCCAAGATCGGGTTATTATACGAACTGTGCACCGGACGTATAATGCCCCTTTCCTTTAAATTCTGAATGATGTCTTGTAGACCATCATATGACACTAATGGGAGTGTATATTGTTTGATATATACAGGTGGTAAATTTGGATCAGTTTGTATTCTGGCTACGTGGAGGTTAGTTAACCCACAGTCGTAGGAATCTTTGGCAAAAATATCTTGGAATTCCATTAGGATTTCCTTTAGCTGTTGCCGCTCATCATCGTTGGAGCAACCGTCAGCTAAAGATATTTGCTCTTCTAACCTTTCCTGAAATCCTGGAAAGATTTCAGGCTGGCCTATCTCATAAGCTTCTTCAAGCCTAGAAGTTAGGTCAGTTCGGTGTTGACTTACCTTTTCTCTTTGGTTGTGATTCCTGCTCATTGAGTGGATGATTGAAGGTGATTGATGCTTCTTCGATTTTACACGAGCCTTCTTCGACGTTGAAGGGATACACAGATAGGATAGTAAATAATCCTTCTGGATAGGAATGGAATATTTGATCGACAATTTCGTCCTCAGTTAAGTATTCTTCAGGGATGAGGCCTATAATTTGGATTTGGAAACCAAATGTATAGTACTCAGCATCCAATGCTAGACCTAATAATGTTCCTTTTGGTAAAGTAACACTATTGGGCGTAACATTGTTGACCATGATATAGGTGGGATTATTAGCAATACTTACCATTGGTGTACAGGTAATTTCAACTTAATGATCTCAGCAGTGTGCCTCCAATATGTGGGGATATTTATGGGATGATAATATTAAGCAGTTGAGAATTGCCCACTATTTCAATCTTCTTAGATCTTAGAGATCGTTTATCAAATAAGTGAAAAGTATTCCATACAATTAATGATTACAATGTGTTATAAAAATAGATTTTATTTTATTGTAACAATTAATTAACAATAATATTAGGCAGCATGCATGTTATTAATCAGTGAATATTTAGTACAACATCCCTAATTGTTGTATCTTGTTAGATAAACAGATTAGGGCATCAGAGTTTACCAATCTCTGACCCTTCTTGACCTGTAGGGGTAAAAGAAAGTTACTTGTCCCCTGTGGAATGGTTATGTCATCAGGAACTTAGATACTTACTGCATATGGGAGTATTTGTCCTGATTTCAGGGCGTTTCCTCGTGTAGGTATCCACAAGGATTACCTTTTAACCTTGTCCACAAGTTGGAATTAATCAGGTCAAGGTGTATGGCAAAGCGATGTATGACATCATTGCCAATGTAAACCTGATAGCGAGGTTCATTTATCACTAGGAATAAATGTTTAACTGTCTTATTTCCGATGGAAATAGGAAGTAAACATTTTGCTATCACATTGTGACTCTCTGATTTGCCATCCAGATTCTGGATCCACCTGTCATGTGGGGAAGCGTACCTGATCATTTTAGGATTAGCGATCTGCTTTAACAGACTTCTGCTAATATAGCTGTTCTCACTCTTTAAGTCCAGCTTTGCATTCCTACTTCTTCCTAAGTCATTTATTTGAATAGGAAAGAATAAGTTGTTATTAACCCTTTCAATTCTGGCAAGGAATTGAGCATGACCTGCCAGATCTACAGATTCAACATAGTCCCTGTGGAGAGAAATGGTTAAAACATCACCTTCCAGAGAGACATTCTGGATCCTCTCTGGAGCAATTCTTACGGAATGCTCATCTACAGGTGCGATTGCATCATTCACCTGCAGGATAGTCACGTCAGGTGACTGACTATTTCTAAAATGTACCTCAATCGAGTCAGGTCTTTCTTCTATCACATGGCAGTTACGATCAGATTGAACATGTGATTTCTCATAGGTTATAGGAACCTTAGCTTGTGACCATACAATTCCATTTACACAGTCAATAATTGTGTTAAGTCTTCTGAGTATGTCTATACCCAGAATCAGTCGGTCATAGGGGAGATCTACCACTATCACCGGGTGTCTAAAGGTTTTGTTACCTATTTTAAACTTTAACCAGGAATTGCCAATAACATGAAGGGCATTTCCTCCTACACTCAACAGAGCATTGGGGAAATCTCTTAGCTTCGGCTTATCCGCTGCTAAGTCCATTACCTGTTGGAAGTAGGTATTGGATAAGATAGTGGCTTGTGAACCAGTATCTATTAACCTTTTGAAAGGCTGGGGTAGCGAATCCTGTATTTCTACAGACATGTAGTACCTTCCTTCATGTTCTTCTAATTCACATAAGAAGTTAGAATGTGTCAACATATAACTCGTTTTCCATACGTTACCTGTCACAGCAGTAGTTTCTTCCTGTACTGAGGAATGCTCAGTCTTACCCACAAGCCCATCCTTCTTAGGAATATCTTGAACTGTCAAGCGGGAACTAGTGGTTGGCATCTCATCAGTTAACCCTTTCAGGTTTGGATCCTGGAAACTAGTGGCTGCTGGGGCTATTTTAGCCTTTGGCTGAAATGAAAAAACAGAGGAACACGTTGCGTCCCCTTCACCCGAAAGTGAAGTGACGGTATAGGCAATAGGTTTTCTTACACAACTATTGTTTGTTTGACTGTTAGTACCTGGAAAGAAAACAGGGTTAGGTATTACCTCTACTGACAACCAAGCCTGTTTAGTCACAGTGGCTATTATTGCTGTGGCACCTGTTGCTGCTGCTGCAGTTGCACAGGTGGCTCTGCAATTGGAGCTATCCCTAAAAAAGGATTTCTGGCAAAGACTTGGTTAATCTTTGTCATTTCCTCCATTAATTTGCCCATCCGGTCTGTCAATTAACCAACCTGACGACGCAAATTATTTCCCCCATTGCCGTTTTGTTTTTGGGACTGTTGGGAGTTATTGGAAGCAGATTGGTTATTTCTGTTTCCATATCTCCTATTTCCCTTAGGATTCCTTCTCCATTGGGAATTGCCTTGGTTCTTATTAACCCAGGGACGTTTATTCCCATTGGCATTGGACTTTCCAGAGTTATTATCAGAGGAATTTACAGAATTGCTTCTGGCGTTTTCCTGTTTCTGAGGTTTTGGAGATTTCAAAACCTCAGAATAGGTTCTCTTTTTCTTTTGGGTTTCTAAACCTAACTGAATTTTAGTCTCTGACACAATTTTATCACCAGGTTTCTTAACCTTTGGTTGATTTTCGTCATGTGCATGGTGTATAGTATACAATTTCATGCACTGGCTGACTAGCCATTCTAATGGTAACTTACAATCATAATCTCTTGCGAGATTCATTTGTATGTTTACCAGCATGGCATGAAAATACAGATCTTTGAAGTCTGTACTTTCATACCTGGGTTTCCTTTGGGCCACGGAATATGCATTTTAAGAATTATTAAAAATTCTCTGGGGCTTTGATCTGGACGGCACTTTAAGTTATAAAGCGCTTTCTTAGCAGAGGTAATGGTTTTATACTTACCATATTCCATGATTATTTCATATTTCATCTTGGACCAGGACATTAGCTGAATAGCTTGAAGACTTTCTAGATAAACACGGCACATTGAATCAAAGGTCCATGTAATGAACCATTTCTTTTGGATTTCATCATACATGCCCAATGAATTCATGGCTCTTTCATAATTTACACTTTCATAGTGTTCAGATATGTTTCCTAAACCTCTAGAAAATTGTGGGACTGTCTCTTTAAGGAATTTAATAACCTTTGATGTTTCATAAACAGGCATATTTGAGTTATTAATCCTGTTTCTATCCACCCCTTTTTGGTAAACGTCTATGCGATCTGGCTGCTGAAGAGGAATTAGATCCGTACAACAGTGCAGATGGCATATCAGTCACATGGCCTTCAGAGTGGACAGTGCAATCACTTTCACTCCCATCACTCTGAGTAACTTGTTCACTGTCACAATTCTGATCTGCATCAGAGTTCTGCCAGTGTACAGCACCATGTCTGTTTTCATTCCTATCACCTTGAACCTGATTCCCTCAGCCAAGTTTGGCCAAGACAGTCTTTTCAAACTGTTCTGCCCAAGATTTCCAAGATGGCTTGGTAATGTCATGAGATGGGGAATCTTGTTCCACAGGTGATTTTTTAGAATTACTCACATCTTTTCTTTGAGACTGTTCTATGAAAACCTGGTCTGGTGTGGGAAAATCATAATAAGGAAGGGATTTACAGATAGTCCTTTCTTGCATTTTTGTGCAACTCTTTTGGCACACAATGATGACTACTAACCTCACTGTCTAATTTCTGACTCTCCTTGTCATACTCATCCAATTGCGTTTTAAGCTGACTTATTTCCTGTGCATATTTATCCGTCAAAGCTTTCAATTCTTTTTCATGATCAGCCTGACGGGTTTCATGCTCAGCAAGTAAATCTTGGTATTTCCCATTTTGAATGCCCAGATCGCCACTGTATGTGACCAATCTGGCATTCCGTACCTTGTTTTCATCTAACGCCTTCAGAAGTCCAGTTATAAAGAAAGGCCAAGAGTGTATGATGAACCCCATTTTGTTTTCTATGTTAGATTGTCCAACAATTTCTTTAAGATATGTTATTATGGGTGCAACATTTAGAATGGTTAGTTTGGCTTCCCATTCTATGCTCTTCAACCAATCTTCATAGCATAAATCATTCTTCATATGTTTATGAATATTGACTAGAGTATTTATTCTTAGTTTTTCAATGATTTCAGCATTGTCTGATACAGATGGATCACTGGCCATATTTCTATACACTGATTTAATCTCAATACAAAACTCTTTTTTATATCAAGATTAATATTGCATGAATTACTCAATAGCAACGCCTCAGAATTATTGTATGGAATATAATTTCAACTTAATGATCTCAGCAGTGTGCCTCCAATATGTGGGGATATTTATGGGATGATAATATTAAGCAGTTGAGAATTGCCCACTATTTCAATCCTCTTAGATCTTAGAGATCGTTTATCAAATAAGTGAAAAGTATTCCATACAATTAATGATTACAATGTGTTATAAAAATAGATTTTATTTTATTGTAACAATTAATTAACAATAATATTAGGTAGCATGCATGATATTAATCAGTGAATATTTAGTACAACATAAGTATACAATACAATGGAATGGCTAACGGCATTCTCTGTCACTTAAGATTTATGAGGGTATCCTTATACAGCGAAAGTAAAGCTTTTCACAGCAAAGAGCCATAAAACCCTGGCTAACAGTTAAAACAACTGAATAACCCTTTCAATGCTGGCTAGATCCTCCTAGGCATATAGTATCCTATTCTCCTGTGATTTTCAATTGAAATACATTTAAACCAACTCATTAATCATTTCCTGGAACCATCCAATAAGAATAATCTACCAGATTCTATAAATCGAATTTTAATTTGCCTAAAAGATATCTTATCTTATTTTAGAGCAAATCAATACACCTGGATAAAAACAGCGGTATGCTAACATGTGATACTATCACCTTAATATATAATTATTCTTAATTCCACCTGCAGAATGGAATGTTTATAACTATATATTCTTTAGTTAACTAAGATTTCTAAATATGGAAATCTGACCGTGATTTATCCAGTCATATATCATGCTATTAGTAAAATTTTAATTAATTTAAATTAATTAAATAAAACCAGCATAATTACCAGTTATGTAGATATTCTCATCAGATGAGTAGATAGTCCCAGAAGCTTGATTGGTTGTATGTAGGTGCGTGAGTGATAGAGAAAAGTGGTGTTGGTTAGAAAGTCAGATTATAATTCTAAGTGTTAAGAGTTTTAAGAGTAGAGTGTTAGTCTCATAGATTGTTTCTGAGTTTCTCTCTGCATGTCCGAATCGGAATCCCCAACTTCAACTCGTCCCTCTGGATCTCTCTGTATCTCTGTATCTCCCAACTTTTCCCTTTGTCCTTACTTTTAAAGGGCCAGACTCTTTGTATGTCATTAGTTGATAAACCAATGGGAAGCCATAGGTGGATTCAATTGATGGATCGCAATTTAGGTATTTGATCCATAGAGGGCAGTCTCGTCTAACGAAACCTTCCTATCCAGGAAAGAGTTAACGTTTCCTGATGACGATTTTGACGTCATTTGACTTATCTAAAATGACTACCATAACTTAGATTTGCTGTCAGTTCAAAGCGTTTGTCTCAGTCTTTGTGGCAACTACTTTGGTCGTAACTTGTAAAATTGACAGTTCTAAACTCAATTTCACCCCTTACTTACAATGGAACCTTGTAAAATTTAGAAAGTAAAATTTCTTCTCTGTCACTAGTGTCTGTGTTTAGATAAATGCATTCCTTAGTGGTTAGTGAAAGTAAGAAGAAACTATGTGTCTGTTATCCTGAAGATAGCAAAATGGAGTCCGCTTTGTTTTGGGTGACTTGGGCAATATACACTTTTAATTTCTTTTTAGCACAAAATGTCTGTTGATATAAATATTCTGACAATATGACCATTTCCAATCCACAGCACATCATTGACAAGTTTGTTTCAAAATACATGGTACAGGAGTAGATCCAGGGACCATAATATATGTAGGACTTGAAACTGAGACGACAGATTCTAAAACTCATCAAAACTTTGTATCAGAAGCATCAACGGGGGGAATGTGATGGGATTTCAACATGGTTCAGAATTTAGTAGGCCTGAAATCTCCATGTGGCATATACAAGTACAGATGTTTGCTGTTTCTGTTAGTTAGTTAGTTACATGTAGCTAAGATACTGTCATCAATGTACTGAGCATGTGCAGGAATATAGGAACTGAAATCACACTCCTTTCTCCTTTGTTTCGGATGAGCCATGTGGTCTGACCGGATGAGCAAGTCCAGACTCTGTTCATTGTTCATTGATTGGTTAAGGTTATGTGTGGGTGTAGCTATTTATGGGAGGAGCTATATTGCTATATAAGGAATGTACTCCATGTGTTCTGGGCTCAGATCTGTTGTGGAACATGAGTCCATCTGAGACCCGATCGGTACGTGAATAAAGGCCTCTTACTTCCTGAAGACTTGTGTCCATATCTCTATGTGTGGCTTCTGCGGTTTGTTCCTGTTATTCCTCCGGTAACAACGCTTTTATTTGACTCTCAGATATGAAAAGTGACCCCAAAATGTACTATTTAGCAGATTAGCAGCAAAACAATTAGAATGTTTACAACTGTGTTGTAAGCACACTATTAGACGCTTCTATTTGACTCTCAGATATGAAGAGCAGGCCCCAAAATGTACTATTTAGCAGATTAGCTGCAAAACAATTAGAATGTTTACCACTGCGCTGTAAGCACACTATTAGACGCTTCTATTTGACTCTCAGATATAAAGTTCACGCCCCAAAATGAACTATTTAGCAGATTAGCAGCAAAACAATTAGAATGTTTACCACTGCACTGTAAGCACACTATTAGATGCTTCTATTTGACCCTCAAATATGAAGAGCAGGCCCCAAAATGTACTATTTAGCAGATTAGCACCCAGAAAATAAGAATGTTTACCACTGCGCTGTAAGCACACTATTAGACGCTTCTATTAGACTCTCAGATATGAAGTGCACGCCCCAAAATTTATTATTTAGCAGATTAGCAGCAAAACAATAAGAATGTTTATCACTGCACTGTGAGCACACTATTAGACGCTTCTATTTGACTCTCAGATATGAAGAGCAGGCCCCAAAATGTACTATTTAGCAGATTAGCAGCAAAACAATTAGAATGTTTACCACTGTGCTGTAAGCACAATATTGAACGCTTCTATTTGACTCTCAGATATGAAGAGCAGGCCCCAACATGTACTATTTAGCAGATTAGCAGCAAAATAATTAGAATGTTACAATTGACTATTTAAAACTCTGATGTAACCGCGGTATTTGAAGCTTCTATTTGACTCTCAGATATGACGTGCACCCCACTAATGTACTAGTTTGCAGAATTCTTTCCTAAGCTATCCCTCACAGCTGCAGCATCCTCTCCCTACACTAATAAGACCTCATGTGCGTGCAGCGCTACGTGACTCCAGCTTATTTTTAGAGGCTGGGTCACATGCTGCACTGGCCAATCACAGCCATGCCATTAGTAGGCATGGCTGTGATGGCTCCTAAGGGCACACAAGTCAAACGCTTGTTGATTGGCTGCCCTGCAGCCTTTGAAAATGCACCATTAAATCAACGAACACTGAACTCCAACCCGAACATACAGTGATATGTCCGTGTTCGGGTCCGGGGTCCAAAAAACGTAATGTTCGGTACGAACCCGAACTTTACAGTCCGGGTTCGCTCAACTCTATTAACAATCCCTTTCTAATTCACATTTGCAGAATGTTGCTGCTCCATTGCCTGTGGAAGACAATACAAAGATGCATAGAGGAAATCAAACAGTGATTTCAAAATTCCTGCTTGTTTTATTTCAAACCTTCATGGTTTCAAATACTGACTTTTCACAATATTTTTTCTGATTTATTTGCCAACATTAGCTGGAAATACTCTGGTTATTGCAGTGGTTTCGACATCATATTAGCTTTAGTCTCCAATGTATTTCTTTCTTCGTCAACTGTCTTTATCAGAAATACTTTTCTCTGCAAATATTGTCCCAAAATGATTAAGTGTCATAATTAAGGGAGCGGATCTCATGTCTGTCCCAGAATGTGTCATTCAATTGATCATACTTTCTGGCTTAACAAAAACAGAATGTTCACTTCTCACTCTGATGTCATATGATCGCTTCCTTGCTATCCGCAAACCCTTACATTATATGTGGATAAGAGATGTCAGATTTGTCCTGTCAGTTGCTCATGAGTAATAGGTTTTGTTTCAACACTGAGTTTAATTATTCAGGTAGGCATTTTTGAAGTTTTATAGCCCCAGAACGTTTGATCATTATTATTGTGATCCTGCTCCTTTGTTAGAACATTCTTGCTCAGATACTTCATTTCTGGAAATTGAAGTGTTTGTAATTGCAATTCCAGTCACTCTTTTTCCATTTATCTTCATTAGTGTGACTTATGCATTTATTTTACATGCCATCTTCCAGATTCCCACTAGTACTGGAAGACAGAAAGTTCTCTCTCTTTGCTATACACCGTGGTGACACCTTTGCTAAATCCCATAATATATTGTATAAGGAAAAAGGAACCAGGAAATTGCTTTAGGGAATTTAAAGGATTGCTTTAGGGAAACAAATATGGAAACAATAATTTTTTGGTAGGGTTCTAATTTGACGATTACCAACATATTAATAAAAGTGAACTGCATAAAATGGTATGTTTTATTATTTTAAATAATTCTAAGAAAAAAACTTTAGATGTGTTATATGTAACATATATGGTTTTTTTTCTTAGAAGGAAAATATAGTAAAAGAGGTTTTACAAACAGCTTTTATTAAAAGAAGTGACCATCAACTCTAGTAAAGAAAAAAAACTTAAGGTGTCTATTTACTAAAAAGTGAATTGTGGTGAATGGTAAGGGAATTTTAAAATCCAGTATAATGTAGCTGAAGTTAATGCAAATCCCTAATTCAAATTTTGTTTCCTAAACAATTTAGTCATTTCCAATTTCCAGGCTAATTCACCACAATTAAGATTTAAATGAAAAAAAAAACCTGAAAATCTGCTACTTTTAGATGTGCACAACAGCTAACATGAGCCAAATGCCAAATATATAAACCTCTGATGATGCAGCAGGACACACAATTTTCTCGTCACACACATAGATACACACACACAATTGTACACATATGCACACAAAGAGGTGCAGGTTTATAAAACTCTAGCAACAATTATGAAAACCAAAAGAAAAGTGTGCTCCAAAATCACACTTTTTCTCTCAGTTTTGATCTGAACACACTAACTTTGATTTTCCTATATTAATGTAAGGTTAGCCAAGAATAAAATAAGGGAGAACACACACAATACAATATCAAATCATAGAGCCATTGGACTTACTGTTAAAAAAAAGCCTTTAGGAAGTAAAAGTGGAGGAATTGTATTCAAAGAAGAGCCACGATTGAGGGAGTTGGTATACAGAATCACAACCTCTAGCTTGCACAGAGACAATAGAAATCAGGAGTTACGAGTACCTCAGGGCTGCCATCAGGGGGTGACAACCATAACGGTTGCAGCTTAAAGGTAAGAGGAGGGTGGCTGATAAATGAGGTCTGTGTGTGTATATGTATGTATGTCTGTGTGTATGTCAGTATGTATGTCTGTGTGTATGTCTGTGTGTATGTCAGTATGTATGTCAGTATGTATGTCTGTGTGTATGTCTGTGTGTATGTCTGTGTGTATGTCTGTGTGTATGTATGTCTGTATGTATGTCTGTATGTATGTATGTCAGTATGTATGTGTGTATGCATGTATGTCAGTGTGTGTATTTCAGTGTGTATGTGTCTATCTGTATGTGTGTGTGTATGTCAGTATGTATATATGTCTGTATGTATGTCTTTGTCAGTATGTATGTATGTGTATATGTCTGCAAGTATGCATGTATGTCTGTGTGTGTGTCAGTATGCATGTATGTCTGTGTGTGTATGTCAGTATGTCTGTATGTATGTGTCTATCTGTATGTGTGTGTTTGTCAGTATGTCTGGATGTATGTTTGTGTGTGTGTATGTATGTCAGTATGTATGTATGTATATATCTGTCAGTATGCATGTATGTCTGTGTGTGTATGTCAGTATGTCTGTATGTATATGTGTATGTATATATCTATCTGTGTGTGTGTGTGTGTGTTTGTCTGTATGTATATATATCAGTATGTATGTGTATGTATGCCATTATGTATTTATGTGTATGTATGTATGTCTGTTTGTATGTCTGTATGTCAGTTTGTATGTATGTATGTTTGTCAGTATGTATGTTTGTCTGTATGTGTGTGTCAGTATGTGAGTATGTATGTATGTCAGTGTGTGTGTCTGTATATCAGTGTGTGTTTGTGTATCTGTATCTGTGTATATGTCTATATGTGTGTATGTCTGTTTCAGTATTTATGTCTGTTAGTATGTGTTTATCTTTCTGTTAAACATAAAGAAATACATACAGTAGGTGGATCACACTTCTTACAATATCTATACAAAGATAGAAACAACAATATAATGTAGAATTGTTGACAACTTGGTAGCCAAGATGTAAATAAAAGTGGTCAGGTACTCACAAACCGAGAGCCAAACAAAGACATGTGGCTCTCATGGAAACAGTACTGGGACTATTAGTAGGATGTCCCTCTCCTTCTGAGGATCTTCTGTTCACCCAAAGAAATGGAGCTGAGAACACTTACTAAAAAGTTAAGTGTTTATTTTTCCAATATTGGCAGCAAAAGATAAAAGTAAGGAGAGTATCTCCAATAAAACATATACACTTAAATGAATTAAAAGAGTCCAAATAAAAGTCTCTATAATACCAAAACGCGTTTCGCCCCGTGCCAGGGGCTTCCTCAGTCGGTAATGCTTCCTTTCTGCTTTCTTGTTCTTTTATGTGTGTTTCGCCGGTATTTGGAACACAAAAGTTCGCGGTGGAACGCACTTCCGGTTTCGTCATTTCCAGATATCGGCGTCATCTCCTTCTGAACCTCAGCCTGGTTTCCGGCATGCAGAGATCTCGTTGGCATAGAAACGGGCCGGTTGGAACGCACACGTCATACACATTCCGGAAACATTGATAATACAAAATAAAGATAACATGAATCCACAGCAAAGGCATAATAGCTGATCAAAAAGATGTTCTATTGCCCCAAACCATTTGTTAAGTGACAAAGTGTTATATAAAGGTGCTTATATGTTGTGAAGCCTCCATTAGAATCAGTATCATAGTTTTTAAAGTGCTTATATACATTAACTTTTATTTAATATTGGTGAGTGGGGTGTTTCTATATTTAGAAACTAGTAAGTCTTATCATATTTAAAGTGCCAGTGTTTATATGCATATTTTAGTACCAAATTAATAATTATTATACAGAATTCAGTATTGATACTTCTAAATAAACATATATTGATAATATTTGTGTGTGAATAAGGTTTTTTTTTTTTTTTTTATAATTTACCTCTCTCTCTCTCTCTCTATAATGATTTGTGTGGTATATAAATATTGAATCACATTTTGAGTTTGTTAGAAGAAATGACATGTTTCGAAATCGGAATTCAAGCCATGTGGGATAAGGGTATTGAAATTGAAAATGAATGAAAGAAGCCAGCATCCATAGGAAAGCATTGTGAATGCGCATGCGCATTCAGCCGAAGAGGAGGAGAGGAGGAGGAGAGCTCCCCGCCCGGCGCTGGAGAAAGAGGTAAGTTTAACCCATTCCTCTCCATCCAGCCCTGCGGGAGGGGGTCCCTGAGGGTGGGGGCACCCTCACGGCACTATAGTGCCAGGAAAACGAGTATGTTTTCCTGGCACTATAGTGGTCCTTTAATGTGTGAATTAAACTGCGATTCAAGGGAAGGCAATAATTAGGTCAATTTAGCTAAGGAGGTTTTAACCATAATCTCTGAACAGAGAACAATTTCTTATGGCATTTGTAAAATGCAGGTCGTCCAATATTGCCAGATCTATTTATATTTTGTCCTTATGTCTTCCATAATTTCCTCCATTTATTTGATGCACTTTATTTTACTTATCAAGATGTCTTATCAAGGCAGTTATTAGTGTTTACTTTTTGTAATACAGACATGTGCAGCTGTCAAAATATATTTTTTAAAGAAGCGTACTCCGGGTGGGTTACCATTAAGCAGTACAGTTTATGTATCAGGGACAGTGTTTTGCCTAGAAGTTCACTCAAAAGTCTAAAAATTATGATCCAAATTAAGCTAAGGGAACTGCACTGCCACCAGTTGTGGATATAAGAGTTTACTTCTCCACACTCCTTCAAACAAAGAGATGAAGAGGGTCTACATACCAGTGGGTTTACATCTAAGGCCCCTTCCCAAGCTCTTTGACAATCAATCTTTAGCACTATCCAGATTTTCCAAAAGAAAAATTAAATACATTTATGAGATGGCCCCTTTATCTCCCAAGTGAAATTTGAGATCTCTTAAGAAAATTTAGGGGCATTAGCAATTCTTAGGATGTAAGATAATTACCATCTAATCCTACATTAAAAAATACATATAATGAGGTACAACATATGTATTTTTTTCCTCTAGTCATAACAGTTGTATAAAGAAATCTTCAAAACAAAACCCCAAAACAAAAAGGTAACCCCAAATCACATATAGATAAAAGAGGTCTAAACAGGGAGGATTGGTTCATCTTGAATTACTCCCCTCACTCCCGGGCAGCAGGTGATGGGCAGGGGCGGGCTGGGCCGGGGGGCAGGGAGGCAATTGCCCCCCAGGCCGCCCTAAATTCTGTCAGGACCGGCCGCTTCAGGGCCGGCCCTTTAAATGCTGCAGCCGCCTGAGCGCTCTGTTAAAAGCCTCAGGCGGCTGCAGTACATATTCTCCCCTGTAGCGTGGCCGAGCTGCTCTGCTGTCCGCGGTGCCTGGCCGGACTGATAGGAAGGTGCACACTCAGTGTGCACTTCCTGTTAGTCCGGCCGGTTACAGGAAACAGAAACTCTGCGTGGAACACGAGTTTCTGTTTCCTGTCACCGGCCGGACTGACAGAAGTGCACACTCCTTCCTGTCAGTCCGGCCGGCACCGCGCACAGCAGAGCAGCTCAGCCATGCTACAGGGGAGGGAAGGTGAGGGGGGGATTAAGAAGAAGGGGAGGGGAAATTGGAAGAAGAAGGAGGGGGGGGAAATTTAAGAAGAAGGGGAACAAAAGAAGGAGGGAACAAGAAGAAGGAGGTGGGAAATTAAGAAGAAGGAGGGGTAATTAAGAAGAGGAGGGGGGAATTAAGAAGAAGGAGAAGGGGAATTAAGAAGTGCAGAATTAAGAAGAAGGAGGGGGGGAAATTAAGAGGGGGAATTGCTAGAAATGAAGTGAGGGATTAAGAAGAAGGGGAATTAAGAAGGAGGGGGGGAATTAAGAAGAAGGCACAAGAAGGAGGGGAAGGTGGGGGATTAAGAAGAAGGGGAGGGATTACAGAAGTGGGAGAGGTGGGGGGATTAAGAAGAACAGGGGGTGGGGGATTAAGAAGAACAGGGGTGGGGAGATTAAGAAGATTTGGGGGAATTAAGAAGAAGGAGGAGGGGGAATTAAGTAAAAGGGGGGATTAAGAAGAAGGGGAGGGGGGAAATTAAGAAGAAGAGGGAGGGGGAATTAAGAAGAAGGGGGAGGGGTGGGGGATTAAGAAGAAGGGGTAGGGATTAAGAAGAAGGGGGAGGGAGGGTAATAAAGAAGAAGTGGGGAATTAAGAAGGGGGGGAATTAAGAAGAAGGGGAGGGGTGGGGGGATTAAGAAGAAGGGGGGAGAGATTATAAGAAGGGGGAGAGGTGCAGGGATTAAGAAGAACCAGGGGGGTGGGGAGATTAAGAAGAACAGGGGGATTGGAGGTGTGACGGAACGCTGGCACTCCGACTAAGTACCTCCACCAATCGATGCTCCTAGTGCTCGCTGAGGACTCCAAGCACTCCAACCGACACCATCAGCACTGCAGACCCTGTCTCCACCCACCCTGGACCCAAGGCCAAGATCCAGCTTCCAGTGGGTGAACCTCTCTTTCCCCAGAGAGCAGGAATAGGAACAAGCTCTTAGCAGAACTTAGTGATCATACCCTGGGGAGTGTAGTGATTATAGCAATCCCCAGAGCAGGGGCGGACTGAGCACTCGGGCAAATCGGTCATGGGCCCCTGCTGCTAAAAATATAATCCTCCGTGCAGGGCACACTGAGGGACAGCTAAGGGGCCTTCCCAAAGACCCCACTAGGCTGCCCCTCAGTGTGCCTGTCTCCAAACACAGCCTCACTGAGCTGCCTGTAACACTGCTCAGGGCAGCTCCGTGCAGCTTGTTTTGCAGGAAGTGACATCAGCAGTCACAGTGAGCTGTGCGGAGCTGCTCTGAGCAGACTTACAGGCAGCATGTGTGACGAGACCAATCTCGCCACATTGCATTGGAGAAGCCTGGTTGCTCGCCTGCTGCCTTTGGACTATGGCCCCCTTTTAAAAGACTTTATTTTTCCATGCAGAAAAGCCATATTCATGCTTTTCTGCCGGTTGTTCGGTAGTTTCAATCTACCGAACAACCGTACGAATGACTGGACCACCTGGGAGCTGGAGTGTGCCGGCAATTAACCTCCCTGAAGCTGCGGTTAACCGCAGCTTAATTGATGAACGCTGGGTGGCCGCCGTTCGTATCCCGAACACGAGGTCGCGGCCATTTTAAACCATACGAATGAACAGCGGTGTTCGCCTCTATTTTCATGGAACTAAAATCGGACACAGTTTTGCGCGAACACCGCTGAAGCCGCCGACCTCCCTTCTTGTTCGGTGAAAGCACACGAATGACCCGGTGTTCGGTATTTTTGTGTGAATGTCTTATACCCCAGATAGGAATCCCATGGAGCCCATTCGTATGAAACTGACTGTAAAGACTTTGGCTCCATGGCGATTGAACTGTATTCGTGTAGTCTGAGTGCCATTCACCTAATAATGTGCACTCAGACCTGAGCTATCTGGGGATGTGTTACATGCCTGTGTTTAATGTAGTAAATGTTACTCTATGTATTTTAAAGTATAATGCTGTTTTTGTGTTCCCACGTGTGTAATGGAGTTTTGCCTTTGTCTTGGGAGATAATTGAGTTACTTCCCAATTATCTCCCAGGGCAGAGGGGAGGAAGCCAGGATGCATTGTGGGAATATACTGTGACTGTGTGTCCTTTTTGTATACTTGTCTGTCCCTTGTCACAGTCTCCCATTTGGTCCCCTAGGGGAGTGTCCACCAGGTGGGAGACCTGCATAAAAGCTGGGCAGGTAGCCCTCATTAAACAGACCACTGCTTGACCCTCAACACGGAGCCTTGTCTCGTTCTTGGGGGGATTCACTGTATGCTGTTAGAGACTGATTGCCAGGAGTGTAAGCTGTTGTCTGCTTTTCCTGTTCGTCTGCTAGCAGCTATTTGGGAGGTTCCAGTTCGGGAGTTGGAGTGCTATTTTGTATCCAGTTCGGGAGTTTGGTGTTCTGCAGTAGCTGTGCCTGTATCTCTGGAAAGGGGGCCGATCGCCTAAACGGTTTTACCCCTTGTGTGCAAAACGGTCCGTTACAATTGGTGGCAAGCGGCGGGATCGTTCCCACAGACTACAGGACAGCTACAGGCGACACCATTCCTTGGATTTACAATTTGAGGGCAACGCATGTCTGAGTACAGCGACCCTGACAGCAACAGCATGGAACCAGCAGTGTCATACGAGGAGGAGGACCTGGATGGCCGGGATGCATTAAGGAAAGGCATCTGGTACCAGGCCCTGGATAATGTACAGTACCAGCGGGGTGAGAGTCTCCCCAGTGAAGAGCAGCGGTTGCAGAAGCAAGTGGCCCTGCGGATGCCCTTCCTGGGAGAGCAGCCCCTAGATGAATGGGTGAAGGAATTGGAGCATCGGGTATGGCAGGAGATTTGGCTGGAAGATGCATACCAGGCGCTCTGGTGGTATGGGGCACAGTACCTGCCCTGGACAGCCGAGCATGACAAGCCAGAGGGAGAGGAGTTTGATGGTCCTGGCTTGTTATGGGAGGCTTTTTCAGAGCCTGAATTTGGGAGCCCTACACAAGCCCGGTTCAGTGATCTCTTGGAGTGGAGGGAGAGCAGGTATGACTGGGACGACACTCACGACATTGAGCAAGACCTGGCTCACCTAGCAACCCTGGAGTGGGAACTGGAGCAGGACTACCGAGATCTCTTCCACTCCATTGAGAAGATTCAGCAGGACAACAAGGTGACAGAGCCAGAACCAGACCCATTCAGCTGGGAAGACATTGTGGATATTTTCTGGGAAGAACCCCAGGTGGCCGGTAGAGATGGGACCGAGGTCTCTCCACCGGTCCTGCAGGGAATTGGGAGCCCAGTCTCCATTCCCCAGCGGCCGTGTGATTTATTGGGAATTGGGAGCCCAGTCTCCATTCCCCAGCGGGAGATATTGCAGGGAATTGGGAGCCTGAGCTCCATTCCCCAGCGGCAGGCTGAGTTACAGGGGACAGAGATAGTCGCTCCTGTCCCCCAGCAGCAGAATGAATTGCAGGGAATTGGGAGCCCGAGCTCCATTCCCCAGCGGGAGAAATTGCAGAGAATTGGGAGCCCGAGCTCCATTCCCCAGCGGGAGATATTGCAGGGAATTGGGAGCCCGAGCTCCATTCCCCAGCGGGAGATATTGCAGGGAATTGGGAGCCTGAGCTCCATTCCCCAGCGGCAGGCTGAGTTACAGGGGGCAGAGGTAGTTGTTCCTGCCCCCCAGCAGCCAAGTGATATGCCGGGAAGGCAGTGGGAAGTCCAGGGAGAGGAGAGCCCAGTCTCCATTCCCCAGCGGCAGTATGATGCTTTGGGAATTGGGAGCCCAGTCTCCATTCCCCAGCGGCAGAGTGTCCTACCGGGAATAGAGAGCCCAGTCTCCTTTCCCCAGCAGCAGGACTCTGTATTGGGAGCAGAGACAGTCGGTCTCCCTTCCCCACAGCTGGAAGTATGTATGGGAGAGGAGCTTGTTACCCCCTCTCCCCAGCGGCAGCTTAATGTACAAAGGGGAGACAGTAAGCCCCACAACCGTGCAGATGGGACCGTAGTCTTTACACTGCCAGCACAGGGGGTAGGGACGGTCGGTCCTGCCCCCCAGCGACAGGGCTGTTTAGCCAAAGGGGAGACAATCGGTCTCCCCCTCCAGCAGCAGAGATGGGTAACCAAAGGGGAGACGGTCGGTCTCCAGCAGCAGGACGGTGCAGCTAAAGGGGAGACGGTCGGTCTCCAGCAGCAGGACTGTGCATCTAAAGGGGAGACAGTCAGTCTCCAGCAGCAGCAGCAGAGCGGTGTATTTAAAGGGGAGACAGTCGGTCTCTCCCTCCAACAACCAGGCTTCCACCAGGCTACCCTCCCAGTAGCGCTGGCAACAGGGCAGAGTGCCGCTGGTCTCTGCCCACGCAGCAACCCACCAAGGCAGCGTACCCGTACCCAGCACAGCCGTGGTGAGGCACCTGGACATGGACAAGCTTCTCCTTTACCCAGGTGTAGTAACCATTTATTGTGGGTGGGCTGTGCTGTTGATTATGTTTTGTGGGTGGGCTGCTGGACTAACAAGGGCACTGACCGGCAGGAGGTCAGATACCCTGTTAGTCTGTTTGAAAAGGGGAGAGATGTGACGAGACCAATCTCGCCACATTGCATTGGAGAAGCCTGGTTGCTTGCCTGCTGCCTTTGGACTATGGCCCCCTGTTAAAAAAGACTTTATATTTCCATGCAGAAAGCTTCTATATTCATGTTTTTCACGGTTGTTCGGTAGTTTCCAATCTACCGTAATCGCTGCATTAATGACTGGACCACCTTGGGAGCTGGAGTGTACGGGTAATTGTCCTTCCTGAAGCTGCGGTTAACCGCAAGAAGCACTGATGAACGCCAGTGGCCGCTGCCTTCGTATATCCCGAACACGCAGGTCACGCCATTTTAAACCATACCTAATGAACAGCGTGTTCTCTATTTTCATGGAACTAAAATCAGATACAGTTTTGCTACTTAACACCGCTTGAATAATTCCTCCCTTCTTGTTCGCAGCACACTAATGACCCGTGTTCGTATTTTTGTGTGAATGTCTTATACCTCAGATAGGAACTCATGAGCCCATTCAGATGAAACTGACTGTAAAGACTTTGGCCCCGCAAGTATTGAACTAGAGTTTCAGGTAGTCTGAGTGCTATTCACCTAATAATGTGCACTCAGACCTGAGCTATCTGGGGATATGTTACATGTCTGTGTTTTATGTAGTAAATGTTACTTTATGTATTTTAAAGTATAATACTGGTTTTGTGTCCCCACATGTGTAATGGAGTTTTGTCTTTGTCTTGGGAGATAATTGAGTTACTTCCCAATTATCTCCCAAGGCAGAGGGGAGGAAGCCAGGATGCATTGTGGGAAATACTGTGACTGTGTGTCCTATTTGTCTGCTTGTCTGTTCCTTGTCACAGTCTCCCATTTGGTCCCCTAGGGGAGTGTCCACCAGGTGGGAGACCTGCATAAATACTGGGCAGGTAGCCCTCATTAAACAGACCACTGCTTGACCCTCAACACGGAGCCTTGTCTCGTCTTTGGGGGGATTTACTGTATGCTGCTAAGGACTGATTGCCAGGAGTGTAAGCCGCTTGGGGAGCTTTTCCTGTTCGTCTG
>OW240912.1:177442817-177467677 GCA_933207985.1 Pelobates cultripes
ACAAAAAGTTAGCATTTAGGAATTATAAAAAACCCAGAGTGAGGGAGACAAAATGATCTATAAGATTAGGCAGAAAGAGGCTAAGCAAGTTATAAGAGCTTCCAAATCACACACAGAAGAGAAAATAGCACAGTCAGTAAAAAAGGGGGATACAACATTTTTAGATACATAAATGAGAAAAGAAAAGTAAAACAAGGATTAGTTAGAATAAAAACAAAAGAAGGAAGGTATGTAGAAGAGGATAAAGGTCAGGCTGACTGCCTCAATGAATATTTTTGTTCTGTATTTACAGTAGAAAATGAAGGAAAGGGACCTCAGTTGAAAAAAAGGATAAATGAGTCATTTATTACACGTGAGTTTACAGAGGAAGAGGTTCTATTTCAACTGTCAAAAGTAAAGATAAATAAGTCAATGGGACCTGATGGAATACACCCAAAGCTATTAAAGGAGCTTAGTGGTGTACTAGCAAAACCATTAACAGATTTATTTAAGAAATCATTGTTAACAGGAGTAGTCTCAGAAGATTGGACGTTAGCAAATGTTGTGCCCATTTACAAGAAAGGTAATAGGGAGGAGTCGGGCAACTATAGGCCAGTAAGCCTTACTTCAGTAGTGGGGAAAGTGATGGAAACCATGTTAAAGGATAGGATTGATGAACATCTAAAACACATGGATTTCAAGATCAGAGACAACATGGGTTTACTTCAGGGAGATCATGCCAAACTAATCTTATTGATTTTTTGATTGGGTAACTAAAATTATAGATCAGGGTGGTGCAGTAGACATTGCTTACCTAGATTTCAGTAAGGCTTTTGACACTGTTGCACATAGAAGGCTTATCAATAAACTGCAATCTTTAAGTTTGGATTCAAATATTGTTGAATGGGTAAGGCAGTGGCTGAGTAACAGGCAACAGAAGGTTGTAGTTAATGGAATATATTCGAAGCTTGGACTTGTCACCAGTGGGGTACCTCAGGGATCTGTACTTGGACCCATTCTCTTTTAATATTTTTATTAGTGATATTGCAGAAGGTCTTGATGGTAAGGTATGTCTTTTTGCTGATGATACTAAGATATGTAACAGGGTTGATGTTCCAGGAGGGATAAGCCAAATGACAAATGATTTAGGTAAACTAGAAAATGGTCAGAATTGTGGCAACTGACATTTAATGTGGATAAGTGCAAGATAATGCATCTTGGATGTAAAAACCCAAGGGCAGAGTACAGAATATTTGATAGAGTCCTAACCTCAACAATTGAGGAAAGGGATTTAGGGGGTGATTATTTCTGATGACTTAAAGGTAGGCAGACAATGTAATAGAGCAGCAGGAAATGCTAGCAGAATGCTTAGTTGTATAGGGAGAGGTATTAGCAGTAGAAAGAGGGAAGTGATCATGCCATTGTACAGAACACTGGTGAGACCTCACTTGGAGTATTGTACGCAGTACTGGAGACCGTATCTTCAGAAGGATATTGATACCTTAGAGAGGGTTCAGAAGGGCTACTAAACTGGTTCATGGATTGCGGGATAAAACTTACCAGGAAAGGTTAAAGGATCTTAGCTTGGAGGAAAGACGAGACAGGGGGGATATGATAGAAACATTTAAATATATAAAGGGAATCAACACAGTAAAGGAGGAGACTATATTTAAAAGAAGAAAAACTACCACAACAAGAGGACATAGTCTTAAATTAGAGGGACAAAGGTTTAAAAATAATATCAGGAAGTACTTTACTGAGAGGGTAGTGGATGCATGGAATAGCCTTCCAGCTGAAGTGGTAGAGGTTAACACAGTAAAGGAGTTTAAGCATGCGTGGGATAGGCATAAGGCTATCCTAACTATAAGACAAGACTAGGGACTAATGAAAGTATTTAGAAAATTGGGCAGACTAGATGGGCCGAATGGTTCTTATCTGCCGTCACATTCTATGTTTCTATGTTTCTATGTTTCTATGTATATGCGCGTCGTGTCCTCGGGTAGCCAGACGCCAAGATATCTCAATTTGGAGGTGCATATTCTGAAGGGGAATTGCGTTTGGATGTGTTGCTGGAGAGTCGCGTCCCTCGTGAGCAACATTGCCTCGGATTTATCCAGATTTAGCTTGAGGTTGGATACCTCGCTGTAGGTTCGGAATGCGTCCAGGAGGTTCGGTGTCGACACCCTAGGTTGCTCCAGGAAAAATAGCATGTCGTCGGCATAGGCCGCTACTCGATGTTCCTGTCCGCCTATGCTAAATCCCGTGATCCCTCCATGCCGTCTGACCGCTTCGAGGAAGGGTTCGAGGGTGAGGGCGAATAGAAGGGGGGATAGGGGGCATCCTTGCCTTGTGCCATTGCTTATGTCAAATGAGTCGGTCAGGGCTCCATTGACACGTATGCGTGCAGTCGGCGTGGTGTATAGCGCGGCTACCCAGGTTCGCAGCCGTGGACCAAACCCCATGTGACTCAGGGTCGCTGCCATGTAATCCCAGTCTACCCGGTCAAATGCCTTTTCGGCGTCGGTGGATAGAAGCACCATGTCTCGTTTGCCGGCCACTGTTGCGTGTATGATGTTAAGGGCTCGGATGGTATTGTCCCTAGCCTCCCTCCCGGGTATGAACCCGACCTGGTCCGGGTGGATCAGGTCGGGGAGCGTCTGCGCTACTCTGGTGGTCATGGCTTTGGCGAAGAGTTTTATGTCCGCGTTTAGTAGGGAGATTGGACGGTAGCTGGCACAGTTAGTTGGGTCTTTTCCTTCCTTCGGTATGATCACGACCGTTGCCCTCAGGGTGTCCGTAGGGAATCGTCCTCCTTCTTGGAGGGAATTGATTCCGGTGAGGAGTCTAGGAAGGAGAACGTCTTTAAAGGTGCGTATATACGCTATAGGGAGGCCGTCTGGTCCCGGAGCCCTGTGGGGTTTGGATGTTTTCAAGGCTCCCGCTAATTCCTCAATTGTAATGGGTTGTTCTAGGTCGGCCTCTTGTTCAGGCGTCAGTTTACGGGTGGTATGTTCTTCCAAGTATGCAGCTATCCGTGCCTGGTGTTGTGCTACTGTACTTCCCGTTTTGTGCTGTGCTTGGTCGTATAGCGTCCTGTAATATTCTTTGAAAGCCGTTAGGATGCCCTCCGGAAGCCGGGTGATAGCGCCTTCTTTCGTGTGTATCTTGTGGACGTGTCGTGTTCTCCGTTTTTCCTGGAGCATCTTCGCCAACATCCGTCCACTTTTATTCGAATGTTCGTAGAAGTATCGGGATGTTTTCCTGGCTGTGTGGAGTAGTCCTTGGGTCAATATGTCTCGAAGCTCTCTGCGAGTTTCCATGAGTCGGAGGTATGTGTTATCATCCAAAGTGGATTTATGGGTTTGCTCAAGCTCAGCTATGCGGCTTGTCAGGTTAGCAATTTGCGTCGTCCTTTGTTTTTTGCGGCGGGTGCAGCTCGTGATAAGGTGTCCTCGGATGACACACTTGTGCGCTTCCCAGAGAGTCAGTGGCTGTATGTCCGGACTGTATGTCGAGAAGTAGTCATTTAGGGCCTGGTTCATAGCTGTGGTAAATTCCAGGTCGTCCAGCATGGATTCATTAAGTTTCCACTGTCTATCTCTGGGTTTAAAGAGCGGGGATTGTGTATCGATCAGAACCGGTGCGTGGTCAGAGTGGTCCATGATGCCGATGTCTGCGCTACGTAGTAGGTTAAGATACTCCTGGGCCATGAAAATGTAGTCGATTCGACTATAGTGTCCGTGTACCGCGGAGTAGTGGATATAGTCTCGGGCGTCTGGGTGGTACGTCCTCCAGCAGTCCACTAGCCCCATCTTGTGCAGGAGTCGTTGCGTGGCTTTCAGGCAGTGTGTGGGGATCGCACTTTGGCCCCTCGAGGTGTCACGTATGGGGTCCAACGGCATGTTTAGATCTCCTGCTGCTATCAGTAGGCCCCCTCTGAACTTCTCCAGTTTGGCTAGCGCCTGGCGCATGAACGTGTGTTGCTTTCTGTTTGGTCCGTATAAGCACGCGAAGGTGTATTCATGGTCTGCGATGGTGCCTCTCAAGAAGAGGAACCTCCCATTCGGGTCCGCTAGAGTTTGTGTAGTTTGGAATGGCACCGAGTGGGCGAACAGAATGGCGACTCCGGCTTTTTTGGTGTCGGGGTGGTTAGCGTAGAAACCCAAAGGGAAGCGCCGGTTTTCTAATTTGGGTGCGTCTCCACCTTTGAGATGGGTTTCTTGCAGGAAAACGACGGAGGCCTTAGCGCTCCACAGTCGGCGGTGCAAGTGGGCCCGTTTTTCTGGGGAGTTGAGTCCCTGGACGTTGTTAGACCAATACTTCAGCTGGGCCGGGGCAAACGCCCGGGTGGCAGCCATTTTGGGAGGGGGGGGGGCCCCACCCGCAGCGGCACAGGAGGGGCGAGGGGAAGGCTGTCGTCTAGAGTGCGGGTTTTAGGGGGATAGGGTTATCTGGGGTCAGTAGGACCCGTGAGCGGGGTTAGTTTGGGTGTGACGTCGACCCTGTACCGGATTTTGGGGGTTCTCGGGGGTTGGTTACCTGACCTTCCCTGAGTTTCCGGTATAATTTACAGGAGGGTCTGTCTCAGTGAGGAACAGTGTCGTCTTGACCAATGGGGTGGTTCGGTCTAGTGGTCAATTGTCATCTACTATCTCCTTCGGCTCCCAACCTGTATTGGACTTTCGTATTAGCTATGTCTCTCTGTGTAGTGTTGAAGATGGGGTGCATGGTAGCGGGTCTCTGCTCCCGCATGTCGCTATGGGGCCGTTTGTGTGTCTTGTTGTGTGCTGTTAAGGGGGTGCGTCCCTCCCAGTCTCCCCCTATGCGTGTTCGTGGCTGTCTGAGCGAAACCCTTGCTCATCCATGGCCGTATTTGGGTCAGGGTTCAGCGGTGTTATTGGGAAGAGTTGGTGCATGTGTGCGCGGTGGGTCCGCAAGAGTCAGTGGCGCCGGGCGTGGGGTGTTACCTCCTGTCGGCGCGGTGTCAGACGGGCTGAGTTTGGGTCCGATCGTCCCGGAGTGGTGCCCTTGATGTCTGCCCGTGGCTTGGGTTCCGTTAGGCGGGCCCAAGGATCGCTATTCGGGTCCCAAGTCTCGTCATCTGGGGGCCCCGTTGCCGTCCGTCTTGGAGGGCTTCTCCAGCTTGGGGCATATCGGGGGTGTGCGGCGTCGTGGTAGTGTGTCTGCCTCGTTACTGTCTGGTAAGTGTAGCGTGCGTGGCACGTGGGGGAGCAGGAGTGAATGCGCATGCAGGTCAGGGACGGACTGTGTGCGGGGGGGGGGTCATGCCTGCAGCTGAGTTACTGTCTTTGTTTTGCTACGTTAAAGGCCGAGCAGTCCCTGATCCCCTCAGTCTGTCTTCTGTGTTCGCGTGATGTGTCCCTCATCCCCCCCCTCCACATCTGTCAGCCCGTCCCCCGTGATTCCCGAGTATTGTGCCATTGTCGTGCCCTAGACGTCCGTACATCTCTTTGGTCCACTTATAAACACTCTTAGCCCCTCCCTATGTGATCGCTGATGCACTGGGCCCGGTGTGACGCGCAGGGTATCTCTTCTAGTGCGTATATGTGTCACTCTGATGGGCGCTCTTTGCGGCTACCGTGGGCATTAACTTATCTAGTGGAATATTTACAGCAGTGGGCCCTCCCGTCCACCACTCTAGTTCCCAACATGTGACACCCGTGTCCCTCGTTAACCAAACACCACCACCCACTCCCGGATCCCCCCCTGACCTCCCGGCAACAGTTCGATCTGCTGTCCGTTGTACAGCTATGTTTAGCAACCGTTTGAGGTGGGAATTCGTCCTGTTGAGGGCCTGGTTGCCTTCTTTGGGGAGTTCCACTTTGTCCCATGAGACCCCTCTCCCATGAAATTCCCCCCCTCCCAACCTGGCAGGGAACCCCGCTGTAGGAGCTTGGCTTTTGGTAGGACCGGGTGGTACTATCCTCTATAGCTGACCCCCGGGCTGCCCCGCCACCCCACCTAGACAGGCTCCCCCCTTGCCCCTTGACTAGTGTAGTGGCAGAGTACATACCCTTGGCTGGCCGGAGCGTGGAAAGTCCCGGGCTGGGAGGAATCCGAAGGGGAGAAGGGCCACGGCCGCAGGGTTCCGGTGCCGGAGCGGCTCAGGGGGGGTAGTTCCCGTGGCTGTTTAGGGACGGTGTTGGTTTATTCTTCCGAGTTCTCCGGGCCTCCCCTGCGTTGTGGAGGGGTGGGTCCCGGGCGGAGGTTATGAGCTACTTCTGACGGACCCGTGGCCCGGGCTGGGGGACCCTCCAGGATCCAATTCGGGATCTGTATCATGGGTAGGCCCGCGGCTTGTAGAAAGCGGGGGACGTCGTTCGGCCAGCGGATTATGTGCCAGACATTGCCTGAGCGGGCTTGGAGGCTGAATGGGAACCCCCATTTATACGGAACCCTTCTCTCCTGCAGCATCCGTGTCAGTGGTCTAAGTGCTCGGCGGGCATCCAGGGTAATAGTGGACAGGTCCTGGAAGAGGGAGACCTGGGAGTCCATGTATGTGATCCTTTGCTGCGCCCTCGCTGCTTGCATTATGGCCTCCTTTAGTTGGAAGGATTCTAGGGAGCAGATGATGTCGCGTGGGAGGCCGTCCCTTCTAGGTGCCCGCAGGGCTCTGTGGGCCCTTTCCAGACCGAAGTCACTAGGAGCCTCACTGCCCATGAGGTGTGTGAACAGGCCTGTTAGGACTTCTTGGGGGATTTCTCCCTCAGTTTCTGGGAGGCCTCGGACCCTTATGTTTTTGCGACGACCTCTGTTGTCGAGGTCCTCCACTTGGCGGCGGATGTCCAGGAGAATGTTTCCCTGCCGCCCCGTAGCCAGTTCAGCCGCTTGCATTGTTTGGGTGTGCTGGAGGCGGTCTTCCTCCAAGCTATCTATGCGTTGTTCCAGGGCCGAGAGGTCCCTGCGGACCGCCGTGATCTCCTCCCGGATAACGGCCTTCAATTCCGCGACCATGTCTGACTTATCTTTGCGGGTGAGCATGTTATTAGTTATAGTTGCCAGGTCTGCAGATATTTGGGTCAGCGTAGGGGTCGCCGGAGGAGTCTGGTCCGAGAGCGCCATGCTTGAGGTCGGAGAGGACGGCGTCGGCGTGGCGGGGCCGTCCAGGCCTCGCGGGCCCTGGGATGCCTGTAAGTATTCGTCCATCGGGCCGGGGTTATATTTCGCCGGCGTGACACCGGAGTTACCAGCTGCGTTTGTCCTCTTGCTTTTCCCCATCTTTTTTGGCTGTTTATGGCGCTATTTGCCGGGGTTTACCAGGTTGGGGCCTAGGAGCTTAGGAGTAGTGCGTCTTACTCCATCGGTAGTCAGGACACGCCCCCGAAACCATTATTAACCAAGCATGTACCTTGCAGATATGCGCAGCCGATCCACACTAGTCAAGTATCTTAGTTGTTGCTCTTTACCATGAGTTGCTTCTTTACATAATATGTGTTTAGCTGTAAAACTATCTTTTTGTTGTTTACAAGCCTTCGTCATCTGTAACTAAAGCCTTCTACTATAAGCACTGATTTGACCCCTACCTGGTGAATTTACACATTTTGCCTATCTATACACATCATTTGTCTACTTCTTTACTATTACCTAGCATGTCACAGTGCAGATAGCCTACATCCGTACTAATCTATTCTATACATCACTTGCACTATTTTTTTTATTATTTTGCTCTCTCTAATTAGAAAATGTACAGTTTAAGCCTCACTGTATTGTTCTCTCATGACCTGTTTATTAAGATTTATGAGCACAGCAGTACAGACTGCTGTTTTTTTTAATTCATGCACAATGAAAATAATGAATAAAAATTAAAAAAGATATATATTTAATGAATGTTAGGTGTTTACAGGACTACCGCACAGTTTGACTCTTCTACAACAATAAATCATGCTACAGGAATAAATGAAGATGTTCTGGTTTTACATCTGATCCCTGCTGATCAGAGATAAATTAAAGGGACACTATAGGCATCCAGACACTTCATCTCATTGAAGTGGTCTGGGTGTAGTGTCCCTATCCTCCTTAACTCTGCAATGTTAATTATTGCAGTTTCAAAGAAAATGTCTACTAGATAGCCACTAGAGGCGCTTCCTGGAGTTCACAGAGTTTGACTTCGTGAAACAACGCTGGACGTCCTCACACTTTGCATGTGGACATCCAGCATGTTAAAAACCCCCATAGAAAAGCACTGAATCAACGCTTTCCTATGTGGACGGCCTAATGCACATGCAGCGCTCGCCACGCATGTGCTTTAGATTTGGATGGCCCACGTCGGAGGATCCCAAACCAGCACATTAATGCTGGAATCAGGTAAGTGTTTAAAGGGTTTTTAAATCATTTACTTGGTGGGAGGCCCGCACAATTATTTAAAGCGGCACTGTCATGCCGAACTTAACTTTCCCCAATCGATTCCTCTTCTCTCCCTCTGTCAGGATCTGTTCTTCATTTCTTCCTGTCTGCTCTAGTTTTCTTTAAAACATAAGACAAAGTAGGGACTATTTTGTCTTATGGAGGTTTCCTACGCCTGACCATCTCTGACCAGTGGAGGAACAAAGTGTACTCCGTTTCCTGTGGTCAGAGAAATTTTCCTATTGTCCTCCCCCTGGCCCCCACCCCTGAGTGGTGGGTGGTGGCCCTAAATAACAATAGGTCCTCCCCCCTGGCCCCCACCCCTGAGCGGTAACACAGTCATATTTATACATACATATATAACTACACACTGATATAACTATAGTCACAAAAAACATGGAAACAAACACATATGAACATATATCTTTAGTTACAGATGACGAGTTGGGAATTCTGGGAGAATGGTGGAAATAGTTAATTGGCTGAGAGCATTAGCTTTGTGTTCTCGGCCAATGAGCTAAGTCCCTCCAGTGCTAGATCAGTGCAAGGAGTTTACAGGCTGCAGAGGAGATGATGACCAGTTCCCTACTTATCCTGAGAAAACGCAAAAGAGCTCCTGGCATCATAACCAGCACAGTAGGCTGCAGTTTTTATGGTGTTTGGAGTATTCCTTTAATAGTCTTCTACCCACATGCATTGTGCATAACTTTTGTATTGCTTTCAATATATATTGAATATATATTCAATCTACATATATTCCTGACACCATAGTTGTGAAAACGCTATTCACCCTGGCTTTATGTGAAAATGACTATGCTCCTTCCCTTTCATGACACTGTCAAAAAGGGGACAAGCATGGATGTTATTACAATTATGCCCCCCCTGGAAAAATTTCTGCGGACACCCATGACACACAGATAGCTGGACGGGCTTCAAAAAATAAAATTGTGTGTCAGTGAGTATGTGAGTGTTTGATTGTCAGTGAGTGTGTGTGTGTGTGTGTCAGTCAGTGAGTGAGTGAATGTCTGTCAGCAAGTGTCTGTGTGTGTCTGTCTGTCTGTCTGTCAGTGAGTGAATGTGACAGTGAGTTAGTGTATGTCCGTCAGTGAGTGTGTGTGTGTATGTGGTGTGTCAGTGAGTGAGTTTATATCTGTCTGTTATTGAGTGTGTGTCTGTTTGTCTGCCAGTGTGTGTCTGTCAGCGAGAGAGTGACATGAGGGAGCGGGAAAATGGATCTTTGCCTAGGGCGGCAGAAATCCTTGCACCGGCCCTGGCTGTATGCGCATCCAAATACTTCTCGTGTGAAACAATTGAATTCAATGCTTTCTCTGTGACATACATTTTGTCACATGACCAGATTTTACTCGGCCATTGTAGAGGAAGTACCAGTGTTGAATCTTGCAATATAAACATAGCCGTTTCTTCAAAACTACAATTTATTACATTGCAGGGTTAAAACAATAGGGCCACTCTACCCAGACGACTTAATTTAGTGATTTTGGATTATTTGAGTGGTCCTTTAATGCAGCAGACCTTCTCTTATTGTATGCATTCTATTAGTGCATATCTCCATCTCTGAAAGTAAGAGACAGAGAACTGACATACTTTGTAAAATATTTAAGAAAATAATATGAGCAGACTATAGTATGTCTGGAATTTGCTGTGGGCCATGAATCCCTCTAGCATGATGTTTGTTTATGCATGTTTTTTTTTTCTAATTTTCTTGTACTTTCTTTACAATCCGGTCTGCAATCCTGATTCTTGTATGATTCGATTACATGTTGGTTCCTTATCTGAAAACACATATAACATGACACACATATAACATAACACACATATAACGTGATATTTACGTGCTCCTTCTCACATGCTTGAATAACATTTCTAAAATCATTGACCCTTGGTTGTACCATTAGTTATTTGCCCAGAATAACAAGCAATTACATCTTCCAATTATATTTTGTTCAAATCGCTCAGTAACTGAACTTTGTCTTGTCACAGTTTTATGCTATTAATCACTTTCTTAAATGCAGAATTAAAACACGTAATCTGATAACATACTGCACCCTTGTGAAACTAAGGCAGAAAGACTATTCTAGTTTATCTTTGTAACGGATCCGTTGTAATTCTCCCAAGTCCCAAAGTGAAGCAGTGATTAAAACTCTAGCATACCCAAACATCAGCCAAAACTTGATGAAGGGTACAAGAAGACTGATTCATTTTGGCCCAGTGGTCTGCTTATTTACACAGACCCCTACCATTGGGTCTCCAGCAAAGCTATAGTAAAACACTCCCACAATATGCCCAGGAGTCTCTGTGTTTGGGAGATAATTAAGTGTACTTTGCTTAAACTAATTATCTCCCAGGCACTAGAGATAAAAAATATAAAACATAAAGCACCCCAAAACATACATTATATTAACCCCTTATGTGTGACATGTCATGATTCCCTTTTATTCCAGAAGTTTGGTCCTTAGGGGGTTAAAAAGGACCCCCACAAATCCTATATCCCCAGATAACCTGGATCAGAGCACTCAAAGTGTCCAAATGTCGCTCAGATCTCATGAATACAGCCGAATCGCCACCGGGGTAAAGTTTTGACCGACCGCACACGTGGAGTCTGCCCAAAATGGTTCCATGAAAAAAGTGGTAGTGGTTGGTCACTTTCAGGAGTCCCAAAACGAAAGAAATACAGAGCAGTTCCCCTGGCTCATAGGTAGCAATTGTTCCTCTGGTTTGTGCAAACAATGCTACCGAACAGCGCTCTCCTGGCTTGTTGAGAATAGAAGCAGGCGTTTGTATGAAGAGACTGGTGTTCGCGAGGTGAAACAAAAGTAAAAAGGTAAAGTCCCTAAAGAGATAATCCCCTCTGTACCAGGACTATTACATGCAGGACTGAGTATAAAGTGCCACACATTACAAGCACAATTAAATACAGCATGATTATTCTATATATACACATCACATAGAAACATAGAATGTGACAGCAGATAATAACCATTCGGCACATCTAGTCTGCCCAATTTTCTAAATACTTTCATTAGTCCCTTATCTTATAGTTAGGATAACCTTATGTCTATCCCAAGCATGCTAAAACTCCTTTACTGTGTTAACCTCTACCACTTCAGCTGGAATGCTATTCCATGCATCCACTACCCTCTCAGTAAAGTATTACTTCCTGATATAATTTTTAAACCGTTGCCCCTCTAATTTAAGGCTATGTCCTCTTGTTTTGGTAGTTTTTCTTCTTTTAAATATAGTCTCCTCCTTTACTGTGTTGATTCCCTTTATGTATTTAAATGTTTCTGTCATATCCCCCTGTCTCATCTTTCCTCCAAGCTATACATGTTATTTTCCTTTAACCTTTCCCTGTAAGTTTTATCCTGCAATCCATCCACACGAAATGTCAGTTGCCATTTTTCTAGTTTTCCATTTGGCTTATCCCTCCTGGAATATCAACCCTGTTACATATCTTAGTATCATGAGCAAAAAGACATACCTTACCATCAAGACCTTCTGCAATCATAATCACAGATTTAGGGAATAAAATAAATGGATTATACCACATATGAAATTCGAATAAAACGCAAATAAGCAATAATGAATGTAAAAACACAGATACGCAGTAATGAATGTACCCTATTTTCAATTAACCTAAAAATATTTTAAAATATTGAAATTGCTTGAATTATGTCATCAGCCCAGGCATTTCGACCCATTGGTGCTAGATTATTTTATCAAGAATAAAACACAAATGAAATAAAAATAAGCATGAATGAATATAACCTAAAAATGTTATATAAAAGGTTAACCTAAAAAGAGGGGATAGGATGGTGAGCGGCCATACCTAGTGGCTTTCTAGAGTGTATTTTCTTTTGTGGTCAAGACAAGGAGAACAATGCTCTTGGAGGGCTGTGGTGACAGATTATAGCCACACCCACCTAAAGACTATTGGCCCACCAGCACTTGCCCGGTGTGACCTATGGCCAGTCAGGGCTTGGGTGCAGGGTTTCTCTTCCTTGCCGCCTGGTTTACTTCTCGCCCTGGGAGGAAGTGATCTGACATCACTTACTCCCACTGATGCAATGCAAGAGGAAGGTGTGATTTAGCCAATCGGACCACTTGGCGGTCTACTCCATAATTGGGGCTCGAGCCCCCGAGGTGGCCCGTGCCCCTTACATATGTATGGCTTATACCCCTATAATTGCAGTCCTGCTCTTGTTACTCACACACACTCAGTAACACACACTGACATACACATTGGCACACATGCAATGATCCATGCAACCACACTGACAGACAGCTACCAATATACTAACACCCAATTTGTTGGTGGTTTGCACTCCTGCTTTCCTCTTGGTTAAATGCTTGGTGCTCAGCTGCACAAAAATACAATATGCAAAATAAGGCCAGCACTCAAGGACTTGTAAAAAACAAAAAGGGTTCTATGAATTAAAACCCTTTTCGTTTTTTACAAGTCCTTGAGTGCTGGCTTCATTTGGCAGATAATATACTAACACCGATAAACAATCTCCAATGCACACGCACTCACTAACACACACAGTGATAAATACAAACATACTGACACACTGTGACCCATATACACACTAACAGATACATAGTGACCAATACTGTCAGAGTTTGGTCGGGCAAGGTTTCTGACCACAGTAGCAACCACCATAATTAGGAACCCAAAATGCAAGAAAACCGCATACACACAATGAAAAGAGGAAAACAATAAATTAACAAATACAATACCGATAACTCAATTTAAGAAAGAGAACAGGGCCTCTGGACACAAGGAGCAGGTCCTCTGGCTACATGGAGCAGAGCATCTGGATACATGGAGCAGAGCCTCTGGATACAGGGAGCAGGTTAGGTTGCACAGGAACAGGTTGCTCTGGAGGGTAACACAGAATGTTATCACAGGATAGCTGCTTGCTCTGGAACACTGAGGTTAGCACAAGATAGCAACAAACTTGGAACACTGAGTTAACACAGTATAGCAGCTTGCTCAGGAACACTGAGGGCAACACAAATAGCAGCTAGTTCTGGAATACTGAAGGTAACAGAGGAGAGCAGCAAGCTCTGGAATACTGAAGGTAACACAGGAGCGGAAGACACAATACCACTGAGCAAGGTTTCTAGGAACGGGACACTTGAAGCCAGGGTTAAGCATTCAGGATACAGA
Source organism: Pelobates cultripes (assembly GCA_933207985.1). Taxonomy (NCBI): domain Eukaryota; kingdom Metazoa; phylum Chordata; class Amphibia; order Anura; family Pelobatidae; genus Pelobates; species Pelobates cultripes. The sequence goes on from OW240912.1 coordinate 177,456,352, forward strand.
GACCAGACTTAAAACAAAATTAATAACAGGAAAACAAGTAGGGGCAAGTCTAAACTGAATAGGGAGTAGATAATTACAAGATAGGGCCAGACAGGGACCTCAGCTCTATTCATTCAACCTACAACAAAACCACAGAAAGGTATTGGCACTGTGAAGTACTGTTTTGTCCCCTAGATCATAATTAAATATGCTTTATTCTTCACCCTACACTGTGTAGCCTGTGGCAACTGCCCCCCAGGCCGCCCTAAATTCTTTTAAGACCGGCCACTGCAGGGCCGGCCCTTTAAATGCTACAGCCGCCTGAGCGCTCTGTTTAGAGCCTCAGGTGGCTGCAGTTGCTCCTCTCCTCCCCTCTCCTCCCCTCTCCTCCCCTCTCCTCCCCTCCCCTGTAGCGTGGTCGAGCTCCTCTCCGGTCCGCGGTGCCCGGCCAGAGTGATAGGAAGGTGCACACTCAGTGTGCACTTTCTGTCAGTCCGGCCGGGTACAGGAAACAGAAACTCAGCGCGGAACAGGAGTTTCTGTTTCTTGTACCCGGCCAGACTGACAGGAAGTGCACACTCAGTGCACCTCCCAACACCGGCCAGCAACCGGACCGAGAGGAGCCCCGGGCCAAGCCACAGGAGAGGGAAGTGAGAGGAGGGGGCAAGAAGAACAGGGAAGGGGGGCAAGAAGAGGGGAGGGGGAAGTGAAGAAGAGGGGGAGAAGAGGGGGAAGGGAGTAAGAAGAGAGGGAGGGGAGGCGAAGAGGAGGAGGGGAGATAAGAAAAGAGGGGGATAAGAAGACAGAAGGGGAGTAAGAAGAAGAGTGGGGGAGTAAGAAGAAGAAGGGCAAGAAGAAGAGGAGGAAGAAGGGAAGGAGAGGAGAGTAAGAAAAGAGGGGGGAGAAGAAGAAGAGGGGGGCAAGAAGAAGGGGTAAGAAGAAGAGGGGGTAAGAAGAAGAACGGGGAGGAAGAAGAAGAAGAGGAGGAGGAAGAAGAAGGAGTAAGAAGAAGGCAAGAAGAAGAGGGGGGAGAAGAAGAAGGGGAGTAAGTAGAATAAGGGGTAAGAAGAAGAAGGCTGCAAGAAGAAGAGGAGAAGAAGAGGAGGGGCTAAGAAGAAGAAGGGGGGAGTAAGAAGAAGCAGGAGGGGAGTAAGAAGAAGCAGGAGGGGTGTAAGTAAGAAGAAGGGGAGTAAGAAGAAGAAGAGGGGGTAAGAAGAATAAGGGAGGTAAGAAGAAGGGGGGAGCAATAAGAAGAAGGGGGGAGTAATAAGAAGAAGGGGGAGTGAGAAGAAGGGGGAGCAATAAGAAGAAGGGGGAGTAAGAAGAAGAAGGGAATAAGAAGAACAGGCGGGGGAGTAAGAAGAACAAAGGGGGAAGTAAGAAGAAGGAGGGGTGAGGAGAACACATGGAGGGGGGGATGCGAAGAGCACAGGGAGGGTGGGTGAGTGTGAGAAGAGACCGCTAAGGGGCAGGGGAGAGCTCTAAGGGACAGAAGGGACAGCTCTATAGGACAGGGGGCAAGACAGGGAGCTCTTTCACACTACACGCACACATACACACACAATGCATCCCTATACATACACAGAAACAGACAATTCATCCCTACACACACAGAAACACAACATGCTTCCCTTACACACAGAGAAACACACAATGCATCCATTACACACACACACACACACACACACAATGCAACCCTTACACACAAAGACAATGCATCCTTTGCACACATACACAGAAACACGCAATGCAAACCCTTACACACACACTGCTTTTCTTACATACACACAGAAACACAATGCATCACTAACACACACTCAATGCACACACACTTACAGACACACACCTTGCATCCCTTATGCATACAAACACAGATTCACACAATGCATCCCTTACACACAACCAGAAACACATAATACATCCCTTATACACAAATACACAGTGCTTCCACTACACACAAACACACTGCATCACCTACACAAACTGGTATCCCTATACACTACATACCATAAGCACACATATTAGATTCTCTACAATAACACATACACATCCCCTACACGCTCCACTCCCTGTGAGCAAACTCATGGGTGGGTGGAACATATAAGTGGACTTATGAGTGGGCCTTATGGGCATACTCACCGTCAGGCCCTGGGGCCCAGACCTTGAGCTGTGTAAGGGGCCCCAAAAAAATGGAGCTGTCGGTGAGATTCGTGGAGTGCTGTTTTTTAAGATATGCGGACCTCCTCATGAATATCCATCCCCCTTTTCCAATTCTCCCAGAACATTGAATTTTGTGACCACGGTTGCAAACAGCCTCCAGATATCCTGTTCGACACCAGACCAGTGGAGCCAAACTAATTACTATCATCATCCTCATCTGGTTGTAAATAGGCAATCTAGCATATTATTAGTGACACTAATCTATAATTTACCTCACATTAAAGGGACACTATAGCTTAATGAAGTGGTTCTGGTGTCTATAGCCAGTCCCTGCAGGATTTTTAATGTAAACACACACTGTGTGCAGCACTGGCGTTAGTTCATATAGCAGATCATATGGGTGGAGCATTGTGATGTCACATGGGGGGGGGGTTTCTTTTGTCTAGGGCGGCAAAAATCCTTGCACCTGCTCTGATCCTGGGCAGGTGCACCAGTCTACTGGTGACCCACAGGAGGGGAGTGCACTGATTGTACTGCACTCTCCTCCTGCCCAGACCCGTCTTTACCGCAGTGCAAGTGCCCTCTGCCCCTAATTTACAGTGGCTCACACTCACAGCAAGCAGTGCCTGGAGCCCTTTGCAGAGACGGGAACAAAGAGGTTCTGCGGCAGCTGGCCGTCCTGCAAGCATTACATTAAACAGCTGTTCCCCATGCAGCCACAGGTGGCGCTGTGCTGGGAAAATGTGATTACTCTTCACTTCCTCCCAGCCTACAGAGCAGCGCATGGGAGAGAGAGAGGAGGAGGCATGATTTAATCTTACAACAAATCTTTATAAATTTGGGGGGATCAGCTCTGTTTCCACAGTTTCTTGGTGTTTACTCTGATGTCTGTATTATTGAGGGATTTCTAAGTAGTAACATCAGTGTGTGTCAGCAGGGCCAGCCGTTGGGGTGTGCACGCTGTGCGGTCACGCAGTGTGCCATGACAACAGAGGCACCCGACGGCCAACACAGCTCACAAGTTGGTGTACACTAGCATATTCAATTTAAACGATTCGCTGGCGGTCCACTGATGCGCACCAGCAGTAGGTGCAGTCAGATTATATCCTCTCCCTCGTGGTTCCAGCGCTCAGTTAGTGAGTCAGAGCACAGGCTCAGAGATTCTCAGCCTGCGCTCTGACAACATTGAAAGTCAGAGCCGTGAAGGAGCAGGTATGGCAAAGAGCTACTGATTAGCATAACATCAATATACGTTATAAAACCAGGAAAAGGTGGGCATGGATGGTGAACTGATTTGGTGGTGCAATGGGCAACTTGACTGGTTTTGCCCCCCAGGCCTAAGGCTGCCAGCCCTCCCCTGTTAATCTGGAATCAAGAGCAGGTGTGCAGCAGTCCAGGACTAGAGACTCAGACATAACAGGATACAAACAGAACCAGAAAGTAACATTGTGTGGCGAAAATGTAAAGTCACTGACTCGGATGCAGAGGACCCAGGTTCAATCTCAGCCAGGTCCAAGAGGATAGGTCTGCATTTGGCATACTAACAGGCATGATGAGGATCATGACAGATATGGAGTGTTTCGCTATAAGTTTTTGGGCAGATAGAATAATATGGGGTATAAGTTTCCTTATGTGTTTGGGGCACGATTTGTGGTGCTCCAAAAGAAGGCACGTAAGGGCCGTGAAATTTAAGGAGCAGCCCGTGATGCTCTTGACCATCATGTGTACCTAGCCCCAATAAGGTGTTACTGAGAAACATGCCCACCACACATGTAGCATAGTGCCTTCCGTCTTCTGGCATCATCAGCAAATTGCTGGTGTGTTGGGGAAGATAGCATGCAACCTGGTCGGTACCAGGTACCATCTATACAGCACCTTTTTTTGTTGTTCTAGATGTACAGAAGATTTGATTAGGCCTATCTGCCCCCTAATAATGGAATCCGCCCATTTAGGAGTGATAGAGCAACCTAGGTCGCTCTCCCATTGTTTGGCGGTCGTGGATTCCGTAAAGGGCACATGGTCTGATACACATACCAATCGGTAACTTTAGTTGGTAGGGTATTCCAAGCATAGGCGTGCGCACGGGGTGTGCCGGGTGTGCCTGGGTACACCCTAATCCCCACGGCACGCCTCTGGAGTGAGACCGGCAGAGGAGATCTCAGGATCTCCCCTGTCGGCTCATGCAATATATAAACCGGGCATAGCCTATGGGCCCATGTGCCATGTGTTTGGTACCTTGGTCATATTTAATATAAGGAATACGTGACCGTGTCTTCTTAATCTGCTAGCTAAAGCTTTAGTAGCTTTGCCGGTAGTGTGATATGTAGTAGCTTTCAGTCTAAGCAGCATTCTATCCATTTTAACAGAGTGCAGGTTTTGAATTTGCTGGTGTAGGGAGTTGATTTGGGCTAACAAGCCTTGTTTTGGGATGTCACTAGGGCCAGTTGTGTATAGCAGTCGGTGAGATTCGTGGAGTGCTGTTTTTTAAGATATGCGGACCTCCTCATGAATATCCATCCCCCTTATAACTGCCTTGTGGGCGGACCAAAGCGTGGTCCCTGAAACGTCCCCATTTTCATTTAAAGTAAAGTATTGTGTTAAATCACATCTAACAGTGATTACAAATGTGTCATCTTTAACCCCTTAAGGGCCAAACTTCTGTAATAAAAGGGAATCATGACATGATTAGTTAAGGCGCCAGTTATCCTTCCTTCCAGGAACACTGGGCTATGATCAGACCAAGTGATGTTTCATATTGAGCATGTGATCAGCTGAGCTAGGGAGGTGTTGTTTAAAAAGAAAGTATCAATGTTTGTATACGTGTTGTGAACCTTGGAATGAAAAGTGTAGAATCCTCTATCCATCATAGAGACCGTAAAGTGTAAGCAATTTATCAATATTTTTACAGGTGGAAGACAGATGCCTCCTACGGGATGCCGAGAAGGCAGCCGAGGAGTCCAGTTGGGGGATTGTAAGAAGTTAAAGTCTCCACACAAGTCTCCTTCCTTGATCTTTTCTATCTTATGTAGTATTGAGTTGAGTTAGTTTCTGGAATCTAAATTAGGGAAATAAGTGGATACAATGGTATATTGAATGTTATTGAATAAACCAATGAGAATTATATATCTCCCCTGTGGGTCTGCTAGTTTACGTTGGAGGGTAAAAGCGATATTTTGACCAATAAAGATGCATACCCCTTTGGTTTTTGAGTCCAACAAAGCATGGAATTGCATAGGATAAAATTTTGTAAACATTGTTAGTATATGGGGTTTGACCAGGTGAGTCTCTTGAATACAAGCCACATCATTATGTTGTTTCCTCGTGTCATTAAGGAGAAGCCTCCTTTTACCTGGGGAGTTAAGCCTCTTCACATTAAAGGTTATTATTTTCATAAAGGTGTGGGAAAGGAGGAGGCTGAAATTCCTCTCTCAGTAGGAAGATGAAATATCACCAGGCGTTTCTTTGTGACCTTGGAAGGAGAGCACGCAGGGGCGGACTGAGCACTCGGGCAAATCGGTCATGCTCAGGGCAGCTCCGTGCAGCTTGTTTTGCAGGAAGTGACATCACCAGTCACAGTGAGCTGTGCGGAGCTGCTCTGAGCAGACTTACAGGCAGCATGTCAGCATTGTGTGCCCTCCTTCAGAAGAGGACCAAAGGTAAGGTTCCTACCCACTGCAGCCCACACCCCCTACAGCCCCTACCTCCCTGTTCCCTCTGCAGCACCTACCCCTGCTCCCTCTGCAGCCCCTACCCCCTTCTCCCACTGCAGCCCATACCCCCTACAGCTCCTACCTCCCTGCTCCCTCTGCAGCCCCTACCTCCCTGCTCCCTCGGCATCCCCTATCTTCCTGCTCCCACTGCATCCCCTATCTTCCTGCTCCCACTGCATCCCGTACCCCTCTGCTCCCACTGCAGCTTTTACCTGCTGCTCCCACTGCAGCTCCTACCCCCTGCACAGTGCGCAATGGTAGGGTTTCGCTTTTGGTAGTGGCTAGTGGGCTACCCAACTGCTCCCACTGCAGCTCCTATTACCCTTTGCACCCACTACAGTCTGTCCCTCCTCTGCACCTACTACAGCCTCTAATCCACCCTATTCCCCCGTACCCTCTACAGTCCCTCCCCTGCAGCCCCTTCCACTTGCACCCTTTACAGCCCCTTCCTTTCGGCACCCTCTGCAGTCCCTACCCCTTTGCACGCACAAACATAAAGGGACACTATAGTTACCAGAAAAACTACAGCTTAATTTATATTATACAGCTTAATGTATAGTAACAGCTTAATGTTTATTATATTGCTTAATGTAGTTGTTCTGGTGAGTATAGTATACTACTGCAGGGTTTTTACATGCTCTGCATGTCGACGCTGAACGCTTGCATAGAGAAGCACTGATTCAATGCATCTCTATGATGGTGATTGGCACAGCACAGCGTTTTGCTGCGTGTGCACAATAGCCTTCTAGTGCTTTCCTATGGTAGAGCATTGGGTTGGCTGAGATCATCTAAATTGATGAACTCTGACAAGGAGTTTGGTCGATGCTGGGAAACAGGTGTGTAAATTGCATTTTTAAGGGGGGAATACACATTTGTATTCCTGACACTATAGTGTTCCTTTAAAGGGACACTCCAGGCACCCAGACCACTTCTGCCCATTGGAGTGGTCTGGGTGCCAACTCCCACTACCCTTAACCCTGCAAGTGTAGTTATTACAGTTTTTATAAACTGCAATAATTACCTTGCAGGGTTAACTCCTCCTCTAGTGGCTGTCTATAGCACAGGTTCATTGTGTGCCCTCCTTCAGAAGAGGACCAAAGGTAAGGTTTGGGAGGGGGGGGCTTTATTTTTTTTTAATTAAAATGTTTTATTATATAATTTCCCCCACTACTGCCCCATCAGAGCCCCTACCCCCCCTTGCTCCCACTGCATCCCCTACCCCCCTGCTCCCAGTGCATCCCCTACCCCCTGCTCCCACTGCATCCCCTACCCCCCTGCTCCCAGTGCATCCCTACCCCCTGCTCCCTGCATCCCCTACCCCCTGCTCCCAGTGCATCCCCTACCCCCCCTGCTCCCACTGCATCCCCAACCCCCCTCTGCTACCACCATCCCCTACCTCCCTGTTCCCAAGTGCATCCCCCTACTCCCCTGCTCCTGCATCCCCTGCTCCCACTTTCATCCCCCTACCCCCCCCCCTGCTCCCACTGCATCCCCTGCTTCTAGTGCATCCCCTACCCCCCTGCTCCCACTGCATCCCCTGCTCCTAGTGCATCCCCTACCCCCTGGCCCACTGCATCCCTACCCCCCCCTGCTCCCCTGCAGCCCCCCACCCCCTGCTCCTCATCCCCACCCCTGATCCTGCATCCCCCTGCTCCCTGCAGCCCCAATCCCCTGCTCCTGCAGCCCCCTACCCCCTCTCCCACTGCAGCCCAACCCCTGCTCCCTGCCCGGCCCCAACCCCCCCTGCTCCCAATGCAGCCCCACCCCGAATCACTGCAGCCCATACCCCATGCAGTTCCTACCCACTGCAGCCCACAATCCCCCATAGCCCCTACCTCCCTGCTCCCTCTGCAGCACCTACCCCTGCTCCCTCTGCAGTCCCTACCCCCTGCAGCCCCTATCCCCTTCTCCCACAGCAGCCCATACCCCCTACAGCTCCTACCTCCCTGCTTCCTCTGCAGCCCCTTCCTCCCTGCTCCCTCTGCAGCCCCTTCCTCCCTGCTCCCTCTGCAGCCCCTACCTCCCTGCTCCCTCTGCATCCCCTACCTCCCTGCTCCCAGTGCATCCCCTACCCCCCTGCTCCCAGTGCATCCCCTACCCCCTTCTCCCACAGCATCCCTACCTCCCCTGCTCCCAGTGCATCCCACCCTCCTGCTCCCAGTGCATCCCTACCCCAGCTCCTGCATCCCCTGCTCCCACTGCATCCCCTACCCCCCTGCTCCCCTGCATCCCTGCTCAAGTTAAATCCCCCCTACCCCCCCCCTCATGGCCCTGCATCCCCTACCCCCCTGCTCCCCTGCAGCCCCCACCCAGCTGTCCGTCTGCATCCCCCGCCCCTGATCCACCGTCCCATGCCCCCTGCTCCCACTGTCCTGCTCCCACGCAGCCCTATCCCTGCTCCACTGCAGCCCCTACCCCCCCTGCTCCCTGCAGCCCCAAGCCCCCCTGCTCCCAAATGCACGGCCCCAACCCCCCTGCTCCCTCTGCATCCCCCACCCCTGATCCCACTGCATCCCATACCCCCCTGCTCCCCTGCATCCCCCTGCTCCCACTGCAGCCCCTATCCCTGCTCCTGCAGCCACTGCAGCCCCAACCCCCCTGCTCCCACTGCAGCCCCATCCCCCCTGCTCCCTCTGCAGCCCCCAACCCCCCCAATTCACAAGCCCATACCCCATGCAGTTCCTACCCACTGCAGCCCACACCCCCTACCTCCCTGCTCCCTCTGCAGCACCTACCCCTGCTCCCTCTGCAGCCCCTACCACCTGCAGCCCCTACCCGCTTCTCCCACTGCAGCCCATACCCCCTACAGCTCCTACCTCCCTGCTCCCTCTGCAGCCCTACCTCCCTGCTCCCTCTGCATCCCCTACCTCCCTGCTCCCTCTGTATCCCGTATCTTCCTGCTCCCACTGCATCCCGTACCCCTCTGCTCCCACTGCAGCTTTTACCTGCTGCTCCCACTGCAGCTCCTACCCCCTGCACAGTGCGCAATGGTAGGGTTTCGCTTTTGGTAGTGGCTAGTGGGCTACCCAACTGCTCCCACTGCAGCTCCTATTACCCTTTGCACCCACTACAGTCTGTCCCTCCTCTGCACCTACTACAGCCTCTAATCCACCCTATTCCCCCGTATCCTCTACAGTCCCTCCCCTGCAGCCCCTTCCACTCGCACCCTTTACAGCCCCTTCCTTTCGGCACCCTCTGCAGTCCCTACCCCTTTGCACGCACAAACATAAAGGGACACTATAGTTACCAGAACAACTACAGCTTAATTTATATTATACAGCTTAATGTTTATTATATAGCTTAATGTAGTTGTTCTGGTGAGGATAGTATACTACTGCAGGGTTTTTGCTGTAAAGACTGCCTTTTCAGAGAAAATGCAGTGTTTACATTGCTTCCTAGGAACACCTAGGCGCTTCCTGTGTCAGTATTGCAAAATGTGCAGCACTGACATTCAGCATCTCCATGATCTGCATGTCGAAGCTGAACGCTTGTCATAGAGAAGCACTGATTCAATGCATCTCTATGATGGTGATTGGCACAGCGTTTTGCTGCGCGTGCACAATAGCCTTCTAGTGCTTTCCTATGGTAGAGCATTGGGTTGGCTGAGATCATCTAAATTGATGAACTCTGCCAAGGAGTTTGGTCGGTGCTGGGAAACAGGTGAGTAAATAGCATTTTTAAGGGGGGGAATACACATTTGTATTCCTGACACTATAGTGTTCCTTTAAAGGGACACTCCAGGCACCCAGACCACTTCTGCCCATTGGAGTGGTCTGGGTGCCAACTCCCACTACCCTTAACCCTGCAAGTGTAGTCATTGCAGTTTTTATAAACTGCAATAATTACCTTGCAGGGTTAACTCTTCCTCTAGTGGCTGTAGACTAGACAGCCACCAGAGGGCACTTCCTGGTCTATAGCGCAGGATTTCTGTGCTATAGTGTCGCTGGACGTCCTCACGCTGTGTGAGGACCTCCAGCGTCGCTAAAATTCCCATAGGAAAGCATTGAAAAGCATTTTCAATGCTTTCCTATGCAGAGGTCTAATGCGCCTGCGCGGCATTGCCGCGCATGCCTATTAGGTCTCCCCCGACGGCTGACGTGATGAAGGGGAGGATCATGAGCGGAGGAAGAAGCAGCGACGTGGGACATCTCGCTGCCTCTGGTAAGTCACTGAAGGGGTTTTCACCCCTTCAGCAACCGGGGATGGAAGGTGGGAGGGAGAGGGGACCTGCAGTGCCAGGAAAACGGATTGTTTTCCTGGCACTGGAGAGTCCCTTTAAGGTGGCTCGTAACATTTAACACTTGGTTTCACAAATACTCCCTTTTACATACTGCCATGCTACACAAACACACACAAAAAATACTACCCTATTCACAAAACCAAAAACATGTATTCAAATATACTAATAATCCACATATCCTGACACTACACACAAAGACATACATATATTCACTTACACTAGCGCTCACAGTGAATATACACACAGAAACATGCATTCACTTTACATGTACATACAATCAAATATACGGTACACCTATACCAGCATATATATCGGTCTGCTGGGGGCCCAGGTGCTAATTTTGCCCGGGGGCCCAGGCCACTGTCAGTCCGTCCCTGCTTGTCCTACTCTTACCCCCATTTTACTTCCTTTAGCAGCTCCCTAGCCCTTTCCAGGAGATTTTTTAGAGGCATTTTTGTGGCCAAAAGTTCAGGTCGCCATTGACTTCAATGGAGTTCTGGGGTCAAGTTCGAGCCTGAACACGGACTTTTTTTTTCAAAGTTCGGCCGAACCCGCCGGACCCAAATATCCAGGTGTCCGCTCAACTCTAATTATATAGTATCGTTTATTTTATTTGAACGTTTAGAAAAGTATGAGTGACTATACAAATGTGTGGACACTGTTGGAGAAAAGATGAATGTCTTTAACGTGAGTCCAATTTATATTGGAAGATAAGAAAGAATGGTTTCTGCTTTTGTGATTCTGAATCCAGAGACTCACTCAGCAATACCATTGCACTAGTGCTGCATTTCAAAAAAAATTTTGGGGTGTATAACGTATTGTTGTTTTTTGGAAGATCATAAGGGTATAGAAAATAAAAGGGGAAGAGTGAAGCAAGGTCATATAACGCAATATTGACATTCTTACGTCACTGTGATGTGCTTACATGACATGACATGAAAACGTGGTAACAGAAGACATAAAACCAAAGCCATTAGTCTGGGGACTTGTGAATCTGACCCGCTTGATCAGTATTTGGTTGTGTAGGTGAAAGTAGGCTGGTATAGTGATGTGATACATGTGTGTAAAACAGGGAATGAGTTGGGCTGATGTAAGTTGGGACTAATATAGTTGGATTGATGTAAGTGGACTGACAGTTACGCTACTGATGGTGATTTGGATTGGAACTCAACTGCAGCTTGTAAACTCCCTAATTACAATAGTGAAGAAATGGAAAATCTTTAAAGTATCAATACTG
>OW240912.1:177467777-177495354 GCA_933207985.1 Pelobates cultripes
GGTAGGGTACAGAAAGGAAGAAGGGAGGGGAAGGTGTGGGACATTCAAATACATATTTCTTTCAGGTTGCTTGTTTGAACATCTTAAGTAAGCATGGATACAGACACAGGTTATCTTGGCACATATACATATTTGATCTGAGGTATCAGATTACCTAGGTGCAGAGACAAGGGTGCAGTTGGTTACATTTTTGTGCATTATATAGTACTGCGGCTTTTTGTCGCTTGAGTACTATTACGCTATTTTACGCTATGTGTTATTATTCTTTGTATTTTTGTTGTGGTTATTACAATGTGTCCTATTCTGTTCCCTTGTATTGTGGTATAGATCTATTGTGGTATAGATCTATTGACGGGCCTCGAGCATTCAGGGTGCCGACAGCCTATGGTCGTTGGCGTCAATCTATAGTGTCAATCCATAGTAGTAATTGGGGCCTCGTCTCCGTTCCCCTTAAGAGCCACCCATTCTGTCCACCTTTGCCAATTAAGGAGTGTGGTGGAAGCCTGTTTGTGAGTGTGAGCTGTGAGCAAATCATATCGGAGGTATTGTCTAATTTTGTGTTGTAGCATTGTGGTAGTGGGGCGTTCTGTTTTTTTCCAGTGACACGCTATGAGATTGCGGGTTGCTAGGATCATCATCACTGTCAGGTGTTTGTCCGTGTAAGGTATTGAGTTGGGGTATTGGAGGAAGAGAGTCAGTTGGGGTGTGAGTGGTAGTTGTTTGATCCCCAAGTCTTGCCATGTCTTATGGACTTCCGTCCATAGGGGTGTAATGATCGGACAATTCCACCAAATATGGGTCATTGTGCCTTGCTCCGTCCCACATCTCCAGCATTTGGCTGAGGTGTGGGGGTAGATCCTGTGGAGTTTGTCGGGTGTGTAGTACCACCTGTAGAGTAGCTTTTTATGTGCTTCGACATGTGAATAACACGCGGGGATACCCTTTAGGGCTTGGAGCGATGCTTGTTTGTGAATGATAGTTCGCATTCTTGTTCCCAGTGCAATCTGTATTTGAACTCTGGGAGTGGAATTTGATTTCTTAAAGCTGTGTAGCTCAATGAGAGCATCTTCGGACTGATCGGTGAGTTGTGGCACCTATTGTACAGTAATAATAGGTCATGGTCTGTGGGGCTTATGTGTGATGTTGGGGGTGCTACTTTGTTAGCAATTAAGCTTTTAAGTTGGAGATATGGGAAGATATAGGATGCTGGTAGTTTATGTGTTTTTTGAATTTCTGGAAAGGGTAGTATAGCCCCCTGGTGGCATATATCCATAATACTGGTTACCCCAAGTTCTCTCCATCTGTCCAGGGACAACCAGGGTGACACAGTGGTGAGAGCCGTGATGGGAGCCCAAGGTGAGAATTTGCTCTCTGTTGTCTGTGCACGGTGTAGGTGGTCCCAGGTCTGTATCAGGTGTTTGGTAAGTGGTAACAGATCCTTGCATTTGTCCCGCATTTGTTTAGGCGTCCACATGTAATTTACCGCTGATCCTGTGGGGTCATATTTGTTTTCGAGATCTACCCATTGTAGCGTGTGGGGTGGTGCGTGTAATTTTATCGCGTTTTCGAGAATCGCTGCTCTGTGATATGTTGCTATGCTAGGGAAACCCAATCCGCCTTCTTCAGTGGGCGTTTGTAGAAGAATCAATGGTATTCTGGGTTTCTTGTTCTCCCATACGTAGTTTGTTAGTATCGTTTGGATTTGTTTGCTCAATGTGGGGGAGAGAGGTATTGGAAGCATCCTAAATACATAAAGCAGTTTCGGGAGTAGTATCATTTTTACGGCATTAATCCTGCCCAACCATGATAGCATGACATCTTTCCACTTGTGCAGGGTTTGTTTGCACATGTGTGGTATTGTGGAATAGTTTAATGTGTTAAGTCCTCTATATGTGGTGGCTTTTTTCACCCCTAGGTATGTTACATGGGTCTGTCTCCAATCAAACGAGTATTGCTTTTTCAACGTTTGTACGGTTGTTACAGGGAGACGTATGGGAAGTGCTTGGGTTTTGGCCTGATTTAATTTATAATAGGAAATTTTGACGTATTCTTCCAATGTGTTCATAATATGCGGCAGGGAGTGCTCTGGTCTAGTAAGGGAAATAAGGATATCATCTGCGAACATGGACAATTTGTAGTTTGCCTGTTTTACGGGGATTCCCTCAATGTCTGTGTGGGTTCTAATCTTTTAGGCCAAAGGTTCAAGTGAGAGTATAAATAATAGAGGTGAGAGTGGACATCCTTGGCGAGTGCCGTTGGTGATGTGGAAGGGGTTCGAAATAAAGCCTATGTTAGTGACTTTAGCGGATGGTTTGGAGTATAGTGCCATTATGCCCTTAATAAACGAGTTAGGGAAACCAAATTTGAGAAGTACTTGTTCCATGTATTCCCAATTGAGCCTATCAAAGGCCTTTTCGGCGTCTAATGCCAGAAGGAGGCCCTCTGTTTTGCGTGTCTCCATGTGGGCTAAGATATTTAAAATCTTCCTCGTGTTGTCTGACCCTTGTCTGTTTTTGATGAAGCCTGATTGATCGTTATGAACTATGCGAGTCAATATGTTTTGAAGGCGGTTAGCTAAAATTTTTGCGTAGATTTTTGTATCACAATTGAGTAGAGAGATGGGTCTGAAATTCTGGCAGACCGTTGCAGGTTTGCCTGGCTTCGGGAGTGTTGATATGTGTGCTTGTAGCATTTCAGAGGGCATTTCGCCTTTGGTGTAGTAGTGGTTTAGAAGCTTGGCGAGGTGTGGAGTTAGGGTTTCTGAGAAGGTTTGGTAGTACAGATTGGTAAAACCGTCTGGGCCTGGGGACTTATGAGGGGGTAGTTTCGATATTGTGTTCCTCAGTTCTTCCATTGTGATTGGCTTAGTGATTGTGTCAATTTCTGTCTGGGTTAGTGTAGGTAGTGTTACTGTATCTAAGTACCCTCGTACTTGTGTTTTGGTCGGTGTGGTTGTTGTGGGGTCATCTTTGAGATTGTACAATGAGCTGTAGTATTGCGCAAATTCTTCTACTATGTCCTGCGGGTTCATGAGTTTCTTATTCCCTTGTGCCATTATGTATGCCACTTTAGGGTTGGCCGTGCGGGCCTTTAACTTGGCCGCTAGAAGTTTGCCTGATTTGTTCCCTTGTGCAAAGAATTTATGTTTATACTTCTGGAGGATGTAGTTGGTTTTGTCTAGTTCAAATTCATTTAATTGTGCTTGTAAAGTTCTCAACGTGTTATAATGTTCTGGCGATGGGTTTGTTTTGTTCGTGTGCGTAAGCGTCGTTATTTGTTGGATCAGGGTATGATATGTGTGTAATCTTTGCTTCTTGGCGTAACTAGCATGTTTGATGAACAGGCCCCTGAGCACGGCTTTGTGCGCTCGCCACAGTGTATCTATGGAGATGTCTGCGGTAGTGTTTGTGTGGAAATATGCTTCTAGTTCTGTTTTTATTTGCGTAGTAATTTGGGGATTGCGTAGTAAAGATTCGTTCAGGCGCCATGAACCTCGTCCTTTGGTGGGGAATCGAGTTGTCATGGTAAGGGTGATCGGTGCATGGTCCGACCATGTGATGGTCGCTATGCTGGTAGATTGAATTGTTGGGATTGTTGTGTTGTGTATGAGGAATCTATCTATTCTTGAATAGGAGTTATGTACTTGGGAGTGGAAGGTGAAATCTTTTTCGGAAGGGTGTAGGATTCTCCATATATCCACATATCCCGAGTTGGCCAGTTGTGTTTTGGTAGTGGTCGTGGAGACGGTACGTTTAGTCTTCGTTCTTTGCGTAACGTGTAGGGTAGAGGAGGTATCTAATTGTTCGTCTAAAATAAAGTTTGTGTCTCCCCCTATGATCAGCGTCCCAAATTGGTATGTGTCTGCTAGTGTTAGGATTTTGTCTAGATATGCCTTTTGGTTATCATGCGGGCCATATACATTTATGAAGGTGTATGGATCATTGTTTATAAGGCATTGGAGCAGAAGGAAGCGTCCTTCCTTGTCCCCAATCTTCTTGTGCAATGAAAAAGCCACATCTTTGTTGAATAGAATGGAGACTCCTCTCTTCTTTTTTGAGTAGCCAGTGTGATATCCTATCGGGTATTCTTTTGATGAGAACCTGGGCAGTTTGGAGGTTAGGAAATGAGTTTCCTGGAAGAAAGCCACTGCGGCCTTCATCCTTTTAGTTTCCTCGAGAGCCAATCTCCTTTTGTGTGGTGTATTTAGGCCTTTGACGTTGAGTGAAAAAACTACTAACGCCATGAGGGTGCGGCGGGGATGCTCTTCTTCTCGCAGTGTAATGTGGGAATAATAAAGTGTGTTTTTCGAATCTGCATCTTGTTCTGGGTGACTTTGAGTATGCCTCTGTGCAGTGCGGTCTCGCCCATGGTAGCTGTATCATGATAGTGAGTATCTAAGGCTAGCAACCTACATTTATTAGTATTAAGTGGGGTATGAGAGGGAGGTCGGGGGTGTGAAGGGATAACTCCCCACTGGGGAACTATGTACAAAATATTGGTCAAATACTGTGTATCAGACCACATCGAGGTCTTTGTCGGCCCTATGGAGCCACAATGGGGGAGGGTGTCCTTGTGGGTATTTAACTGCCCATGTAGGCATTGGTTTTAACTTGAGATGCTATATAGCCCACCTCTGTGTAAGTAGAAACTGGTGTTCATCTATCATCTCCACATTAGTTTGTGACTGATGGCTACGTGTCTGTTATGCTAGGTATTCTGTTAACCACATACTAAGCATATACAACAAAAAACATGTAAAACAATTATACAGACATGGAGCATGCTCACGTATCTAGGCGGTAAGATGATGCATTAGGTTGGGCTGTGCAGCCCGGTGCGTTAACCTTAGTCTTGTGTCATTTATGTCTTGTCCCAGTGGACCAGTCCTTAGAGATTTTTGTGGGCGACTTGTTAGTTCTGCTCGCTGGATCTTTCACGTCTTGAGGTTTGATACGTAAATTCCAGTCGCTTAGTAGTCGGGTCACATCGTCTACAGATTGTATTTGGTGTTCCACTCCATTTCGCCTTACGATGATGCGTGTTGGGTAGCCCCATTTATACAGGATATCTGCTTCCCGGAGTGCTTGAGTGATTGGTGACAGTGTTTTGCGCTTCGCCAGGGTTGCTGCAGAGAGGTCCACGAATAACTTCACGCCTCGGAATTCTGCTGGGATGCTGTCAGGGTTTCTTGCCGCTCTCAATACTGCTTCTTTGGAAGTGAAGTAGTGGATGCGCGTAATTACATCCCTAGGTGTAGTTGCTGCTAAGAATTTAGCCCGCGGCAGGCGGTGGATGCGGTCAAGGCACAGGTCGGCGTCACTAAGCTGTGGGCAGAGGGCCTTAAATAGGCCTATGGCATAATCTTTTAATTCAGAGGGTTTGATTTCCTCTGGTATGCCTCGCAGGCGAATATTGTTGCGTCTATCGCGATCCTCATGGTCCGCAACCTTAGCCTCCAAGAAGGTAAGTCGGTTTTCAAGGGTTTCACAGGTTGCGGCTAGTTTGTTATGCGCGTCTATGATTTCCTCTGTTTTATCCTCCAATATGGCGGTGCGCGCACTTATCTCATTAATGTCCGCGCGGACGTCCCGGGCCAATTTGGCGAATTCTGCTTGAAGATTCTGCTGTAGTTCTTGGAGCATGCGATGCAGAGCAGTTTCTGAGGCAGGAGCTGCGTTGTTATGGGAGATAGATGTGCTGTCACTCCCTTCAGAGCATGCTGTGGGTGAGTCAGGGCCTCCGGCGCCATCTTGTGCTCTGCTGCGCGGCGGAGTAAGAGACGATATTTGAAGGGCTGCTGGGCGCAATTTCATTTTTTTTTGTGCTCGTTGGGACATGGTGGCTTGGGCTTTTCAGGTGAGCCTTTTGTAAGTCGGTCTGGGCGGTTTGCGCTTGTCAAATCGCTGCGGTTTATGCACCCTCGTCGGAGCTAACAGCTCACACGTCTGTGTCCATGAGCTGCCAGGCCACGCCCCCCGTAAATTGCATTTTTAAGGGGGGAATACACATCTGTATTCCTGACACTATAGTGTTCGTTTAAAGGGACACTCCAGGCACCCAGACCACTTATGCCCATTGGAGTGGTCTGGGTGCCAACTCCCACTACCCTTAACCCTGCAAGTGTAGTTATTGCAGTTTTTATAAACTGCAATAATTACCTTGCAGGGTTAACTCCTCCTCTAGTGGCTGTCTACTAGAGGGCACTTCCTGGTCTATAGCACAGGTTTTCTGTGCTATAGTGTCGCTGGATGTCCTCACGCTGTGTGAGGACCTCCAGCGTCGCTAAAATTCCCATAGGAAAGCATTGAAAAGCATTTTCAATGCTTTCCTATGCAGAGGTCTAATGCGCCTGCGCGGCATTGCCGCGCATGCGTATTAGGTCTACCCCGACGGCTGACGTGATGAAGGGGAGGAGCATGAGCGGAGGAAGAAGCAGCGACGTGGGACATGTCGCTGCTTCTGGTAAGTCACTGAAGGGGTTTTCACCCCTTCAGCAACCGGGGATGGAAGGTGGGAGGGAGAGGGGACCTGCAGTGCCAGGAAAACGGATTGTTTTCCTGGCACTGGAGAGTCCCTTTAAGGTGGCTCATAACATTTAACACTTGGTTTCACAAATACCCCCTTATACCTACTGCCATGCTACACAAACACACACAAAAAAATACTACCCTATTCACAAAACCAAAAGCATGTATTCAAATATACTAATAATCCACATATCCTGACACTACACACAAAGACATACATATATTCACTTACACTAGCGCTCACAGTAAATATACACACAGAAACATGCATTCACTTTACACGTATATACAATCAAATATACGGTACACCTATACCAGCATATATATCGGTCTGCTGGGGGCCCAGGTGCTAATTTTTCCCGGGGGCCCAGGCCACTGTCAGTCCGTCCCTGCCCCAGAGTGTATTTCACCAATCTCCCAAACATGAGCCAAGGCTTAATGCTGGAACAAGACTGATTTACTGGCACACAGAACTCACAATTTATGCAACACAAAACTCCTCCTCTGGGCCAGGCTAGATAATTGAGTTTCTACAATGCACAAAGCTCAATTATCTGCTGGCCAGAAATAATACAGTTTCATAAAACACATCACAGGGACCTCAAAACATGCAATAACCCCATAAATCCTTGGAACCGGGGGATCTGGGTGAACCACACATCCAAAATTCACCCAGATCCGTTCAGTACTTTGGAAAATACAGTTTAATGCAGATTCTGCAGAACATATACAGGCTAAATGAAAAACAATCACTGTATAATGTGTCCCCTGCTGTATAGTCCAAAACCACTGCACGATGTCTCTGTGCACCAAATACTGGCAAGATGGCACCATGTTGAAAAGTCCAAACAGTGTCTGTGAGTTAAAATGGCCGCCATCCATTGTTCTCACCATGCTTCATCCATTGTTCTCACCTGCCTCTGATACAGGAAATGGTGGCCACCCAGTAACTCCACAGTATGTCCCCAGATGGTTCTTAAAGGGCCAGCAGCAGCACAACACAAATCCATTATGCCCAAATCATGTCTTTAAAGGGCAATACATCCCAGGGGCCATAGTCACAGGGCAAGAGGCGGGCAAGCAGTCCTCTCCAGGCACAAGTGGCGAAGGGCACTTCGTCACAGGAGGAATTAAGAAGAACGGGGGGATTAAGAAGAACGGGAGATTAAGAAGAACAGGGGGAGTAAGAAGAACACAGAGAGGAGGGGGAAGAGTAAGAAGGACACAGGGAGGAGAAGAGAGGAGGAGAGAACACAGGGAGGGGGAGGTGAGGAAGAACACAGGGAGGGGTGGGGGGTGAGAAGAACACAGGGAGGGTGGAGGGAGTGAGTAGAACACATGGGGGGAGGTGAGGAGAACACATGGGGGGGGGGTGAGAAGAACACAGGGAGGGAGGGGGCTGAAAAGAATACCGGAGGTTTGGGGGGGTGGGGGGATGAGAAGAGCACAGGGAGGGTGGGTGGGTGTGAGAAGTGACTGCTAGGGAAGGGGGGGGGGGAGACCACTAAGGGGCAGGGGAGAGCTCTATAGGACAGGGGGCAGGACAGGGAGCTCTTTCACACTACGCGCACACACACACACAATGCATCCCTATACATACACAAACACACAATGCATCCCTACACACACAGAAACACAACATGCTTCCCTTACACACAGAGAAACACACAATGCATCCATTACACACAAAGACAATGCATCCTTTGCACACATACACAGAAACACACAATGCAAACCCTTACACACACATGCAAACACACACACTCCTTCTCTTACATATACACAGAAACACAATGCATTTCATGCACACACTCAATGCACACACTACAGACACACACCTTGCATCCCTTATGCATACACAGATTCACACAATACATCGCTTATACACAAACACACACTGCCTCCACTACAAATACACTGCATCACCTACACAAACTGGTATCTCTATACACTACATACCATAAGCACACACATTAGATCCTCTACAATAACACATAACACATCCCCTACACACTCCACTCCCTGTGAGCGAACTCATGGGTGGAACATGTAGGTGGACTTTTAGGTGGGCCTTGTGGGCATACTTACCGTCAGGCCCTGGGACCCAGACCTTGAGCTGTTTAAGGGGCCCCAAAAAAATGGAGCTGCTTCCCATTCTACTAGAACTTTGAATTTTGTGACCACAGTTACAGCCTTCAGAGATCCTCTTCTACACCAGACCAGTGGAGCCAAACTGCAGCCCATCATCATCCTCATCTGGTTGTAAGTAGGCAATCTAGTATATTATTAGTGACACTAATCTATAATTTACCTCACATTAAAGGAACACTATAGCTTAATGAAGTGGTTCTGGTGTCTATAGCCGGTCCCTGCAGGCTTTTTAATGTAAACACACACTGTGTGCAGCTTTGGCATTAGTTCATATGTCAAATTATATAGGTGGGGCATTGTGATGTCACATGGGGGGGCAGCTAATTTTTCCTTTGCCTAGGGCAGCAAAAATCCTTGCACCGGCTCTGATCCTGGGCAGGTGCACCAGTCTACTGGTGACCCACAGGAGGGGATTGCACTGCACTCTCCTCCTGCCCAGACCTGTCTTTACCGCAGTGCAAGTGCCCTCTGCCCCTAATTTACAGTGGCTCACACTCACAGCAAGCAGTGCCTGGAGCCCTTTGCAGCGATGGGAACTAAGAGGTTCTGCAGCAGGTGGCCGTCCTGCAAGCATTACATTAAACAGCTGTTCCCCATGCAGCCACAGGTGGCGCTGTGCTGGGAGAATGTGATTACTCTTCACTTCCTCCCAGCCTACAGCGCAGCGCATGGGAGAGGGAGAGGAGGAGGCATGATTTAATCTTACAACAAATCCATTAAGCAAATCTTTGGGGGGATCAGCTCTGTTTGCACAGTTTATTGGTGTTTACTCTGATGTCTGTATTAATATTGAGGGATTTCTAAGTAGTAACATCAGTATGTGTCAGCAGGGCCAGCCGTTGGGGTGTGCAAGCTGTGCGGTCACACAGGGTGCCATGACAACAGAGGCGCCCGGTGGCCAACACAGCTCACAAGTTGGGGACCCCAGCATATTCAATTTAAATGATTCGCTGGTGGTCCACTGGTGCGCATCAGCAGTAGGTGCAGTCAGATTATATCCTCTCCCTCATGGTTCTGGCGCTCAGTTAGTGAGTCAGAGCACAGGCTCAGAGATTCTCAGCCTGCGCTCTGACAACATTGAAAGTCAGAGCCGTGAAGGAGCGGGTATGGCAAAGAGCTACTGATTAGCATAACATCAATATCCGTTATAAAACCAGGTGGGCATGGATGGTGAACTGATTTGGTGGTGCAATGGGCCACTTGACTGGTTTTGCCCCCCAGGCCTAAGGCTGCCAGCCCTCCCCTGGTGATGGGTTAATGAACAGAACAGGTGGCTGATTTCTAGCCCTTCCCCTTAGCACTGGGATGTGGTATGAGTGCAGAAATAGTAGAGGACACACCAGTGTTCCACCCCTCCAGCTGCACATTTGTCCAGCAAAGCAAGTTCAGTCACCAGATCCAATCCTGGACTGGGGGCTGCTTTGGAAAATCTCCATACCACAATCCATATACCTGTGAAGAGCTCCAGACTACGGAGACCCAATGAGCTCACAATCCTGCCACATGATGTTGGAGGATCCATGGACACAAGGTACTGGCTCTCTAAGTGGCCTGTGGCCGAAGATGCAGGGACCTGTTGCAATCAGACTATGAATTACCTGGCAACAACAAAACCTGTCCCGTTTTCCATCAGCAGGGGAGGAAAGTCTACCTGGCGATGCACTTGATTTTTCACTGTGGCCTCTAAGTTGCATAGGATGATCCCGGATGGAGCTCACTCGCATGCTACCGTACACACATTATCTAGGCTATTATAATTACTTAGATCTGTGTTTCAGATTCCTGTTATATTATCCACGTTTTAAGCTTTCTTGATTTATTCATTTTGTTTATTTAACCCCCTATTAATACTTATCCCAGCGGTACTATTGCAGTTATCATCTTGTTAGTTATAACTAGACATGTGCAAGTCATTTCGGTCCGAATGCTAATTCGGATGAATTTCGGGCAATTCGGACATTTGGGTACTTCCAAATGTCCAAATAGCTGAATTGCCAAATTGCAGAAGATCCGAATTGCTGAAGTCCCCAAGTTCCGGAATTGCCGAATTTCCGAAGTGTCGAAGTTCCGAAGTGCCGAAGTTCTGTAGTGTCAAAGTGCCGAAGTTCCGAAGCACAGTATTGCCTAAGTACTAATATACTTACCCAGTGGACGAATTAAGAATGTAAGAATTTGCAACACTTACAACAATCAAGTAACACACATTCATATAAAATGTAAGTTACTTAGCCTGTTAATGGAATGACAGGAATGAATAAGTAGATAACTCCCTAATTCCCACGGTATTAGGGAGCTATATACTAAAAGGCTGAAAGACCTAAATTGGTCTTTCAGCTAAATTTACTAATACTAAGTAAAGATTACTTAGTATTAGTAAATTATGCCCCTACTCGCTATACCGCGAGCCTGTGGCTGCTCACTGTAGAAAAAAAAAAAAAGAAAACATGTCCCACCTCACGAGCCCCCACCCGTGACGCACGAGTGGGAGCTTCTAACCTTAATGGTGGACCTATTGCCCCCCCTGGCCCCCAGCCCTGAATGGGGGTGGTGACCCTAAAGTAAAATAATGGGGGTGGACCTATTGTCCCCCCCCCCGGCCACCACCCATGAGTGGTGGTTGGGGACCATAAATACCAATAAGGGGGGGACCTAATGTCCTCCCCCCTGCCCCTGGCCCCTGAGCAGTGGGTGGAGGCCCTAAATTAGAATAAAGTCCCTTCATTTACTTGTCAGAGCACACTGATTGAATGGCTTAAACCAACCAACCAGAGTGCTCTGAGCCCAATTGCAGAGCAGGGCAAGGCTTTATAAGCCTTCCCCCGCCCTGCAGAGCTCACTCTGTGCGGAGCCCTCCATGGGCGAAGTAGGATTTTTTTTTTATTTTTTTTTAATTGCGACAGTCATTATGAATCTTTATTTGGCCTTTTTTGGGGCTGAAAAAAGAAGATTTTAGAATAAAGAAGACATCAAATTGTGAGGTTTTTTTTTTTACAGGTTTTTTTTTTCCCCTCATTATTTTTAGGGTGAGGGGGGTAGGTAGGAGTTAATTTTTTTTAGAAGGGGGTAACTAGGGGTTTGGGGACCCCACCCACTGCTCAGGGGTGGGGGCCAGGGGAGGACATTAAGCCCCCACTTATTGGTATTTAGGGCCCCCACCCACTGCTCAGGGATGGGGGTCAGGGGGGAGGACATTAGGTCACCCCCCTTATTTTAATTTAGGGCCCCTATCCACCGCTCAGGGGTGGGGGCCATGGGGGAGGACATTAGGTCCCCCCTTCTTTTTACTTTAGGGCCCCCATCCGCCGCTCAGGGTTGGGGGTCGAGGGGGCAATAGGCCACTGGCTGCTCACTATTTAATATACATGCCCCTACTCGCGGTATAGCGAGTAGGGGCACAATTTACTAATACTAAGTAATCTTTACTTAGTATTAGTAAATTTGTCTGAAAGACCAATTTAGGTCTTTCAGCCTTTTGGAAGATAACTCCCTAATATGGTGGGAATTAGGGAGTCCCAAAGTCCCGAAATACCGAAGTGCCGAAGTTCCAAAGTGACGAAGGGCCGAATTGCCGAAATTTCGGAATGCCGAACCGAATTGAACTTTTTTTTTGCAGTTTAATCCTATGTCATAATACTGTCTGCTTTGATTTGCCTGTTATTGTTATCATGGTAATGCAGGCCGGTATGTAATTCCTTTTGTACAGCAAAAAAAAGAATAAAAAAAAAGGCTGAGACAACACTATATGCCTCCTGAGTAATGACATGCTGGTAACTCCACTATAATTTGTTTTTATTATTAAAATAAATCGGGATATGAATGTGTATTGTGTAAACTAACTATTCTTAAGTCCAAACAGATGTTTGTGTTGAAAAATGAGTCGCTAATTTGTGGATTTACTACTGTAATGTTATTGTGTTTAATGTTTAGAAACACTACATTGCACGTAGTGCACTGCACATGTATGGACATAGTGGGGAATGTGATGCAAATAAAAATAACAGAGCCTACCCCAAATATCCCCAATAACAACACTCACCGAATTTGGATGAAACAGGCCACAGCATTTATTAAACATCGCACTGTAAGACTCATCCAACCTTTATTAACTTTATCATTGAATTATAACCAGAGATAAAGACATAAATAATCCATAACTTAACATATAAATTAACACCTAGGCCCTACAGACTTTACATAAACGTCCTTGCCAATGAACGAGATCACGTGCCTATGCACCAACTTGCCCACTGAGTTCTCGCCTCCCCCCTCGTCCAAACCAAATTCCCTTTTCCTTTTAATGCTTACCACCAGCTGACTTTTAGCTTGGTGGGCACGTCCAAATCAATAACTGAAAAGTTTATCCTACAGAGCAGGGGAGGTTGAGACCCGACCTTGTCCATATCCTGACACTCAATGTAATAGCCCTCCAACCTATTTACAAGGACACGCCCCCCGCCACAACCCCTCTGTTTTACATCTAAAATCAGCGGAGGGGCCCCACTCAACGCCTGTTCCCCCGCTTCCTGCATACCAAGATTAAAAAGGTCGAGTCCGACCTCTGTAAGGTGCATGCCATCAGCCCCAAATAAATTAGCTGCCTCCTGTTCAAACACCCTGTCGTTAACCGGAATCCCTTACACCCTCAAGACTTAGAGACCCTCCTATTTAATACAGCAGCGTTCCATGGCTCTCTGACTATGGGCCCGTTGCCAGTAGTTACGGGAAATAACCTCCGACCAAATGAGTCGCACGTCAGGAAACAGAACTAAGACGCGTGCCAAGTCCCTCTTAATAGCATCCGACAACCCCCATATAGGCATTGTCCCAAGATCATTACCCCCCAGTTGAATAACTAGGACACTTGGTGCACCCAGAAGGCTGGAGAGCTGAACCAACCTGGGAGGAGCCGAACCCATTTCATACCTCTGGCAAGAAACCAACGAACCTCAGCTTCAGGAGGCGTTAAACCTGAAAGCTCACCTCCCGATCGGAAAGCTGCACGCCTCCTGGCCCAGAATACATATGAGTGCCCGATCACCCAGACCCTGAGGGGAGTTGCACCTGTGGAGAGAAAAATCAATTCAGGAGGCGGGAAGGACGAAAATATGAAACAAAACGCCCAGATGCCCACCTCCCTATCCTCTGAACCACTTGCGCTGTCATACCCAGCCTTGGAGCCTCCATGGCAGCACCAATCCGAAAGGAATGCCCACAATATTTCCTTGCTGTCAATCCCCAGGACCTCCAACCCCGAGCGAAAGACCCAAATAATTTGGAAATGAGAAAGAAAGCTCCAATCCTCATGTACCAAAAGAGGGCCCGTGGATACTGGGCGCAGCTCACAGTACTCCCTAAAGGAAGAAACAGGGCAAATAGCCGAGCCCGGGACAACACCCAAGGGAATCCACTTACCCTTCCCGAGGACATCCGCCTTCGAGCGTCGTATCTTAGATCCAATTTGATCCTCAGCGTACTGAACATCGGCAAACAACACCCCACCACTGCAGCGCCTACTAGGGCTCACCAATTCCCCAATCCACATAGCCCCAAAGAATGTCAGTGAATAGGCCAACGCGAATAGACTGACCTCTAAAACAGTAACAGTAAGTCCGACGCCTCAAGCCTCAAGCCTTTCGGTGCCTGGCACGCCTTGGAAGAACCTTCCCACCCTCTTGGCTTGAACAGGAAGCTAAGACCTGAAAAATGTGAGGAGATCGCAGAGGGATACTTACCCTCTGACTCCCAGTGATCCAAGAGCTGCAAAAGCCCTGCGAGACGGGCAGCCGGTGTACCAAAATCACCCTGATCATGCTCCCATGTGTCTTATTCACACCACACCTTACTGTATCGAGCCCACGTGGCCCTGGAGACTGATCCATGGACCAATTCCATAAATCTGCCAGACTAAGCGAACACATATCCACCGGGCACGGAGTCCCCTCTAGATCCGCCAGCGGGGTGACTGCCTGAAATTCCAACCACTGTGAACGAGAGAGAGCATGCGCCATTACATTGTGAATGTCAGGTATATGCTCAGTCCTACAATACACGTTTAGACACAAACATCGGAGCACCAATCGCCGAAGCAAGCAAACTACTGGAGGGGAGGAGGCCGTCAGCCAAATAATAGCTTGAATCATCCCCAGATTGTCACAGTGAAAAACAACCCATCTATACCGAAACTGGGACCCCCAAGATGAGCTCTAGGAAAGCCAGATTCTTAGTGAGGCCAGAGACATGCCAACTGTCCGTCCAAGAGGCAGCACACCAACTAGAGCCCAGAATCGTCCCAAACCCCACTGAACCTGCCGCATCCGTAAAGAGGTATAGGTCCGTGTTAAAGATCTCAATAGAACCGGCCATTATAGGCAGCCAGGAAGGAGTCCCAGACAATCAGATCCTCCCACAGAGGCCTAGTCAGCCGAATTAAGTGCCAGGGTCCGGTGACCCCAGATGTCGCCGCAGCCAGGCGCTAGACATGTGCAATTCGTTTCAGTCCGAATATGAATTCGGATGCCGAAGTGCCGAATTACCGAAGTCCCGAAGTTCCGAAATTACTGAATTCCGAAGTGTCGAAGTGCCAAAGTGCCAAAGTGCCGAAGTTCCGAAGTTACCGAAGTTCCGAAGTGTCAAAGTGCAGAAGTACCGAAGTTCCGAAGCACTGTATTGCCTAAGTACTAATATACTTACCCAGTGAAAGAAGAAGAATGTTACATTGTATACAATTTTAAAGTGCAACACTTACAACAATCAAGTAACACACATTCATATAAAATGTAAGTTACAGGAAAGAATAAGTAGATAACTCCCTAATTCCCACGATATTAGGGAGCTATCTACTAAAAGGCTGAAAGACCTAAATTGGTCTTTCAGCCAAATTTACTAATACTAAGTAAAGATTACTTAGTATTAGTAAATTATGCCCCTACTCGCAGTATAGCGAGTAGGGGCATTTCTATTAAACAGTGAGCAGCCAGTGGCTTATTGCCCCCCCGGCCCCCACCCCTGAGTGGCGGGTGGGGGCCCTAAATACTAATAAGGGGGGACCTAATGTCCTCCCCCCTGGCCCCCACCTCTGAGCGGTGGGTGGGGGCCCTACAGTAAAATAAGGGGGTGGACCTAATGTCCTCCCCCCTGGCCCCCACCCCTGGTCGGGGGCCATAAATACTAATAAGGGGGGACCTAATGTCCTCCCCCTTGGCCCCCACGCCTGAGCGGTGGGTGGGGGCCCTAAATTGGAATAAGGGGGGACCTAATGTCCTCCCCCCTGGCCCCCACCTCTGAGCGGTGGGTGGGGGCCCTACAGTAAAATAAGGGGGGGACCTAATGTCCTCCCCCTTGGCCCCCACCCCTGAGGGGCAAGTAGGGGCCCTAAATACCAATAGGGGGGTACCTATTGACCTGCCCCCCACCCCTGAGCAGCGGGTGGGGGCCCTAAATAAAAATTTTACCCCCCCAGGTGACCTCCTCCCCCCCCCAAAAAAAATGAATCCCCTACCTACACCCCTCACCCTTAACTAAGTACCTGTAAAAAAAATAAAACTTTCCATTTGATGTCTTCTTTCTTCTAAAATCTTCTTTTTTCAGCCCCAAAAAAGGCCAAATAAAAATCCATAATAACCGACGCAATAAAAAAATTTAAAATAAACAAGCGCAAAAAAATTAAAAATCCATCTTCACCCAGCGAAGGCTCTGAGCAGACTGAGCTCTACAGGGCGGGGGAAGGCTTATAAAGCCTTGCATTGCCCTGCAATTAGGCTAAGAGCACTCTGATTGGTGGGTTTAAGCCATTCAATCAGAGTGCTCTGACAGGTAAATGAAGAGACTGACAGGTAAGTCTCTACATTTACCTGTCAGCACTCTGATTGGTTGGCTTGAAATCCACCAATCAGAGTGCTCTGTGTCATTTTACACAGCGTAGGAAAGTTCTTTGGAATTTTCCCACGCTGTGTAATTTGACTCATAACACTCTGATTGGTGGATTAAGTAACCAATCAGATAGTTATGAGTCAAATTACACAGCGTGAGAAAATTCCAAAGAACTTTCCCACGCTGTTTAAAATGACACAGAGCACTCTGATTGGTGGATTTCAAACCAACCAATCAGAGTGCTGTGACAGTTAAATGTAGAGACTTACCTGTCAGTCTCTTCATTTACCTGTCAGAGCACTCTGATTGGATGGCTTAAACCCACCAGAGTGCTCTGAGTCTAATTGCAGGGCGGGGGAAGGCTTTATAAGCCTTCCCCCAACCTGCAGAGCGCAGTCTGCGTGGAGCCCTCGCCGGGTGAAGATGGATTTTTTTTTTTTATTGCGTCAGGTTATTATGGATTTTTTATTTGGCCTTTTTTGGGGCTGAAAAAATAAAATTTTAGAAGAAAGAAAACAACGAATGGTAAGATTTCTTTTTTTTACAGGTACTCATTATTTTTAGGTTGAGGGGGTTAGGTAGGGGGTTAATTTTTATTGGGGGGGGAAGGACCCCTAGTCACCTGGGGGGTAACATTTTTTTTTGGGCCCCTACCCGCCGCTCAGGACGTTCCCGAAGTGCCGAAGTTCCGAAGTGTTGAAGTGCCGAATTGCCGAAGTAACGAATTGCGAAAGTCCCGAATTTCGGAATGCCAAGCCGAACCGAAAATTTTCCCCATGCACATGCCTTTTAAAGACCCGCCCCATCGGCATGATTCTACAGGTTAAATTCAGCTTGCCCAGCAGTGACTGCAGGCTCTGCAGCTGAATCTTATGCAGCCCTAGGGATATAGACACTTCCCGCCGCAAACCTAGAATCTTATGCAATGGCAAACGGCATTCCCGCGCCGCAGAATCAATATCAATGCCCAAGAAGCTGAAACACATGATGGGACCCACCATTTTGTTGTGGGCCAATGGGACGCCAGAGCATCGAAAAACATCCCCCAAAACCTGCAGCAGCGCACAGGGTGGCAAATCGTCAGGACCCACACAAAGAAAGTCATTGAGGTAATGCAGCAGGGAGCCGATCCCGGCCTCCCTCCTAACCACCCACTCCAAGAATGTGCTGAAGCACTCAAAGGAGAAACAGGATATGGAACAACCTATCGGCAGGCACATATCCACATAGTACATGTCTTCAAAAACACAACCCAGAAGATGATGACATTCTGGATGCACTGGCAGCAAATGGAAAGCCGACTCCACGTCAGCCTTGGCTTCCACGTCAAAGGACACATAGGACACCCGGCAGAGTTCCGAAGAGATGTCATCATTCACCGAACCCCGGCAAGGATACCACAAATGATGAATCAAACAGTACTTCCCCTGCTCCTTTTTGGACACCAAGCCCAATGGGGAGACACGCAAGTCCGGTAAAGGGGGGTCGCTAAAGGGATCCGCCATGCGACCCAGAGACACTTCCTTGCTAATCTTTTCCCAAACCACATGCAGGAAATCCCGAACCAACCGAAGGTTGCGAACCAGCAGCGAAGGGGGGCGACAAGTGAAAGGAATCCAGAAACCGCGCTCAAAGCCGTCCAACAGGACTTCGGCAGACCAACGATTCCTATAACTGGCGCGCCACGGTCGCATCACGCTTATGACCACTGGCTGCGTCGCCTTTAGACCCCAGACCCCATTCATGCTTGAAATGGCACGATGCTCCCATTTGCAATGAATGTCATCAAATTTCCAACAACAGCCTGTTGCACAACCGGTGAGGTGCATGATCCACCCATACCGGCACCCCCAAGAAAGGACGAGAAACCACCCTGCTGTGGCGCCAGGCAGGTCCTAATGGAGAGCCAAGGTCCAATGTCCATCTGGTCCCAGCTTATTGAGGGGCGCACCACCAACCATTGATGGAATTGCTTGTCATACTTCCAAAACTCCAGCCTGTCATAGGTATGACAAGCGTCCCAAATGGTGTCTTGGTAGCAGAACAATGCAGAGCACTTCTGCGGAACCTTTTCCCCAATGACACTAGCCAGTATGTAAAAAGCGCAAATCCAATTTCCAGTGTCTTGGGGATCTTTTGGTAATGGTATTTTTCTTTGTCTTTTTCAAATTCCTTGCTGTCCTTCTCCACCAGCGGAGGAGCCTCCTCAATTGGCAGGAGGGAGAAAATCTCTACAAATTCTCCCCTCTAAATTTTTCCCTAACTTCCTGCTTCAGGTGCAAACCCAGACCAACACATATAAGCGGTCCCCCGCTCTAGGTTGGAGACACCCGGAGATTCACCTGTTGCCGGGGAAACCTCCACGACAGCAGATGCGGTGATACCCAACACCGGAGGAGGAACGCCAGCAGGGACACTGAGAACGGGTGAGCGGAACCCTACGATACCCTGAACCTCCTGTACCCCTTGTGGCTGCTGAACAGGGGACCAAACCGACCGAAGCCAGCTATCCAAAAGGGAATCCCTGCATGCTTGCGCACCCTGTTCCCACTGATCAAAAACCCCTAAGACCAGTCAGGAACCCCCCCAGCGAAGGATCCCCTGACTGCAATGAAAAAACAGTACCGTTCTCACCAACAGATGCCCAAAGCTCACACCCCTCAGAGGAAGGCAGCCGAGGTAAGTAACCAGGGGAGAAAGGGTGACCAGCAGGGGACACAGAGGGATACAGGAGGAAGGGGGAGGAGGAAGGGGGAGAGAGGACTAGAAAGGGGGACAGAGGTAAGGGGAGAACCCAGAACTGGAGGAGAAGGAACCAAAAAGGCAGGAGGGCCACAGAGAAATGGGGGCCCACAAGCAGGGGGAGGAGAGGGGGGACCACCACGGCTGACCCTCATCCCCAGGGGACATACTAGAACCCAGGGAGGACCCACCTCCACCCTCCAACGGTGGCACAGCCATGCCCCGCGTGGCCCCATGAAGGCCACTCACCACCGCGGACACCATTACTGGTCCGCTGTCGTGCCGACCGCATAGCGCCCGGGAAGGCCTCCCAGACGCCCCACCCCTTCTGGGCTGGGCAGGCCATCTTCTTGCGCCCCCGGCTTGCTGTCCATCACTGGGAGGGGGCGTGGGAAACCATGGGTGGAGCAGGCCGCATGTCAGATGGGGCAGACACACAGGCCTGGCAGCACCTCGGTTTGGGCTCTGGCTCCGATAATGGGCCAGAGACGCCACATCCGGACTCAAGCTTGTGCGGCCTAAATTTGCTAATGCCATGTGGGAGGCCCCAGCCGAGGCCTGGTTGGGGGGGGGGGGTGACCGGCACTGGTGCCAAACCAGGCTGGAGGTGAGCAAATTGCTCATTGAGGCACCTACCACCATCCAAGGCAACTGAAGCTCTGAGGGCAGACAGGATTGCTTCCACAGGACAAGGCCCAGGACAAACAGGATCAACAGATTCTGGGTAAGTTGTTTGCTGGCCCATCTACCAAGAGGCACTGAGGTTAGATGATACCTACACCACTCCCAAACACTTAACCACTCCCAAATACCCATACAGTCAATCACAAGCATCTAACCCCACCCTCATACATGTGCCCTTGTATGCTTAGCTGCGCTATCTCCCCAGGGCCTGTGCCTGCACACTTGCACAGGACACACTGGACTAAACGCACACAGAAAAAATAAAAAACAAGGAATTTCTTTCAAAAGGCCAGCGACGCACAGTGCAGTGTTCAATTGTGCAGTTGACCGCCACAAACTTTATTGCAACTTACAAAGCACAAGTAGTGGCACTAAAGCACATCAGAAAAGTGGAAATCAAATAATTTGTTTAGGCAAGAGGATCTTTTGATGAAATAATGTGAAATGCTATTTCCTCAGTTCAAAAAAATAATAAGTTAATTAGCCACTGCAGAATTTGATGCACTGGGAATTCCCTACAGGTTTTGCAAGGAACAATAAACTGAATAAAAATACACACACACACATATGTATATATATATATATATATACCCATCAGAGAACACAAACCATCATTACAAAATAAGCATGGACACAATGTACCAATTTTAAATTTTACATAGATAGATAGATTTGAATTTCTTTTTGAGCTCATTTGGAATTTTTGACAATTCAATCAAGAATATCACTGGATATATAAGTATAACACCAGTATTTTCTTTTGTTTGTCCTTTATATTTGTATGTACAAATAGAGGAAAATAAGGCATATCTGCAGAATTCGCAGATAGTTAAAATTCAAAGTATTTATTATCAAAAATAAAAAATAAAAATCCACTGTTTTGACAGACATTGTATCCAAAGATGCAAAGCAGCAAAGCCATAGATGTGTATATGCTTTTTGCATTTCATGACAAATAGTGCAGCCTACTGCTTTCAGAAAAGTATTACATGCAAGATAAATTGGAAGGAAAATGTTTTCTAAAACTGAAAGCTTAAATAGGCTCTGAACATCAGAAAAGCTATTGCTATTTGTGCACAGTATTTAAGCAGCAATACCATCACAAAGAGTGGGCTTCACTGAAGGTAAGGCGTAAAGGAAGTTCTGCATGGAAGAATGAATGAACGAACGAACAAATTATGTGATGAATGAGACCGTTTGAGTATAGCAGTGGTCTAATTCCTCTGCTCCTTTCCTTGCAGATTCTACATTACTACCATATTACAGTGATTATCAGGTTGTATTTTTTCTTGTATCTCTCTGTATAGCACTACCCCCTATTCCCTACTTCCCCTATTGGGGTGTATATTTGTTTGTGCTGGTTCTATACTGAAGTGTTCGTGGGGTACACTTGTGAAGAGTGGTTGTATATCACTTTCTCCGTTTTTATATATAGTAACTACTTTGTTATTTACCGTTTTAGTATACTTTACAAAGAAACTTATTTTCTAATTTATATTTCTAGATTATCGTTACTCTGCTACTTGATGTAAATGATGCATAAGGAAAATCAGACAGTAATATTTCAGTTCTTACTCTGTGGATTTCAGCAACTTAATGGTTTCAGATATGTACTTTTTACTATATTCTTGCTGCTGTATATAGCAACTTTAATAGGAAATTGTATGGTTATTGCAATAGTGTCTACATCATGCCAGCTTCAGTCCCCAATGTACCTCTTTCTTCGTCAGCTGTCCCTATCTGAAATACTATTCACAACGAATATTGTACCAAAATTGTTAAATATCACAATAAAAGGAGGGGATGTCATATCCATCCCAAACTGCATGACTCAATTAATTGTGTATTCAGGCTTAACAAACACAGAATGTTTCCTTCTCACAGGGATGTCGTATGACCGGTTCCTTGCCATTTGTAAACCATTACATTATGCTTTGATTATGGACTGGAAATGTCAACTTCATATTGCACTATGGTCCTGGCTGATATCTTTTTTGTTTACACTAATCGTTGTAATACAAGTAAGTCTCTTGAAGTTTTGCGGCACAGGAGTCATTGACCACTATTACTGTGATTTTGCACCCATAATTGAATATGCTTGCTCTAATACTTCATTTTTGGAAACAGAGGCATTGGTTTTCTCATCTCCTATACTTCTTTTCCCGTTTATATTTATTAGTGTGAGTTATGTATTAATTTTAAACACAATTTTTAATATTCCGTCTACTACTGGAAGACAGAAATCCTTCTCTACTTGCAGTGCACATATATCTATTGTTTGTATTTATTATTGGACACTGGTAACAATTTATGTAACTCCATCTGTAGGAAAGACATGGATCAATAAGAAGTTTTTATCATTATTGTACATTGTAGTAACGCCTTTATTGAATCCTATTATTTATAGTATAAGGAACCAAGAGTTAAGAGCAGCCTTGATGAAACAACTGTTGCATGTGAGAAATGTGTGCTATCATTTAATGAGCTATGATGCAACATAATGTATCATAGTAAAATATAGTAATGTAGTTACACATATTAATCTACATGTTGGTGTAGATGTGGGTATTAGTTACTGTATCACTGATTGAAATTGTGTGTATCTGTATCTGTGCAAATGTATGTGACCATTATTTAAATTTAAATCTGATACAAAATTCAGCAGCTCTCTCCCTCCCATTAGGGCCTTGGATACTAAAAATGATTGTTCTGCCTAAAATGAAATACTTTACTCTTCTGCTTAAAAAATAAAACATATCTGGCTTAATGCCAGTTTTATTAGCCACACCACTAGAAGTTCTTTCTTATTTGTTTCATGATTTTAATAACTCATATATCAGTTATTGGATAAGTAAGCATTAATTAGAAGATTTCAAACTAAATATAATCTAACACAGGAATTCATTTTGTTCTTATTACTCGCTCATTCTCATAATTCTCATAATTCTTGAGAAAAGGTGTTTTGAAAATGTTTTGCACAACACCTAAAAGTTCACAGTTGTAAAGTACTAGCTTTAATTTTTAAAGTGGCACTGTCTTGCAGAACCTTTCTTTAATCGATTCCTCTACTCTCCCTCTCTCAGGATCTGTTCTACATTTCTTCCTGTCTGCTCTAGTTTTCTGAGCCTTTTTTATATTTGTAAAACAGGAGCATTAGGAATTCTTTCATTGTTTTTCCCTTCATTATTTTTTCACCAGATCTAATTTATACTACATATTCACCTAGTTGTAGGTATTTTTATTTTGTACAGTTACTATTTGGATAACTACAATCATCTCCAGATGATACAGTGACTTCTAAACATTCTATGTGCTGGGATTCTATCCATCTATTTGTTTGCTCTTTTTTGTCTATCATTTATATAGCGCCAGCAAATTCCATAGCGCTGTTAAATGGGTGATAGATTATATAAATGGTTAATTGTTTGGGTGTGATAGTACAGTGATACAATATGCAATGTTTATGAGTGTATTATAGAGCTCCTCGGGAAGGTGCAGTACATATGGCTCTAGTATATAACTCTGCAGTGTCAATCTTTGTATCAATGTGTATCTCTGCAGTGTCAATCTTTGTATCAATGTGTATCTCTTGGACTTTATATGTGTTATATGTCTCTGTGTATCAGGGCCATCTTTAATACTGATTGGACCCTGGGTAGGTAATTGATTTGGGCCCCTTCCTAGCATACAATCACGCCATCAAATTCCGCAAAAAAAAAAAAAAACCCACACACTTAGCCCTCTCATTTCTTACTGAGACAAAATACAGATGCAAACACTGACATACATAGATGTGCACACATACACAGGTACAGACATACATG
Organism: Pelobates cultripes; assembly: GCA_933207985.1. NCBI lineage: Eukaryota > Metazoa > Chordata > Amphibia > Anura > Pelobatidae > Pelobates > Pelobates cultripes. The sequence goes on from OW240912.1 coordinate 177,491,575, forward strand.
GAGAGATACACAGACACACAAGTGCATACACAGACACACATTCATATACGCAGATACTCACTGATACACCTACATACACTGATGCACAGATACATTCACTGACAAACATGCAGATAAACAGAAACACTAACACACAAACAAACACACTGCCAAACATGCATATACACACAATAACATACAGATACATACACAGACCCACATGCAGATACACAGATACACATAGATACTGACACATATACAGATACACAGACACATGCAGCTACACATACACACATAATAATGCACATTCAAATACACAGAATGACACTCACACAGATACAAACACAGACACACATGCAGATATACAGACACATATACAGATACACACTGACACACATGCAGATACAAAGACATGCAGACACACATACAAACATACACACAGATACACATAAAACATATAAACATATAGACATACACACATACGGACACACAGAAACACATACTGATACAAAGGGTCACATAGAGACACATGCAGATACATAAACACACACACACATACAAACAGATACACACATGCATACATATAGACACATGCATACAAACATACACTTACATACAAACAGGTACATACATGCAAACAGATACACACATACATACAGATACATACATACAAACATACACATACATACAGGCATACACATACATACAGACAGACAGACACATACATACAGACAGACAGACAGACACATACATACATACAGACAGATACATACATACTTACAGAGAGACACATACATACATACAGACAGACAGACAGACACATACATACATACATACAACCAGACACATACATACATGCACATTTTTTATGTGTTTCCTACCTTTGGAGTGCAGGAGGCTGGCTCGGGCTGATGGGAGTCAGTGCTCCCACTCTGACTCCCTCCTTTTCTTCTCCTCCTCCCGCTCGGCACTCGGTGAATGCTAGGAGGAAGTGACCTGCTGTCACTTCCTCCCAGCATCCTGACATCATCACAGGGGGCCCGGTCGCGCTCTCAAAGTGGCTGGGCCCCTGAAAATCCCTCACCACCGGGTGCCCCATAGAGCATTGGCCACCTGATGAGACTCCACATGGCACGGCCTGCGGTGGTAGTTCCACGCGGGCCGCACGAACCATGGAGGCCAGAGGGCTAAAGGGACAGTGGCTTTGGGTCCCCTAAGACTAACTGGGCTTGGGGCAGCTGCCCCTTTTGCCCCGTGTTAAAGACGGCCCTGGTGTGAATCTGTGTGTGGCAATGTAAATCTGTGTTTTTGTGTATGTCAATGTTCTCTGTCAATCTGTATGTTTGTATAGCAAACATAGCACACACAACCCTGCAATTCAACACTAACACTACAAATACACCATGGCATTCAAAGACATATATTACACACACCTGTAGTCTAACAATGAAACTACAGAAAACATACCATTGCCAAAACTGCGTGGAAACACCAACACTACACACAAACACATCCCTGAAATGACATCCTAACACTACAAAAAAAACACACATGTGCATTCAAATGCCAACACAGCATATAAATAAACCTCTGCATTCTAATATCAGCTACATACAAAATTAAAGAAATATTCACACCCACATAGTCCATATAAAATATGCCTACATTCACGCACCTACAATCCTGCAAGGATGGGCAAATGGTAGATATACACCTGACAAAGAATTGTCAGATATGTATGACAGTTACGATCTACCGTTTATCCATGTGTGGTAGAGGATTATTTGCACCAGGGATCTCCCTATATTAGTTCTGCCACTGCATACACATTTATATTCACACAGGGGCGGACTGAGAACCCTCAGGGCCCCCGGGCAAAATAAATCAAGGGCCCCCTTACAGGCCCCACCCATACTCTGCAGCAAGCGCCACCCTTGTCCCGCCTCCATGCACCGCCTCCAGCCACACCCTACACAATCTTTAGACACAAGGAACAAAAGGGCAATAAGCCCTTCGAGGCCCCAGCAGAGACTACAATTGAGGGCTAATGGGCCATGGAGGGGGGGTCTTTCTAGCGGGGGCTATCTCAGTGTCCTTTAGAGAGTGTGTTAGAAAGAATCCCCTCCAGGCCCCATTAGAGACTACAATGGAGTCTAATGGGGCCTGGAGGGTGGTCTCTCCAACACTCTGGTTTCTATTCACAATATAGCAACACAACATAGCTCGCTGATACCTAGGCCAAGTTGGCTCCTCTTACCTTAATTACTGTTGCTGGCTGGCAGTCTGTGGGCTTGCTTGCTGCGGCTGGCAGGCTGTGGGCTTGCTGGCTACTGCCGGCAGGCTGTGGGCTTGCTGACTGCGGCTGGCAGGCTGTGGGCTTGCTGACTGCGGCTGGCAGGCTGTGGCTTGCTGGCTGCGACTGGCAGGCTGTGGGCTTGCTGGCTGTAAGCCTGTGGCTTGCTGTAGGCCTGTGGGCTGGCTACTGGCCTGTGGGCTGGCTAACTGGCTGGCTAACTGGCTGGCTACTGGCCAGCCTGTGGGTTGGCTGGCTGGCTACTGGGGCACTTGTAAATTATTTAAAGAAATAATCTATGCACAATAACCACTACTGCTCCAGAGTAAGTAGTCAAACCATTTAAGAACAGTTTGACAACTTACCTGGGATCTGCTGGGATATGGGGCTGTAGTAGGGAATAGGAGCAGTGGTGCAATGTGTGTGAAAGGTTCAGTGTATGTGTAGGGTGTGTGGGCTGTGTATGTGTGTGGCAATGTTAGTATGGGGGGCTGTGTATGGGGGTCTGTGTGTATATGGGTGGGCAGTGTATGTGTGTGTGTGAGGCAATGTGTGTAAATGTGTATGGTGTGTATGGGGGCAGTGTGTGAATGTGTATGGTGTGTGTTTGGGGGCAGTGTGTTTATGGGGCTAGAGTTCACTCTCACCACTGCGACCACCAGGAATCCCTGGGGGTCACAGTGTTGAGAGTGAACACTAGACCGTAGCTCCAGGACTAGAGCTGACTCTCGCAAGAGCGATAACGTTGCCATGGTAATCGCGGCAACGCTCTGTGCTCGTGCAAGAAGGACCCAGAGGAGCTGCAGGGTGAGCTCCCAGGTCCTCTCTTCCTCCCTCCCCTGCCCGCATGGTGCCTGCGGACAGGGGAGGGGCAATTGCCCTGTTGCCCCCCTGGATCCACCAGTGATATCTACAGCCCTTCTGTGTGCCTTTTTGTCTCCCCCCGTCCCTCTGTATGTTTCTTCCTCCCCCCTCCTTCCCAGTCTCTCTTACCCCTCTGCCTCTTTCTCCCTCTCTTCCACTGTTTTTCTCCCCCCTTTCCCTGTCTCTCTCTCCCCCACATCTCTCTTCCTCTCTGTCTCTTTCTCCCCCTCCCTATCTCTCTATTCCCCCTCTTTCTCCCCGTGTCTCATTCTTCCCTCTCTGTCTCTTTCTCCCCCTCCCCATCTCTATATTCCCCCTCTTTCTCCCCCTGTGTCTCATTCTTCCCCCTCTGTCTCTTTCTCCCCCTCCCCATCTCCCTATTCCCCCTCTTTCTCTTTCACCCCCCACCTATCTATTCCCCCTCTTTCTCCCCGTGTCTCATTCTTCCCTCTCTGTCTCTGTCTCCCCCCTCCCCATCTCTCTATTCCCCCCTCTTTCTCCCCCTCCCCATCTCTCTATTGCCCCCTCTGTCCCCCCCTCTTTCTACCCCCTCCCCAACTCTCTGTTCTCCCTCTTTCTCCCCCCTCCCCATCTCTCTATTGCCCCCTCTTTCTCCCCCTCCCCATCTCTCTATTGCCCCCTCT
>OW240912.1:177495454-177576642 GCA_933207985.1 Pelobates cultripes
CAGTGTGCCACCGGACCGGCCACCCGGTGGCACCTTCCTCTGCCGCCCCCAATTCATCCCTGCCGCCGGGCCCCCTGAGGGCGGCCCTGGCGGCGGGCCCCCCTCCCGGCCCGGGCCCTCGGACCGTGTCCGAAGTGCCCGACCGGTCAGTCCGCCCCTGTATTCACATGTACTTACATTCATATACACATATGCATTCACATACATGCACATGGACACATGTTGACATACATACACACACAGACTCATACACACATACATACATACTCATACATACACACGGACTCAAACACACACAAATATTCATATATGCACACAGACTCATATACACACAGACTCATACACATACTCAAACTCATATACAACACATTTGTGTACACAGATAGACTCTTATATACACACACAATACAGATTCATAAAAACACATTCATGAACAAACAGAACAGATGCACACACACACACACACAGACACACACACACTTATATCCACACACGCTGATTTTTTAAATTGTTTTTATTTTTTATTTATTTATTTTTTAATAAGGTCCACCTAGTCTCCCTTTTCTTACCTAAAAATGTGGCTGGAATGGGATCTCATTACTGGTGTCCAGTGTGGAAGCTAGGATCACTGATTGCTGCCCAGCTCATCGAATCTCATTGCTGATGCCAGGACTGTAGGGAAGTCACACTCCAGCTCCCAGCAGCAGAACTGGGTGCATGAAGGAGCTGGGAAATCGATGCAGAGAGATCCCAGCATCCCCCTCTTCACAAACAGATCTATAAAGAGCGTTTAAATGAAAATCTTAAAATCCTTAGCTATTATATAGGACAGCATTATTAGGGTCAATATACAATTAATGTCTGTGCTGTAGCCTCATACTATATTTCCATACTCTTGGTTAATAAAATTAATTGATTTTTCATTAAAGCTAAACTCCATTTAGTGTACAGTGTACAATAAGTAGTGACATTACAGTGTAGGGTTCCTGGTGTACTAACTTTGTGACACTCATTTTTTTTTTATTAATGACACTGAGCTATGCTATACTCTGGGTGTGTATGAATGAATAATAAAAAAAAAGATATTTATTGAAGTTTTACTTCATTCAAATACATTTTATTCATCTTGCTGCATTATGATTGGTATCATCCCTGCTGAGAAACCAGAACATGCATATTACAGAGGTTTAGAAAGTATATATTTAAACATCCTTATATTTTTATTTTGTTTCTTCTACTTTTCCAAATTGTATGATGTAGCAACCAGTTGCTATCACCAATTCAAAATATATATTCATCCTATTCTCTTTTAAATTTGTTATCAAATACTTGATAATTCTCTACCTTACTCTGGGTAAACAGGGCGACATGTACAAATACGATATACATTCAAATGTTGATCCTTTTTTTTCATTAACATACATATAATTATCATTGTAACATTCTTTTAATATCAGTTGAATGGCTTGATCCAAGTCTCAAATAAAATGTCCCCAATATGTATATGTACTCTCTGCATTTTGTGAGAGAAATACTTTATGTTCACATTTAGAATTAATTCCATATAATGGAGTCACCAGCAAATGTTTCATGGAAGCAATAGTTTATCTTATAGATTCCAGTCACAAAATAATGGCCATCAAGTTTTAGGAGATAGATTTGAGTCGTATAAGCTTTTGAAATGCTTGTTTGAAATCCTCATTAAATACTGTGTAAATCACAGGGTTGATAAGTGAATTTAAATATCCCAACCAAGTGAAAAAGTCAAATAATATAGGATTGAACCAACATGCATCACTACAAATTGGCAAGACCAGAGATACCACAAAGAAAGGTAACCAGCAAACAATGAAAGCGCCAAGAATTATGCCGAGGGTTTTGGTGGCCTTTCTCTCTCTTGCAACAGACAATCGCTTTCTTTCTATAATGCTTCCTGCAAGCCTGATCTTGATGTGGTTTATACAGACTGGAGTACCATCTGAATTGCCCATATGTGCATTTGTGTTCACAGAGCAGAATGAAGAGCCGGTCGATCCTGTTATTAGCTGAGCAGTTGTAAATCTCTTTCCATAAATGGAGGGCGGCTTGAGAATTCTTGTTCGAGCTGCAATATAAATTCTCCCATATAAAATGATAAGTAATATGGTTGGTATATAGAATGCTCCACAGGTAGAATATATAGTGTAAGAGATTTGATCTGTGTTAACAGAACAATCTGTAAGTTCTTCGTGAGCTTTGGCTTGTCTCCAAAACAGTGGTGGGATGGAGATACAAATCGAAATAATCCAAACTACAGAAATCATGAGTGCTGCTCTCCCAGCTGTACGGTGTTTAGTATATTCTAGAGCATCTGTAATAGCCCAGTACCTGTCCAAGGCTATGACACATAGATGGAGTATTGAAGCTGTACAGCATGTGATATCCGATAACAACCAAATGTCACAAATAATTTGGCCAAAAGTCCAAGTGTGAGTGACAGTGTAGACAATACTTATGGGCATTACCAAGATGGACACCAACAAATCTGTGAAAGCCAGAGAACCAATTAAATAGTTGGCAGGGGTGTGTAGTTTACGACTCTTAAATATTGTTATAATAACAAACACATTTGAGAGAAGTGTTGCCAAAGTTATGAGAGATAAAAGAACAGCAAGAACGATCTTAAGTCCAAGTAATGTTGATGCTTCCCATTCTGTATTAGTGTCTGATGAATTTAATAACTGATCGAATGATGGTCCCATAGAATTATTATAATAATTCATTTTATATAAGCTATTCTGATATTTACATTATATCAAACCTGGATATAATGTTTCCATTTTTATTACAACATAAAAACCTATTTATGTTTCCACAACCAGGGCATGAAGTGGGCACATTTTTTAAATTGTGAATTTTAAGACTAAAAGAAACAATTTGTGTTCATACTTTCCATGAAATAAAATACATTCATATGTAATATTTCGATTATAGTATCAATACTATTTCTTCTGTAGAAAATGTACAATATAAATGAAAATATAAAGCTGTATCCTATATAACACACATTTCTACTTTGTTGTTAATTATAATCCTCGTTTTCCATGTAAAGCTGTTTTCAAACACTAGTAATTAAAATTTAAGTGGAATCTAAAAATTGAATTGCTTTAATTTTATTATTTAATGCATGTAACATTTCTCATCTGATAATTGTTTTGTGTTTTAATACGTTTTTTTTTTTTTTGATGGGGATTCTTTAAACCAAGTACAAAGCACATTCAGAAAAAAATATCAAGCAGTCCTCTTTATCAGTTCATGATGAGTTTACTTGTCTAAAAATCATTACATCCAATGGTATGTTTCCAAGAGGAGTGAAAATCTTCCTAAAGTTTTTAAGAAAAGTTATCCTTTGGTAGATTGCCTTTTCATTTGCAGTTGAACCAGTTTTGTTATCTTTTTTAAAAGGATGGTCTGTAAGAACATAACTCATCGTAGAATACATGTAGGTAGCTGTTTCATGTTTCAATCTGAATCAACTGTAACCAGAGATGCATATTTCTTTCTAAAAATCTTCATTCATTTGTAATTTTACCTAAAAAGAAGTAAAAAGAAAAACATTACAATTATGGGCTGGAATAAACATACTGTTCTTTACAAACATATTCAGATTCCTGACATCTTTTCATTCTAAATTATACTTGGCACCGTGGCATTTTGGTTTGGGTTGTTATCAATACTCATGAGGACTGGGTTGGGAACCCCTGCTCTCGACGGCAAGCTTGTTTAAAGCAACATATTGTTCCTGCAAGTTTTAGGTAATTGTCTCATTTATTGTTAAATCTCCCCCTCTTCTAATATTGTAATGCACTATGGAATTTGTTGGCGCTTTATAAATGCCAATAATAAATTACTACTACTACTACTAATAATAATATTATAACAAGTTATTCAATAAAGTATCTTAGCTCTAAAACAGGATTGTTTTGCTAGTTTACCAATTCAACTAATTGTCAGGGTTATTTACTACACTGAGAATTCAAAGTGAATATGATCAATTCTCTGTCACCTATTCTTCCAGTTTAGATACATTGGCCTTAAATTCAAAATTCAGTTTGGATTCTCCTTGAATTTGCTCTTTATTCAGTAACCCGGTTTATCTTATGCAATAACTAGTTCAACAATGAAATTTGCCAGTTTTTGCACACTGTAAACTATTTGCACTCTTCTATTGCCATCTAGTTGTTCTTTTTGGAAGCATTGAGAAATGATGGTATAAAAATCTGAAAATGGATATCTTTTTTATTTTTAATTAAGGGGATCAAGCAGTGGTGTATTTTGGATTTGTGCAGCCCTAGGCACGACTAAATTTGGGCACCCCCAAAATCTAAATTGGCCCCCCAATTCGTGTCAAGGCCACTTTTTTGACTGACAGACACATGCCCTCATTGATACATGGCTGATATACACTCATTGACAGATGCACAGTCATTGGCACACACATACAGTCATTGGCACACACTGTTTAACCACCACACACTTTCACTGACAGACACACACTAACAGGCACATACACTCAGACACATAAAATGACATACACACACTGACACACTCTCACAGGCACACCCATTCTCACTGAAAGACACACACACTTTCACTCACAAACACACACTGACAGCTACACTCACTTACTCACAGTAAGGTGGACAGCCCCAGAACATGAGGCAAACAAGGCATTTGTCTAGGAGCTTTGTATGGCGTTTCTTGGTGTCCCCCCTGAAAGTGCCGCCCTAGGCAAATGCCTTGTTTGCCTTGTGGTAAATACATCCCTGGGATCAAGCTAAGCTCTAAATGAGATCAATGTAAATGTGCATACCTAAAGAGACAGAAGAGGGTATTTTTAGTTTAAGTAGAGAAAAAAAGAGACAGAAAAAAGTATTTTTGAGATTAAGTATTCTTTAGTTTTAGCTGCAAGCAGTAAGGTAAATTGTTAGTGTAAGAACTTAATGGCATAGGTGAGTTTACACTTTAACGGCTATTTAAGTAATACTAAAAACCTCCTGTTATTTAAATGTGCACTTTGATTTGGAATAGAATGTAAGTAACTTTTTTTTTTGTTTTTGTTCTATGTATTTCGGCTGATGAATACTTATTGCCATTGATCAGTTTCTTACAGATCAGTTTCTACATAATTTGTTTAACTCAAAAATATAAAAAAATATATTAACAATTACAAAGTCAGAAATCAAAGATGCTGTTTTGTATAAAGGAAACCCAATTTTCCTTTTTGGGAGGATTATTTTTAAGGACCATCAGCTATCAGATATTATGTTGAAAATTACATTTACCTTTTTTTATTTAATTCAACTCAATTAATTTTCTATCTAAGCAGATATACATATATTTTTTTCTGGGTACATAATGGCAAACATAGGGAGAAGTATACATATTTTATTTTTAGTCACAGTCTTTTTTTACTACACGTTATTTGGAACTGAAATGTATAAAGGTCTGTTAGATTACCACTAGAGGGAATACGTGCATTATGTTTGAAAGACTAACTAACATGGGAGACCATTGTGTTTGATAAATTTACAGTGTAGATCCAAACATACATTTATTTTAACTCAAACATACATCTAATTTTGGTTAGAAAAAAAAAATTATTTCTGAAACTTAATTTTTTATTTACCATTTTTATTTTTACTTTATATTGTGAGCTAGTATGGAAACAAATGGAAGATCACCTAAATGTTGCAAAACAATAATCTCCCCGATAGGGGAGAGGGGAGCACAGCAGAAATAGAATAGTAGTGGGAAAGGCTAAAAAAGCTTATCTTTTATTAAGTAGTATTAAAAGGACAGAGCAATAGCTCAGCGTTAAGTGATTAACCAATTGAGCCTGAGGGCTACAGGGAAGAAAAGAGGAAAAGATGAACTGTATCCATCTACACGAAGGTGCAGGGTAAAAATAGGAGGTATGGGTACATCAAGTAATTGCCTCTCCCAGACAGTCCCAAATCACACCAACCTAATGTATGAAGTACTGGTAGGAATATTCCTATCACTCATTTCCAAACTGCAAAAAAAGGCTGTAAACAAAAGTGCTCATGGCAATGCGGGCAGTGACCACTGTGAAAACCAGAGTCCTGATTATCAGACATAAGTCATTTAAAAATACAGTTTTAAATGTAAAATACCTGTAGACACTCTAATTACCTCAGCATCACACAAGGCTAGTGCCTACCTGTACCAGATATCAATCAGACTGCAAGCAAAATAGACCTTAATCTAAAGTGCCCATAGTGCTACCCTTATAGTGTTAAACAAAAAAAGTGACAAGCGCCCGATGCCCATTTCAGCATGCTCTCATGCCATCATCAGGGAAAAATGTCCTAGCTATGCTGTCCAGGCCAAGTTAAATACCCTACCTTGTAATTAGCCATGTGTGCTGTGGGGGTCAAGCTGACCGTAAGCCAATAGGATATATAGACGGGGTTCCAAATAGGATTCACTTGGTGTTCCATTCCAAATGGGCTGTCCTCATCGCACTTTACAAGGTCCACCTTTCCCAAAGGGTCGTTACTCCTTTGTGCACCCTGGCCACTTATGAGCGGTCCCCAAAACAGAACGTCCCTACTCTGTGCTTAGACGTGCACATTGTGCTACGTCCGGAGAGGGCGGACCCCAAAGGGCAGAGAGAGCACGTTACCATTGTCATCCTCGTTATGCATGTGTGCTACATCCAGAGGAGAAAGAACTAAGTTGAGAGTAGGAATGGCCAGAACCGCATATCCAGACGAGGGCCGGCTATGCCGTTCGCCACCTACAGGGGCATAGTCAAGATGGGTGCAACATTGTGCATAAAAGGATCGACATGCAAAAAGGTCCATATCTCCTAAATGTCGCATCTTCTGGCTATATATATATATATATACTGCAAACACATATAAAAGGAATCCATGTTTAAAATGGAATGAGGCAAAAATGGGATTCTTTGTTAAACTAATTTGCATATGCCCACCCAGAATCCTTTGCGGTTGTAACATCACTGCAGATTTGGGATTTCTGTGGGAAAAGCAAGTCTTATGGCTTGACTGGTGTGCAGATTTTTGTTTAACATTGTATTAACTATCCACAGACTTCAGGTGGAAGGGGTTTTCAATCACTATTTTTCCCCCACCATAACCTATTTGGATTTTGCTTCCCAAGCACTACTAAGCCTCAATAAGCAAACCAGTAACCAACCTCTTGTTGATGAGTTGCATTAACAACAAAACAGCTGTCTATGAGTGGTTCACTGGTTTTGCATCTTTTCCTAAATTGTGTTCCAAGCAGTTGTATACTGCAAACACATATTAAAAGAAATCCATGTTTAAAATGGAATGAGGCAAACATGTGATTCTTTGTTAAACTAATTTGCATATGCCCACCCAGAATCCTTTGCGGTTGTAACATCATTGCAGATTTGGGATTTCTGTGGGGAAAGCAAGTCTTATGGCTTGACTGGTGTGCAGATTTTTGTTTAACATTGTATTGACTAAATATATATATATATATATATATATATATATATATATATATATATATATATATTGGAGGCAGAACAAGCACAAAGGGGATAGAAGATCATATATGTAAATTTCTTGAATTAATTACCCAAGGAGAGGTTTATGCTTTTAAGTCAAGCTGTAGATGGATACAGTTCAACTTTTTACTCTTTTCTTCCCTGTAGCCCTCAGACTCAATTGGTTAATCACTTCACGCTGAACTATTTCTGTCCTTTAAATTAGCACTTAATAAAAGATAAGCTTTTTCTTAGCCTTTCTCATTACTATTCTATTTCTGTGGTGCTCCCTTATCACTACTCTCCCCTACTGGGGAGATTATTGGGATTTTTTATTCGTTAACTAACTAATAAAGTTAACTAACTTTAGTGTTACCCCCTGTTAGGGAGCTCAACAGTGACTTCTCAGGCGGCGGGTCTCAGTGTTATCCCCTCCTACCCCTATTTTTGAGGGTCGGGATGAGCATTTGGTCCCCTCCCCTAATGGGAGTAGGCTTTCAACTCAGAACACAGAAGGTGGGCATCTTTTGTTATATAATTTTGCTAGGCTGTATCCACAGTGTAAGTCATTGAAATAGATTTTTTTCAGCCATATTTTAGAATGATTTAACATGTGCAAAAGAAAAGGTAATTTGCCAAAAATGTAATCGCTGGGTGTTTTTTCATAATATTATTTTAATATAATAGGAAAAATGGATCATATATTATATTAAGAAAAAGGGATCAAGGGAGAAAAATCTAGTCTTTGCTGTCACAGGCCAGTAATATAGGCATTTTGTTTCTTTAAAGAAACTTAATTTATTTGGTAAAATGTGTCGATGCTTGACTGACTTGTCTGGGACTACACACTCTGTACATGATGAAGTCATGTTGTTTTTTATGTTGGACTGTCGCAGATTGTTGGTGTTGTTGAAGGAAGCCTGAATGAGTTTGTGGGAATAACTTGATCTCACTGTTTATACAGTATTGCAATATATTTTATTTTCATTTTCAGAGTTTATCTGCTTGCATAAGACAGGATCCTGATTTTGTTTCAAGTCTAAACAATGAGGATCTTTATACTGTAATTGTTCTATGTAAAACTGTGGATGATCATGTACCTGATAGGTATCCCTTTAACATAAGATCTGTTAGAACACGAGCAGTGATAACAGCATGTATATGTATGTCTGTGACATTTTAAAGCTGTCTTTATTGTTAAATATTGTCACTCATTGTTCAGAGGTTGGGAAGATCCTTGATATTTTTACTTGAAGGCAGTGGAGGGTTGATGTAGCTGTGGAAACAAGAGAAGAATAGGGCTCTAGCTGTACAGGGGGTATTGTGATACAGGACTGAGGTAGTGAATGTGGCTTTAAGGAGATAGGAAATATGGGGGGTAGAGTGTAAAGGCTAATATGACAATGAGTCTCTGGGGCAGAGTATGTGGTTAAATCTGCCAATGACAATTAGCAAAAACATAGTAGGGATGCTGACAGACAAAGATAGTTGTCTTTATTTAATTCAAGGATTTGTATGAATTTGTGGGACTACATAGGTATCATACAAGTTAAGAAGAAGGAGGTGTTCTATAAGTGGTCCATTATACAAGGACATATTATTGTCCACCACCTAATTAGTGTAATTGTCCAAACCACACCCACCACCCTAATAATAAAAGAGGGGCATTAAAAATAATACCTGTGAAAACAAATCATACTTACCATCAAAAGTTCAGCTAAATCATATTATCTTCAACCTAAATCATTTGTGATTTGTCAGGTAGACAAAGGAACAGGTAGAGCCAGAAATGAGCAATAAATGTATAAAACAAGATATGAAGTCCAAACGTTAGCTAAAGATATAGTAACAATATTACTATTTCTATTTACCATATTACTATTTACACCACTAGCATTCCTGTCTTTTATACACCATATATATTTCTATGTATTTTACAAAATAGCTGATCGTTATTATGATCAGCCTTAAAGGGACACTCCAGGCACCCAGATCACTTCTGCCCATTGGAGTGGTCTGGGTGCCAACTCCCACTACCCTCAACCCTACAAATGTTATTATTGCAGTTTTTCATAAACTGCAATAATTACCTTGCAGGGTTAACTCCACCTCTAGTGGCTGTCTACTAGACAGCCACTAAAGAGCACTTCCTGGATTATAGCACAGAAAACCCGTGCTAGAGCGTCGCTGGACGTCCTCACGCTGTGTGAGGACCTCCAGCATCGCTCAATTCCCCATAGGAAAGCATTGAAAAAGCATTTTCAATGCTTTCTTATGGAGAGCTCTAATGCGCATGCACGGCATTGCCGGCATTGCTGCGCAAGCGCATTAGGTCCCCCAGCCGGTGGGCTGGATCAGTCTCGCCTGCCAGCCAACGTAATGAAGAGGAGCGGCAGCGAAGGAAGAAGCAGCGACATGGGACATGTTGCTGCCTCTGGTAAGTGACTGAAGGGGTTTTCACCCCTTCAGCAACCAGGGATTGGGAGGTGGGAGGGAGAGGGGACCTGCAGTGCCAGGAAAACAGATTGTTTTCCTGGCATTGGAGAGTCCCTTTAACCACATTTCCAAAGGTTCTTTGCCAGTTCCCCTTGGGCCTATTAAACCATGCCCCCTTTTTTCTGATTTCGCATTTACACTTTTAATTCCTATTATTAGACTTCCCCAGTCTCTCTACCCACACTGTATTACCATTTTGAGCGGAATTAACACTTTTTATAAGGTCCTAACTGAATTCTCTAACAGTAACACACACATACTACATTTCCCAGTGTGCATTGCGGCTGATACATCATGGCCACTAAGCCACACCCTCTTGATTCCATTTTTATTTCTCTCTTCTTCTGATTTTACAAATATACTTTTATATCCCAAATGCTTTATTTCATTGCATGTTAGTATTATGTTAACTCATTATAGCTTTGTGACCACACACATGATCATGACATCATTTTGGCGCCAAAATTCTAATTTGTATTACTCATAACCCTATATAAGTATATTGCTGCCAGGTATGTGTCTGATCCACTTGAAAAAGCCCCAAAAAAGGGAAACGCATTGTGGTTTTATATTATCTTTTGTTAATAAAGTATTTCTGGCTACCTTACCATTTGTAGAAAGCCACATACTTTTTTAACCTTAATAAATACATTTTACTCATCACCTGGCACCTTACTTCTCTACTGAAACATACCAATAATCTTTTGTGGGGATTATACCATCCATGCCTAACTCATTGAGTGGTTAGACTGCTCCACCAAGAGTAAGTACACTCTTATTACTGTGTGTATACCTACCTCAATTGAATGCACTTTTGGCCATTCTTTATTTTTTTATATTCCACCATATCATCTTCCTGCTACCAACTACTACCTGCAAATATCCTGCAAGTGGGGATACAATACCACTGCATGCTGTTTCTCCTAGAGCTGGTTATAGCTCTATCAAATGTGAGTTGGCATTTTTATACATTTTATAAGCACTCACTTTATCCTTTATCAAAATTGCACTATTGGTCTCTCTGTTTTATGTTTTCTCATATGCTGCTACTGAAAGGAAATGCCCCCCAAGCATTTTAAGAATATTTGAAGATGAATACCTTTCATCCAAAGACTGTATTTTATTTACTGGTATTTTTATTTTTACTTTATCATAGATTCTTTGTTACTGTATTTTCAGATAACTTTTGGACTTCATATCTTGTTTTATACATTTATTGCTCATTTTTGGTGCTACCTGTTCCTTTGTCTACCTGTCTAGTTCTCCTTTAGGGTTAGAGGGAATCCCCTATCTCAGGTGTGTTGCCTCATATATATTATTTTGTTTAGTTGTTTTGCGCTGTTCTTACCTTGTGTTTGTTTTGCATTTGTGATTTGTGCATACAAATATACCTCTGTCAATTTTTTTCACTAGATGCACTTAGCTTTGGGTTTTGTTAATATTGGTACCTTGTGAATCTTCTGAAAGCTCTTCTTTGTGTAGGATTTAGATGTTAAAGCACTGATTTTAATCCAGACACTATGAGACATTGGCTATTGAAAGGCAAACTGTAACTGGACAGTACTAATCTGAATTGAACAATACAACAATAACACATAGATGTTCTACATGGATTGAACTGATGACTAGAACAGGGATCTCAAACTCTGCCCTAATCCTTGCCCCCAACATACCGATGACCTACAAATCCTATCAATAAATGGTAAGAGAATCATGACATTTTTAGTTCAGCAACATCTTGTGGGGTGAAGAGTGAGATGACTGGACTAGAGATTCTTATTAAAAAAAAGCTGAGAAAATTTAGTGTACTATATAGAATACATTTAAAAAAGACTCCCATAGTAACTATGTAACAAACAATTCTATAGAAGAAGGCCATTAGGAGAGAAAATAGGGCCAGAGGGGTTTGGATCAAAATAGAGACTGTCCCTCCTAAATAGGGACAGTTGGGAGGTATGTTGCATGCCCCTTAAATCATTACATCCATGAAATTTCCATCCATATATTTAAATGTTTAAAGATTAGTAATGCAGATTTTGATACTTCCAGAGAACTTGAAGTGAAGTTGTTCTATGAGCAAAAATGGTCTTTTGTTTTGCATTGCAATATAATTAACCAGAAGACCTTCAGAAGATCAATTCACCTGATTGCTTTGAAATGGCTCCTCAGTTTACAACATATGAAATCCATTTGCCTTTGTCTGCAAGAAATCCTTTTCCTTAATGGATTGCTAACAAATGAAATGTACATACATATTAGATGCATTTTAATGATATTTATGAGCAGATTAAATAGTTTTCAAATAGCAAGATCATCATTTACTTTCCTTAGCACACACAGATAAAAAAAAAATACAGTGCTCGTCAATTTTGAGCTAGAATCTTAATATGCATACAGTAATTTTATTTTACATTTTATTGAGGTTTATAGCTGTGCATATAGTAAATGTTTCAGCAGTAATCACAGTGCACATGCATGCAGGACAACTAGAAGACAAGACTGCAATAATGACAGAATATCCAAAGCAGCACCTGAAAAAACGAATAATGTGAAACATTAATTTTCTAGGGCAGCGATGACAAACCTTTTGAGCCCAAGTGCCCAAACTGCAACATGAAACTAGGTTATTTATTTCAAATTGCAAACACTTCAATAAAACCTGAAACATTGCAGAAAAAAAACATAACTATCTGAACTTATTGAGTGTTTTTTATTTCTCAGAAGGAAAATACAATACAAATCAACAGGTTTTTTTATTGAAAAAAGTGCCTATCAACTCTAGTAAAAAATAAAAATGCATTATAGTAAAAACATAAGGTGTCTAAGGGAATTAAAATGTAGTCTAATATAGCTGAAGTAAGAAAAAAACAAAAAAAACATTCAAAGGTAGCTTCTTATACAGCTTAGCCATTCACAATTCCCTGGCTAATTCATCACAATTAACATTTAAGTGGAAAAAAAACCCTATAAATCTGCTACTTTTATTGTGCAGAGCGGCTGACATGAGTTAAATAAAACACACACACGCACTCTATCTCTCATAAAAACATTTTTTATTTCATTTTTTTTATACACCACCCAGCCTCCCTTTTCGTCCCATGAAAGGGAGCTGGAGTGGAACGTCATCCCTGTGGGTCCTGTGGTTTACTTCTAGGATCTCTCTTTACTGTTTGCCCAGCTCCCTTTAGTCTGTACTGAACATGGGTGAAGTTACATCCTGGCTCCATGCAAAGGAGCTTGACAGAGATCCCAGCAGCCTCCTCGTCACCCACTCTGAAGCCAATTTGTACAGCACCATAGCAGGCACTTGCTTCACAGCACCCGCACCAGTAGGCAGGTGTCTGCCCTGGGAATAGGTAGTATGTATAACTCCCAATCCCCCCTGCCTGGCACGTTACTAGCACCAGTAGCTACAATGTGGCAAATTCATGGCTCAATTTCCAACAGAGAGACCGCTACATACCTGCTGTGGCATACATGCAATAGATTTGCCACTGCAACATGTATAATATTAGTAGTGAAAGATAACAAATAAAAGGAAAAGAAGCAGAATCAAATAAAAAAGAAATTAAAATTAAAACATAGTTGTGAACTAAACCATGAACATAGCATAAGGAGAAACACACCTGGGTGGCATCTCAACATATAACAGTGCTCAACCCCTAGGGACTACTTAGCGGGGGGATATTGGACAAGAGGGGGTCCAGAGAAACCCATATGTATATAAGCTAGTACAACCATACTTAGTCAATAAATTCCAAGGGATGGGTTTAGGGTTTGGGAGAGAGTCAAGTAGGAATCCATAGAGCTCCATGTCTTGCTGTTATTAATCCCATCAATCAAGCTCATTAAGGAAGAGGGATTCTGTGTTTTACAGGCTCTGACTACACAAAACTGGGCCATTGTAAGGATGTGGAGAAACACTTTATGTGTGTCTTGCAGAATATTTTGAGGAGAAATTAGTAGTAGAACGTATTCCAGGGATCCAGGAACATGAGTGTTTCCCACTGTCTGTAACAACATGTGCTTGAGATCAATACTGTTGCATGAA
Organism: Pelobates cultripes; assembly: GCA_933207985.1. Lineage (NCBI taxonomy): Eukaryota > Metazoa > Chordata > Amphibia > Anura > Pelobatidae > Pelobates > Pelobates cultripes. The sequence continues at coordinate 177,509,545 of OW240912.1, forward strand.
TGGACAAAATCACCACACATGATAGAAAGAACCATGTGTGTTGCTACACTTCTAACAATTCAAAGAAGTAGGATGTATGACATGCAGTTGACAGGGCAGAATATACTGGCATGAAAATAGTTTGTAATGCATTTCGACATGGTTTGTACACTTCATGATTTTGTGAAGAAAAGTAAATGTTTTCCACTAAACCTATATCAGAAATTGGTGACCAAAATATTGGATTTAGCCAACAGAGATCATGAATTTCATTAGCCTCAGGTCTGTAAAGAGGCAAAACATATTTAGTTAAAATCCCTGCAATACTTGAGGATAAAAATATGTCCCTCTAGTGACAGGCAAGTATCAGAGGACCATATAAAGTATCAACACGATTGAAAATGAGCCCTTAGTGCTCCATTCCTTTAAAAAAACACAATAACAAAGGAATGCACTAAAAGTAAAATAATAATAATTAAACTCTACCGGCAATATAAAATTGATACACTTTAAACATTTTTTTAATCTTTAAAGAGGAAGTGTCTCTTCAGCAATTTTACCTCATCCCCATAGCTAACTAAAATCTAGCTATTTAAAAAAAAAAATACCTGTAGTAAGTGTCGTTTCTTTTATTAGCATTTACGTGCTTTGCTGTGTAAATCATGCAAATGAGTTAACTCTCGCAGTGCTATATGCACAGCACATGCATTTCTAAGGAACTGCTGGAGTAAATGCCAAATGGGCATGAAGTATCAATATATGACATGTAGTCACCTCCTCCCAGCACCATGGCTTAATACTGAACAGGGGGACCAATCACATTGTTAAAAGGCTGCAGTGCCTGCCCAGGGCCTTGATCAAAGATGCTCATCGGATGGCCCTGTGCTTCAGCTTGCAGGCCCAGTGCAGTCTTACCGGCTGCACCAGCAGTTGTTCCTCCACTGAATGGGCCACATGCAGATAACAGTGCTGAGGGAGATGCTTTAGTTGCTATTTTTCATTCTGACATTTTTTCAAATGAGCCAAGAAGAGGAAACTTCAATAAAAAATTTTTTTTATCAATGTCCAAACTATCAGGAACACACATCAAGTGTTGCCTAAAGAAATCACAACCTTCTGTTTCAGAATGTAAAGTTCACCAGCAAATGTAATCAGGTGTTGTAATGTTACAAATAAGTATTCATAACTCTGCTGAGATATATGTGTTCAGATTCTCTCTATAACATTGTCTTAAGGGAATACATTACCCTTGCTTATCAGAGTATAATCACTAGCTGAAAGAACTGTATAAGGTTCCTGTAAAAGTGAGCTCATTTGAAAGTGAAGGTTACGTTTTTCCTTTGGATTTTCTCAGTGTCTTTCTCTCTGTAATCATCAACCATTCCAAAATGTACCTGGGGATACATGTTTTATGTCCTCCCCCTTTCACAAAGCCAGCTGCTGCTATGTGTGCTGAGTGACTGTAGGCTGCAACAATTAAGTTAATTTATTGTGGGATAAAATTGTTGTTCCATGCGCTTTCGGTAAAGTGAGAGATATTGATAGAGTAAGTGTTGAGTAATGTGTTCTCTAAGCATGTGCTTTATTTGAAAGAACAGAACTTAAGTGAAGCATTGTGGCAATAAGACAAAACAAACAAAACAAACATAAAAAACAAAACACAAAACTTTCTAATTTATTTTTTGGCTAAGTCAGAGTCAAAAGCACTAGCAAAATCAGGGCAATCATTTTGAATCTCCAACATGGCAACCTCTTGATGGCTATATGCCCCTCCGCTTTAACATCTTTCAGTAAATTATTCTGTAAATTGTTAATTGCATGGACTTAAACTAAATATATTGTCCAGAAACAGGACAAAAATGTTGGTGATATCATGAAGATAAATGTTTTAGCTCAACCCAAGGTTTTTCTTACTATACATCGCTTATGCATATGCTGAAAACATGTTATATGTGTGTGCATGTTGATACATAAATCAAAGAATTTATTATTGGACTTTTTTCAATGGGTGAGTCCTATCTATTATGTCATGAATGATTGTGTTGCCAACTACCTTCCCTAAGGAAGAATAGCTTAAAATAATCTTGACACATAAATGCTACACACTCGCAACTTAGATCCAAAAAATGTCATATGAAATATTTATGAGGTGGTAACAGTCACCTCAGATCCTGATGATTCCTGTCCCGTCATCACTGGTCTTTGCCATAGCAGAGATAGTAGATACTTATTCATAGCTCCTTGCCATGTCATCCCAATGAGGATACACTAAAGGCTTCTTTTGGGTGGACCAGGTTTTCATTTCTCTTTTGCCCATTAGATGGTTTGGTAGCCCTATTTTAAAAACCTTCTGAGATAGTTGCTCAAAATATTCACCTTACGGAGGCGGGGCCTGAACTCTGAAATGAGTGGTCGCATCAGCCTGCAGCTCCGAGGCTATAACGGCAAAAACGACTAATAATTTATACACTCACCCATCATCTCGGCCTTGGGGTTCCCCTGAAAGCACTATACCACATGGGATGCAAATCTAAGAAATCGGTACCAGGAAAGCCCACTTTGTGTCTGACTATCGGCGACCCGTGGAAGCAAGCACGCGGCTTGCCATGGTGGCTGCTCTGACTTTTCAGACGAATTTTCAGGCGATGCAGAGGAAGAATTCCTACCTACTGAGACTCCAGTGCCGTTGACAAGACCAAACAAGGCAGGCTCAGACTCTTCACCGGTAACCACCTCGGTTTTAAAAACGCTACTGGTGGATTTCCAAAAGAACAACTTGGCTGATGTCACTGCACTCCGAGGAGACCTACAGGGCCTGACAGGCCGATTCGAAGCACTAGAGGGAGCCTCCCAAGCAAACACCCAGAACATAGCTCAGCTTCAAAAGGCCATACAAGATATGCAACAGCAGCACTTGATGCATGAACGCCGCTTCGCGGCTCAAGAAGACACCTGGCGGACAAATAATCTGAAGATCAGAGGGATCCCGGAGGAAATCCTAGAGGTGGAATTGTCACATTTCACAAGATGCTTGTTCACAACCTTACTAGCATCTAGGCAGGCCAAAGCAATTACTCCAGAAGACCTCTTCCATGCCAAACCTGCTAAGGCACCAGCTACGGCTAACAAGGGACATTATTGTCATCTTCCAAAGTGGGAAAGATAATGCTGCAATACTCACAGGCTTATGAGGTAAAACGCCTTTCCAATTCAAGAATATGATGCTTATATTCTTCGCCGACTTATCGCGTGGCATGACATAGGTCGCTTCGACCACTCACCCTCCTGCTTCAACTACAGAATATCAGATACAGCTGGCACCTCTCCCAAATACTAATTATCCAACATGGGACTGACACACACCATATCCATGACCTTAAGGACGCTGCAGCATTGAAGCGGGCTCTGGACCTACCGCAGGACTCACTTACTCAGGAGGTGCCGCATAGTATAACTCCTTTAACCCACACCTGGGATCCAGCATTAATCTCCCTGTTTGCCCTGCATGGAGCAACACCGAACCCCTACGCAGAGGTTACAACTTGAGCTGAGACTTTTGACACTGTTTCCTGTTAATTTCACATTTAATTGTTATCATGTTTTATTCCATAAGATGGGCAACCTTAATGAGACCCCATGCCCTATTCTAGATGCATTTGTCGCACCAGACAACCTCACGAAGACCACTAGTTCTACCTGTCCACCCCACCGCCCCCATCGAGACGTGCCTCAGCAGCCGGCCATCTGCTCCGGAATAAATCCTGCCTGGGAGGTGCAGCAGCCATGCCACTACAAGGAATCGGCTGATCTTGATACTGGGACTGCTACCTGAGTATACTCAACCCTTGCTAACAGGACAAGTTATTCTATGAATATTCAATGCCATACAAAAGCTGATTTTTTTTTTTCTTGTGACTTCTCTTTCTGGCTAATAGTTCTATTATCCCCACCAATGTAAGATCTGCTATTCATTTGGTACACTGCTGTAGTGAGACACCCCCCAGAGGTAAAACACCAGTGACCCCAACCAGCATAAGGTCTAACATTTAGAAAAATGCACCATACTTACCATGCCAGGTGCATACCATTACCTTACCTGTCCTACCTACAAACAAGTAAATGTGCATATATTAGCACTCAATAAAGCTGTATAGTCTAACTAAGTGCTTAAGCACCACAGTCTCGCACTTGACATGTTCTGACAAGGTAGTACAACCTGGAAATTTTATATTTTCTCTCTCATACTCCACCTGTAAACTCACCTGTCTAGTTATTACAAAAACTGTGCAGGCTTCTTTAAAAGCTTTACAGCATTTAACCCTTGAATCTTGAATAGCCTGGCACCTGTGGTTGGGACACGACGAGCCTGTTTGTTTTCCCAATCATTATATACTCACTAACTAATGCACACAGCCTCTTTATATTACGCAATACTTTTCTTCTCAATCTGAGCTGTGTCTATGTTATATCATCTTTATGTTTAACTGTGTTTAAAAAACAAAGAAAAAAAAACCTGTGCCAAAAATCATGTAAATCTACTCTGCGCTGATATGTCTACTTCACCGCAATTTTTATCATGATACTGTCTTATATATGTCACCTCTGTGCACAACAAAGATAAAGAATTGAAAAACAAAAAACAAAAAAACATTTCATGCTGACCGCAGTTTAGCTCAGCTCCCAAAACACATATCAAATGGTTTATAACCAGTACCGACATCCTTTCCCCACCACACCCCTCCCCCTGCTCTAAGCCTTGGCTGGATGACATAAATAGTGTTATAATAGTCAGGCGGTAAATTCCTACCCTCTATCACACCAGTCGGAATAGTTACTTGTGCTTAACATACTAAAAAGTGATGTCTCACTTACTCAGAATACTGCACGTCTGGCTCTGTCTATTAACCTTATTATTCATGTAGACATACTTTGTTTTATAAGTAACTCCTTCTTGTTTAAAAAAAAAAAAAAAAAATATGTGCTGTTTCATTGCTTACAAACTGTGACACTCTAAGGTTGACCATGTATTGATGTATGTCTGATATGTTGTTATTGTGCCTACTCAGCACATCAAAAATAAAGAATTAAAAAAAAATACTCACCTTCCTCATTTGCAACTCCATTTATTTCTTATCTACTTGTTTTTGTCTTTTCCTAGTTTTCCTCTTCATTTCATGTCTTTCTTTACTCTCTTCTTGTAGGGACATGTATCACTTAACAATAATTTTTTTTATACCAGCAAGCAAACACTTTTAAACAAATATAGAAACCAAAATAAAGCATGAAGAACTTTCAAACGTATGTGGTAAACATTTATAAACTTACTATATACTTGGTCAGATTGCATTGTTGGGCACACCTCTTAACTAGTGGAGTTTCTTCACTCTGGGTAGTTAATTGTGCAAATCAGGGCAATCTACAGAAAATCTGTGAGTGAGCTTGAGTTCCCTTGGCTTGGCTCAGGATTCTAATTGTCTGCGTTAGCTACAAGATAAAAGTATTCATAATAATGTGTTGGGATTGAGCATTCTAATGGAATGTGTGCATACATTTGATAAGGAAGTATTTTTTTCTGTTTGAGTGAGTGCGGCTAAAGAGGCATGCTTATGGTGCAGTATTCTGCAAAATAAATTTGTGGTCTGGGACAAAAAGCCATACTCGACCCTAACTACCTAAGCAAAGACAGTTAAAGTGTGTTGGAACTGACGGTCGGTTCAGGCCTGTAAATAAAGGTTGGTTTAGACCTGTAAATAAATAAAGCCAACCTGAAGAATGATATTATAACTTGTAACGGTGAGGAGGGTGGGGCTTCATACAAATGTATTGAGGTAAGAGCTGTGGGTGTTTTTAAAGGCAGACTAAGCACTTACACAACTAAAGCTTAATGGCCTGAACATTTGTGGATCGGGACAAAAATCCATACTTGACCCTAAGGCAAAATTGGTTAAAATGTGGTAGAACTGACAGTTGGATTAGGCCTGTAAATAAATATGCATATACACACCCACGAATATAGACACATGTGCATGCAACCCCAATTAGCAAACCAACTACCCAATGAGTAGCATTTCTGTTCCACATATGAATGACTTTGCCCACCATTTTATATGTTGTTACTACCATTTTGCTGTGACCTAGGGATTTCATAGTATTGCTAGAAGTACAAAACTCGAAGATACCACCACAAAATGGCTGGGGTAAAGTAAAAACTTGACTAAAACAAAGCTAACAGTAATAATTCTACAGTGAGCATGTCTGAAAGGGGAAGCATACATTTTTCCAGATTATTATTAAGTGACCTTAGTGTTTAAGTGAAGCCCATAACCATGTACCAGTATTGGTTAGTGGTTGAACACTGTGATAGGGAAAGTTTAATAACATAGCTGGCTTGATGAGTTGTCTCTGTGAGAGGAAGTTTTAATTAAAAGGGTGTGTGAACGCTGAAAGTCCTCTCAGTAACAAATAGCATATTCCTCTGTGCAAGAGGAAGCTCAGCAAAGAATACCAATTTTTTTTTAGCATTTGACTTCTTGTGATAGAAGAAGCTTAGTAACTATTATCACATTCCTGAGTGTGTTACCTCAGTGATAGAAGCACAGGTCATATACTCATTCAAATAGATAGATTTGAATGAGCATATGTCCCCCGTAATAGGGGAGCTCATCAACAAATCCCAATCGCTGAGCATGTGACCAATGTGATAGAGCTCGAAAACAAATTAACAAAGTGATGACCGCAAGAACTCTAAAATATGGTAGCAGTGAATACTAACTTTATAAGTACATAGCCTCCACTTGGGGGAGCTTAGTAACAACTAATTAGTTAATTAGGGGAGTGGACCCTTAATTTCCACCTGTGTGGGTTTTGAGCTTGCTCACTTGGAGTTGCTTAAAGATAGTATCTTTTAAGTAGGCTATTTTTAAGTAGACGTTGAAACACAGGAGTTTAAGCCAGCAAGGTAAATATTGTTTTATTTTCTGTACTTTCTGCTTTTGATAACTGTGAAAATGGGTATTAGCAAGATTGAAACTTTAACTTCGGTTCCTGAAATTCTACAAGAGGAGGGGAAGGGAGGTCCTGTTTAGCTCCCAACTTCATCGGGGGAGGCATTTTACACGCAATTAGTATCTCTACATTCAGTGAGTGTGCAATCTCAGCGTGTCATACCTTTCTGTATTAAAGGATAGTACACTATTGTGTTTGTTTTTTAAATTTCATTTTAGGTACACAGCTGTATCCCAAACTTCGTTACCAATTTAAACACGTATGCATGCTTGGATGAATCAACCCAGGGTTCATACCTCTGTGGCAGGTGTGAGCAAGTGGCTTCTCTAGAAACTCAGAAACAAATAGCCACATTGAGAGAGATTGACAATCTTGAAAGGAGTCTGCTGCTCCCTGAGCAGAGTTTAATGGGGGGTCTCTAGTGAAGTGCGAGGAGATAAGACAGCTGGGGAACAGGCAGTTAGTTTGGTAACAGCATCACGTGGTAGCAGGTGGGAAGAGGAAAGGGTTATGCTGGTTATGCTAGTTGCTATAGCAACGGAACAGATTTGCCCATCAGGAGTAGCTTACTGGAGGAAGCTGCTCTTTCTAACAGTTGAAGGATAAGCTCCTCTAGTACGGGTGGGGTTGAGAATGCAAGAAAGGCTAGACAGGTTGTGGTGATAGGTTGTGGACTCTATTATTAAGAGACTAGATAGGGCAATCTGTTGCTCTGATCATCTCAACTGGAGAATAGAGTCCTAAAGAATGAATTCAGGAAATTATGAAGTAAACTGAAGAAAAGACCTCCACGGTTGGATTTTCAGAAATATTACCTGTGCACTAGAGTAGAAAGATTAGGAAGATTAATGTGTGGCTAAAGTCATGGTGTACTTAGGTTGGTTTTTAGAGCACTGGGCTGATTTTGCACATGGGTACACACCTCTGTCAATTACCACTAACCGTCTTTGAAATATTAGATGGTAAAAAGATGAAAATGCCACCAACAAATTAAAATAAGGTTGGAAAAGGCAGGGATACCGTCAACTAATGTAATTTGCTTGCAACATGTGGATTGAGATAATTAAAAAGGTGGTCAGCCTGAAATGAATATGATTGGTTCACTCTAAACCTCATCAGACCCAAGGGGAGGTTCTATATGAAATTTAAAAAGGTGAGATTCCTAGGACTGACTCACAGCTGACTGAAAAAGCTCAGAAGGGAGTGAAACACATTTTGGCAGACACAGGATCTCTTTATACAAGTGTACACAGTATTTTATGATTTTATTTTACTGTTTGTTATTCTTTTTTTGTAAATACATGTATTAGTATTTTTAAGGGTCCTCTGAAACCTCAGGAATCATCATTTGGGGAAATGCCAACCCCTCACAGTGGCACTATACCTGTATACCTTAGAGCCAGGTGTTTAGGCTCTAAATAAGGTGAGCTCAATACCTATCTTACACTTTTATTGGTTTTACATTGAAAATACTACACCTTGGTGGCCTCTCTCTCTTTTATTTTACCAGATGGAACACCTCTATGCAGGAGTAATGTGATGCTGTCCTAAGAGCATTACATAATTGCATAATCTGTTTATATATGAAGCCAATATATATATGCTCCATTACATGTGAGTGTTCTGACCTTCTAAAGATATATTATTTTTCCCCTGCGGCCACAAGCACACCCAGCTGTCTACCCTGCACGACCCCTGGCCGGTCACCCACAGGTATCAATAATGTGTGTCAGTTTGTCAGTGTGAGTGTATGTGTGTGTGTGTGTGTCTGTCTGTCATGGTGTGTGTGTGTGTGTCTGTCGGTCTATGTCATGGTGTGTGTGTCTGTCATGGTATGTGTCTGTCTGTGTCATGGTGTGTGTGACTGTCATGGTGTGTGTGTGTCTGTCTGTCATGGTGTGTGTGTGTCTGTCTGTCATGGTGTGTGTGTCTGTCTGTTTCATGGTGTGTGTGTCTGTCTGTGTCATGGTGTGTGTGTGTCTGTCTGTGTCATGGTGTGTGTCTGTGTCTGTGTCATGGTGTGTGTGTGTCTGTCATGGTGTGTGTGTGTCTGTCATGGTGTGTGGCTCTCTCTCTGTCTCATGGTGTGAGTGTGTGTGTGTCTGTCTCACAGTGTGTGTGTGTGTGTCTGTCTGTGTCATGGTGTGTATGTGTCTGTCAAGGTGTCTGTGTGTCTGTAAGGGTGTGTGTGTGTCTGTCAAGGTGTGTGTGTGTCTGTCATGGTATATGTGTGTCTGTCATGGTGTATGTGTGTGACTATGTGTGTTTAAAAATAGTGTTTTTACTCACCTTTTTTTCCCCCATGCCATGCTGGTCTCCCCTCGACTGGCACTGCCTCTATGGCTGAGATCATCAAGCTTGATGATCTCAGCCAATCCAATGCTTTGCCATAGGATTGGCTGCAAAACGCTACCCCAATCAGCATCTCCTCATAGAGATGCATTAAATCAATGTATCTCTATGGGGAACGTTCATCGCCTCCAGAATTTGGAGGCCCCGAATGTAGGTGCAGCACTGTAGGTACAGCACTGACACAGGAAGCACCTCTAGTGACCGTCTGAGTGACTGTCACTAGAGGTGTCACTAGGAAGCAATGTAAACACTGCCTGTACTCTGAAAAGTCAGTGTTTACATTTAAAAGCCTGCAGGGACAGGATATAGACACCAGAACCACTACATTAAGCTGTGTGTGTGTGTCCGCCTGCTAGTGAGTGAGCTTGCTTGCATGTGTGAGTGCCTGCTAGTGAGTGAGCTTGCTTGCATGTGTGTGTGTTTGTGTACCTGCTAGTGAGTGAGCTTGTGTTTTTATGTCAATGACCTTATGTATATCAGTGAGATTGTTTGTCTATGTGACTGTGTATCAATGAGCTTGTGTGTGTCTGTGAGATTGTCTGTGTCTGCATGTGAGTATGCTTACTGTATAATTAAACATTTTACTCTCAAAGGACCAATATTTTATATTAGAAAAAGCAATATATATATTTGATATTTTCCTGGCACTATAGCTTCCCCCCTTGTCATATATATCAATCATCTGGGGTGGCAAGACATAGCCTTACATATTACATGCAACAATATATGGTACAATGACTTATGGGGCTGGCATAGATTATTTTCCAGGGCTGCTTTGTATCCCCAGACCGGCTCTGCTGTCTGGTAGACTGCCTTGACAAGGGGGGAAGCTATAGTGCCAGGAAAATGAGTTTGTTTTCCTGGCACTATAGTTTCTCTTTAATGACAGAGAGTTGTCATTAATGGTAAATATTCAAGCTAGACAGCTAGACAAAAGTGGTAGGTTCAGGGTTCTGTTCTGGGACCTCTACTTTTTAACATATTTATAAATTTGAAATAGTAATTGAAAGTCAGGTTTGGGTGTTTGCAGATGACACAAAACTCTGTAAAGTAATACAATGTGAACAGGATATTACTTTGCTGCAGAGGGATTTAGATAGATTGGGGGACTGTGCACTCAAATGGTAGATACAATTTACAGTGGAACCTCGGAACTCGAACTTAATTCATTCCAGAAGGCTGTTTGAGTTCCGATTTGTTCGAGAACCAAATCAACATTTCCTATAAGAAATAACGTAAATTTGATTAATCTGTTCCAGACCCCCCAAATTACATAATTTTAACACAAATTGCATAGTATAATAATGCCATACATGCATAAAAAACACATAGGAAAATAATAAACACAATGTACAGTAAATTAAATGAAAATGTAACTTCCCTTTACCTGTAATGATGAGAGTTGATGGCGTAAGTGGAAAAGGAGAAGAGATATTATTGTTTGAATGGGGATACATAACTGTTCTTCTGGCATTTAAAATGTGTCTAAAGTGTGTCTAATTGAACATGTTTGTGGCATGATTTGTTCAGGTACCGAAGATCATTTGTGTACCGAAACATTTTTTACTCAAACTTTTTGTTCGAATTTCGAATTGTTCGAGGGACCGTTCGAGTTCCGAGGTTCCACTGTATTGAGATAAAGAATTCACAAGCAACTTACACCCAAAATGGTTATGAATTAGGGATAACAACAGAAGGATTTGGGAGTGGTTATAGACAACAAGATAGGCTAGAATGCTCAATGTCAATCGGCAGATGCTAAGGACAGTAAGCTATTGTCATGTATAAATAGGGGCATTCATTTTCAGAATGAAAGTAATTTTTACTTTTTATAATTCATTGATAAGACCAAATTGAAATACTGTGCAATTTTGGGCACATGTTTTAAAGAAGACATTATGGCACTAGAAAAAGTGTGGAGACGTGCTACAGAATTAATAAAAGAAATGGAACATTTTAGTTATGAAGAAATGTTAACAAATTTAAATCTCTTTAGTTTAGAAAAATGGTGCCTTGGGGGGGCGGGAGGGCGGGGATAGCATTATGCAAATATAGTATAGTATTAGTATAAGGCAAAGAAAAGTTTTTGTTACAGAGAGAACAAAAATTATCAGATTTCTTTACAGATTTTTAAACAGCAATTGCATGAATACTTGCAAAAACATAAAATTCAGAGATATCATTTTCAATTTGTGGGATATTAGCTTCTTGATCTAAAGAGAAAACTGACTGCCAAATATATAAATAAATACACACATTTTGGGGTGAAGAATGAATTATTTCCTAGTTTGTTGCAAAATTGGAAGTGCTTCAATGTGGATTTTTTGCCCTCTTTTGGATAAACAGCATAAAACAGATGTGAGAAAGGATGAACTTGATGGACGCATGTCTCTTTTCAGCCGTGTAACTATATGTATACTATGTAACTATCCATTGCAAAAATAGGTGACCTGAGAGATAAGTGGTTCAGAAAAACAGTAATTTGATGGACGTGTACTTTGTGATAGAAGGAGCTCAAACACGGCATGACTGTGGACCCCAGACAACTGACCTCAGAGAAAGGTGGTACAGTAATTGTATAAGCACTGCCAATAGCAGAATCACAATAACGAAAAAACTGATTTTCAGACGCGTAACATCTGTGGTACAGCTCAACAACAATTATTAAATTGAATGAACACATGGCCTCTGGATTGGCTCAGTAGTGGATATTACATTTGATGAGCACCTGACTTTAGAGATAGAGGAAACTCAATAATAACTAACAATTGGGTGGCTCAGCAAAACACTAATTTGATGAGCATGTATCCTCAGTGACAATAATAAATACCAAATCTGAGTGCGTAACCTCTGACGTAGAGAAACCTTGGTAACAATTTGATGAGTACATTAACTCTGGAATATATGTTGCCCAGTAGCAGATACTAATCTGAAGGGTATGTGCCTCAGAGATAAAGGGAGCTTTATTATGTAACAAAACCAATTGCATGAGCGTGTACTTAGAAAGGAAGTTTAGTAAACACAAGTTTTATGAATGTATGTCCTCTGTGATTGAAGAATCTCAGACACAAACCAATTTGCTGAGCATGTCAATTTTTACAACAACTTAAATGAGTGCATTACTGCTGAGATTGGGGTACCTCACTAGCGAACTAAATTTTATAAGCACATACTACTGTGATAAGTGACACTAAATAAAAAGCACACAATTGGCAATCCCATGTCCTCTGTAAAGGGAAAAGCTTAACAACGGATCACTTTCCTGAGTGTGTGTGGCGGACCGCCACTACATCGCCGCCACAGACTCCTTTTCCCAGTGTGAAATAGCTTTACCAAGTTGTGAAAGTGCTTTTAGCTGGTATAGCTTTCCCCCATACATTAGTTGAGACCAAATGCTGGGAGCAGATCTGTTTATTTCAGGCAAGCACTCTCAATTTATACACAGACCCCCAACAGGGGGTCTCCATACAGAAATATAGCAAGATCCTGCCTGGCGTCCCTGTGTCTGAGAGATAAATGAGTCAGGAAACTATAACTCAATTATTGCTCAGTTACAGGGAAACATAAAAATATCATACAACACCCCAAAAGTACACCTAAAAAACATGGGAACCCCACAAAAGTCACATCTCCTGATAGCCCTGATCTGAGCGCCTCAGTTGGCCAAAAAGCACTCAGATCTGTTTGGTGGTATGGAATCGAGGTAAAATTTGTACCGGCCAGCCACGAGGTGGAATCCCAAAACAGTTCTAGGGAAATTGGGTGCAATGGCTGGTCTCTGTTCAGGGGTTCGTGTATGAAAACCACACAATATATTCATATGCTTCCAAGTAGAAAATGCTCCCCTTCAGTCGGTAGTTTCTATCTCCTGAATGCCGTTCATATATGGTCGGGAACTGGGGCGGTCAGCTGTTCCATCGTCACCGGTTTGCGCAACTGCCTACCTGAAAAGAGTTCCAGACACTCGACGACCATGTACTGCTGCTCGCGTTTCTGGAGACAAAATTCTGTAAACCACATGCATTCGGTTACACGAAATGGCGGCCACCCAGAGGAGCATTCATTATTTGTTTCCTTTGTGTATTCACACTTGTTAACAGGTGTTCCACATTCTATGGAGATGCTGGGGTGGTCCTTGTTCAGTAGCCGAACTAAGTTGGTTCGAACGAATATTTGAAAATGGAATAGTACCAGTGCAAGTGACGGGGTATTCCATCACAGTGTGTAACCTCTGTGATAGAGGGAACTCAATCACAAATACCAACTTAATGAGTGCATAATCTCTGAAGGAGTGGTTCAGTAATGAATACTCCATTGACCCCATTGTACAGCGCTACAGAATTTTCTGGCACAATATAAATAATAAAATAATAATAATAATAATAATAATAATAATAATAAGGAGCTTATGACTCTGTATCATAAAAAGTCCACCAACAAAATATCAATTTGCTGGGCTTGTATCCTTCGTGACAGAAAAAGCCCAACAATGAGCCAATTAATTGAGTCCATGACTGAGTTATCTCAGTACCGAATACTAACATTGATGAGCAACCAACCTCTACTATAGACGAAGTTCAGTAAAAAATACCAAAATTGAGAGAGTGTGTGACCTCTGATAAAGGTGCATACGCAATATTACCTAAAGAGCATGTGTCCTTTATGAAAGAGGATGCTAATAACCATTGCAAATTAGATCTGTGTAACCTCTGTGACAGATGAGACTCAATAATGATACTAATTAGCTGACCTGAAGAAATCCAATGAAACAGGAAGCCCAGTAATAAAACCACATTTAAAGAGCACTTGAGCTCTGGTAAAGAGTTGGCTCAATAGGGAATATTAATTTGATGTGTATATAACCTCTGCAACAGAGAGAGCTCTAAAACGAATATCAGTTTGATGAGTGCGTAACTCTGTGACAGTGAAAGGAGAAGATGTGCTTTCTCTACAACAACAGAGTGAGACTGCATCTCATAGGATATCATTTAATTCAAAGTTTTCTTATCTTAAGTATTTTATTAAATGCTCGCATCTCATGCTGATAGTACAACTGCAGAGGAAGAGACGCCTCCACAATGACATCACAGGAGGTAGAGTAGGGAGCAACACTGAGGGAGTCTTGGCACTTGAAAAATGGTAAGCAAAACCATTAAAAAAAAAAAATTATATGCTTAGGGGGTGGGGCTAATCTATTTAGGGACTATGGACAGTAGTATTAGGAATACAGGTCTGCATTCCTAACTCTATAGTGTTTCTTAATACTCAGTGTCTTACAGAGAAATGTTTATATGCATCTGTTGGATTAGCTATATAATATACAACTATTTGTGAATGTATGGCTAATAGACAATGACTAATGCTTTTGACACGGCGGTCCGTTTCAGCAAATTGAAGAATTCTGAATTTTACACTGGTTTTAACAATCAACAGTTTGCAATTATCTAATAAGTTTTCAGGTCCCACGAAACCTATAAGAAGTTACTGCATCTGTCCTTAAATACAAAAGGTGTTGTTCTGATGACATGTCTTGGAAGGTTTGAGCAGATCGGTTTCCAGTAGCATTAATGACACATCAATCCTTCATTTTATAAATATTCTTAATATATTAGGGAATGCATTACAGAGCATATCGTTGTATGAGTTGCATCAGAACTAATATTTTAAAATCTATATTCAAATGTTAAAAGAAAAAAATATTAAGTTACTTAAAATGATGTTATTTCGGTTCATTGCTCTCATTTAATATATTTTTATGTTCTAGAAATAATCTGTCAAAAAAACAACAAATAGCCACTAAGACACTATTATTTACCTTTTGAATACTTGTATTTAGAATACTAAAAAATTTTAGGAATTAGAAAAGAGCCCTTTTAGATATGTCTTAAGCAATTAATATTATATAACTATTCGCTAAATAATATATTTTTTTTAACTTAGATTGCATGAAATAGGAAATTCAAATAATTACAACCACTGGTATTGATAGACTTTTCAATATCTCGTAGACTTCTAATTAAGTTGTCACTTCATCCATGTGGACCAAGAATAGCTTACTACCGTCTCGGTGCACGGTGAGTCAATAATAAAGAGGCACTTTAGGCACTAAAACAACTTTAGCTTAATTAAGTAGTTTTTGTGTGTAGAATATGCCCCTCCAGTTTCACTGCTCACTTCTCTGCCTTTTAGATGTTAAATCACCTTTGTTTCTATCATGCAGTCATAGCCACACCTCCACTGGCTGTGACTCACACAGCCTGCATGAAAAAAATGGTTACATGTTCAATCA
Source organism: Pelobates cultripes (assembly GCA_933207985.1). NCBI lineage: Eukaryota > Metazoa > Chordata > Amphibia > Anura > Pelobatidae > Pelobates > Pelobates cultripes. The sequence goes on from OW240912.1 coordinate 177,525,170, forward strand.
GATGTTGATGTGCTTTAGAAGTTTTTATAGCTAAATACAGAGACAGAGACAAAATTCAACATTAGACAGACTCTACAATAAAGTTTAAATATTAGACCTAATACTCATTAACGCCCAAGATTAGATTATGATACATGTGTAACTTTACCTGCACTGACTAGGCTTAGTTACTCTGGGCATACATTGTGAAAAGGCCCTGCACGGCCACAATGCATATAAACATAACAAGAAAGGGAACGGCAGCAGAAAGATGTTAAAGAGGGAAATGGAGAGATAGAGAGAGGAAAGAATAAGAGGCTCTGTTAAAACATGCATGATATTCTGTACCCGGTTTGTGACCTGTAATTCTCATTGTTTTGTTCAAAGTATGTGGACCTGTGAGTCTGCCAACACATTTACTACATGAATCTCTTACCTGCGTGTCTCAGTGTTTTCTAGTATGATTTTACTACATGATCTATGCAACTGACAAAAACGAAAAAACAAATACCAATAAAAATGTTATTTACAAAAAAAAGGAAGTTTAAATATTAGATGTCTATTTACAGTAAGTATTTAGGAAGTTAGTGTAAGTCACATGCAGGAAGGTGTGACTAGTGGTGTATACCCAAAGTGATTTAACTCCTCAATGGCAGAGAATTAAGCAGTTAAACTTCAGGGGCATGATGAATACTAAATTTGTTTTGGTGCCTATAATGTCCCTCTAAGGTTTTCATAGTCATTGAACATATAACGCATATAACACTTTTAATTGCTATCCTATTTGGAGCTCCTGGTTACTGCTCAGACATTTTAATCTCTAAAATCAAATATGTGGCATGTGTAGTATATCTTGCATGTACACACATGAATTAATCAAACTAATTATATCAATATTTACTGCACTGTAATTCCCTAACCATCTATCTATGCAGATGTCAAAACATTATCCAGAAACCTAAGTGCTTGAATTGATCGCAAGACTACTAAATGGACAATTACCCTACTTTAGTTTTGCCATACAGAACACTATCACTTATATATCTTTTGGCATAAATACATATGTTGATAATTTTTAGTTATAAAATTTTTCTATCACAAAAGGAATAAAATGCTGCAACCAACCATTACATGTTATCTAATATCAGTGTGATAAAAGTTTCTCTGATATACAAATCGCTATCAAAATGTTAAAATTCAGACTTCAAAATGCTGAATTTCATTATAGTGGGATACTGCAATGGCATTGCACTTATGAGAGTGCAGAGTAATTACAGTATAGTTTAAAACAGCATGAATCATTTTAGCAGGATACCCCACACTGGGAATCTGCATCTTGTGCAGAAGAATAACAATCAATCCCTTAACTTGTGGGTACCAGAGATGATGTGGTCTGTGTCTCCAATGACTCCCTATCTGAAAATAATATAATATGTGCTATATTGATGTTCTACTTATACTGAATTAAAATTAATAATTTTTACAGCAATTGTATCCCTCATATACTATATGCCATGATTAATCTTGAATGATTATGTGTTATAATTTAATGAATTACAAAAAGTATCCCTTAATAAAGCAGATCATTAAACATTTAAAAATATGAATACTCACCAGCTTCTAGAATATCCTTCATATCATTTTTAGATTGCTGGGTTTGAAAGAATACAGTCGTAGAGAGGAGATAAAAAAAATATAAAATCTTCATTTTGTAACAGATGTTTCAGTTTTCATTTTAATGCTTTCCCTTAAATACAAGTCTGGTTAAAGTTTGTTAAACAGTAAGGTAAATGTCCGGTAGTTTTCCTAAATTATTCTGTTTGATATTTATTCTGAAACAAAAAGAATATTGTTAGCACAGAAAAAGTGCACTTCTTTTACAAACAATTCTCAGGGTTGTAATATATCCAAAACTCCCCATCGTACTCATAAAGTGCAATTTATGTTCCACAATTGTCATTGAAGTGGATGAAAAATGAATCTAGTCAAATTTATGTAATTGAAATCTCATGATACTTTCTAATCATGGTTTTATGTCCTAATTTGTATTCCATATTCAGGCACACATCTTTCTGCAGACTGGGTTTTGTTTTTTTGTTATTCTTCTCCTGCTTTTTAAATCCTTGAGAGAACAAAGGTTTTCTGGACTTGTATATTCCAGAAAGAGATTCAATGCTGCATTTAAGTCCTTCCACCAAGTGGTTGTTTAAACAGTAACAGAGCGGTGTAAGCTATGGAAACACATAGCTGTCTACAGTATATGTCGATGAAGGATTCATTGTACAATCCAAGGGAGGAGTTATGTTCACATCAGCACTTACAAAATGGATTAACCTCTTCAGGGACTTTTTACACCAAGTGTGTTACAATGTTTATCTTTAACATAAGCACAGGGGATCACAGCAAGCAAAACATTCTGCCATTATGTGCACTAACAGTAGAAATCAGTTATAAATGTGTCAGTACATGTTTATACAAACCACAGACAGCATATATGTGAAATATGTGATGTTACGTTTTCTGATTGCCATTATAATTGTCTGCCTAATCTATCTATCTATCTATCTATCTATTTATCATCTATATTTTTGTCTGTCTGTCTGTCTATCTATCTATCATCTATCTGTCTATCTACCTATCTATATATCTATCTATCTATCTATCTATGGCTATCTATGGCTATCTATGGCTATCTATCTCTCTATCTATCTATCTATCTATCTATCTATCTATCTATCCTATATAGCTTATCAAAGTAACCCTCCTTTGAGCAACGTCCCTTTCTTGAACATCTCCTGAGTCATATCACTCTTTTGCTTATGTCCTTTCGGTCTCGTCTCTCCCTTGTAAATATGATCCCAGCCTCATTCTTTAGGGCTCAGCATTAGGGAAATAAAAATGGTGTAATGATCTATAAATAGGATGTGCAGATCCTTTCCTGGTTTTATAACTTTCCTATGATATTCTTGTGTGCAAGTTTAGATCATTTTGCATTTATATTGCTTCTCTATGTTACGACTCTCCAGTAATTTATTTGAACATCATTAACGAAGCACCTGTGGTAGGGAAGGCTGTTTGTTTAACCACTGCATCTGGTCAGGATTTAATTATACAAGTACAATATGGAAGGGTAGCACTGATATGAGCACATATATAAATAATGTACTGATGAAATGACTAAATGCTATACACAAGGAGTAGGGGGATTCAATGTACTTCCTGCAAATAGTACATGAAAACATCACCATAACATTCTTGTCCAGCACATGCAACAGAGCATCCCAATGTTCATATCTGGTAGCCATTGAATTATGAATTTAATTTTTCTTTTTTTCATTGAAGTATATCTAAAAACAACTCGCAGAAGCTGTAGATATTGTGTCTATAGCTTTTGCAAGCCCCTATCCCCTTCTAATCCCGCCCAGACTTTCTGTGACTGTCCAATCATACTTCCCGATGCAGCTCAATGAGAAGTCTTTGCAAGGCAGGTGCTCTGAGCCATTGTTGCCATTTGAGTTTAGCTCCACTGAGCTAAACAACCAGGAAGTAACAGGACCTGCCAGGGGGATGAAACAAGCTTTTAATAAAAGGGCCAATTTTGATTGAAATCTGAAAAAAATATGATACATTCTTCACACATAAAGCACATCAATCTTTAGTACTTTAGGGGTCTGAGGATTTCACAGGAACTGGTACACATTTAGTAAAATTGGGGGATGAAAACCTGCTAACAGTTTAATTGATATGCTTTCTTGAAGAAGTGAGTTTTCAATGCTATTTTCAATGAGTGGAGACTGGGTGAAATTCTTATGGAGAAGGGAAGGGAGTTCCACAGAAGAGGTGCAGCCCTGGAAAAGTCTTGGAGGCGGGCGTTAGAGGTGGGAGTACAACTGCAATCTGAAGATAAATCATTTGGTCCTGGGAGACTGTAAGAGCATCTCATTTGAGGCTACCTCATTCGGCCCTGTATAGTTTCAAAGGTATACACAGCGGATATTATATATATATTATATATATAATGTAAAGGATCTAATAGTGTCCACAATTGAAAATGTTATGCATTTATGGAAACATTTTAATGTTTGAGCTTTCCAAAATACTACAAAATTCACTATATATCCACCTTCAATTTGCAAACAAACAAAAACAGCAGTCAGGTTATTGATTCAGTCAGCGGAATAATCCCCACTGGCAGATATATGGGTCACAAATCTCTTCAACAGGCCCAGTAAAATATAAAACAATAAGAAAGAGTCCCTTAGTGTAGTATCTCTTGCAAAAAGGACGTAGATGCAATAAGTAAAACAAGATGCACTCACAAGTGTAGGCAGCATGTGGCAGTACAAATCCCAGCCACAGCATGTGGGAGTTCATTACACATATGAAAAATAAAGGATAATATATAGTGCTCACTGTATATTGCAAATGTGAACAAAGCAAAAATAAAGGATAATATATAGTGCTCACTGTATATTGCAAATGTAAACAAAGCAAAAGAATGCTACGAACAATTTTGGTCATCTCATCTTCCTGTCCTTCCGCACTTCCCTCGCCTCACCCTTCTGTCAGTCCCTGCATTGGCTTCCCATAAGATATAGGGCTCAATTTAAAATTCAGTTTTTTTGCTTTGAAATCTCTACATAATGCTGATCCCCTTCCTAATACACAAGTATGTCACGTAGCTCTACCGAAGACCTATGTCTATTCTCTGTTCGTACTACCACTTCTGTTGCTCGCCTTCAAGACTTCTCCAGGGCTGCACGATGCTGTGAAATTCCCTTCCCTTCTCTCTAAGTTCCTCACCCAGTCTCAAAAAATCATTAAAAACTAACTTTTTCACAAAAGCATTTCAATTATACTATTAATTTCTCCCAATTGATTCCTCTCCTGTAACTATCTTTAAAAAACACACTAAGTCTCCAGTGAGTACTATTTTGCCAATCTACTTCTCTACTCCTAACCTTACCTTTTGTGTCACTTTATTCCCTGTAGTATGTAAGCTCATTGAGCAGGGCCCTCAATCCCTCTGTTCCTGTGCGTCCAACTTGTCTAGTTACATTTACATATTTGTTAGTCCACCCATTGGACTAACAAAAATGTAAATATAACCAGACATTGGCTGCGAAATTTGTTGGCGCTATATAATAATAATAATAATAATAATAATAATAATAATAACAATAGTAATTAATGGGTAACAATTGGAATCAATTGATTATATATTTATTTTTTATTCTTTCTCTTTCTCAATATTTACATTATGTTACCTCTTCTTTTCACTTTTTAGGGTTTTTGACCATTATATTCTCCCTGTTTTAATTCTGAAGCCTAATGACCCATTTTAATCATGTACCACTGTTATTTCTATTATTCTTTTTAGTTCCACACAATTTTCAATTATTTTACCTCTTATCATGTGATCACAATTGCGAGCACTTAAGTTTTCACTTTCTCTTCCAAACACCATCATGTTCCCTATGAATAGAGACAGTACTCACATATGGTGGGTTCCATAGGGATACCTGGAGGTTTGTCCTGGGAAGCCAGGGGAGGAAGATGATGTATTGCTTGGTGGAACACACTCTGCGTCGCTCTAATTAAGTTTGTGCAGGCTGTGAGCAACTACGTCCTGATGGTTATATGAAAAATTATGTAACCCTTTGCAGAAGACGCCTTTGAGTAAGCTAAAAAATGGGAAATGTAATCCTTTTTCAATTAGTTCAATTCAGATCTGCAACAAACTTTCTTTGACCTTCAACAATCCTTGACTTAAATAAAGTGCCAGTAAGTAGGAAAAGAAAGAGAGAAATGGTTCATCCTCTCATTGTGAGTAACTTGAGGAATATATATATATATATATTTTTAGGAGGAAATCAATCAATAAGCAGAAAAAAAGAAGTGATTAAAAAGGCCTTGTCCGTACAACCAGTTTTGGGAAAGAAAGAATGGCAAGTTCCTTCTAAATTTAACTTTTTTTTTTTACTGAACATTTTAAAGAATTATTTGCTATAAATGAAAATTAAAAAAAATAAAAATAAAAATAGAATCTACCTAATGCAGACATCACAATACTCCAGCTTGGCAAGAAGGCCAAGTTCCCTATTGGAGATATGAGTGGCAAAGAATCAAATAATACTAACAATTCATTGGTTAAGTTCTTTCAACTTTCAGACTTCTGACGTATACCATATATTGTTTTTGCCATAAGTTGTATAATGCTTAACTCTTTAATTGCTGATTTCAAAATAAACTCGTAATACTGTTATATGTTTATTTTATCATTGTAAACTTATCATACTGCACTGCAAACATTCTGCTCTATCTGTAGATAGATCTTTGTTAATATTATGTTCGAAATATCCTTAACCCCTTAAGTACGGCGGGCGTTCTATGCCGTGTTTTTTGGGGTGGTCTAAATGCCGGCGGGTGGCATAGAACGTCCCCACCATCCAGGGCATTTACCAGGTCCCTGCCGATCCCACACAGGCGGTCACGTTCCTGGAGTCTGCCTGGGAGCTCAGGCAGACTCCCTCTGCCCAATCTGCCCCCACCCCCGCCGGCCATGTGATCTCAGGATCCTTGCGATCACATGGAAGGAATAGGTGGCTTATGCAGTGTCTGCAGGGGGTCTGCCTGAGCCTCAGGCAGTCCCCCTAATGCTTGCAAAACAGTTTTTAAAGTTAGTAAAAATAAATAAAAAGTTTAAGAAAGTAAATAAAAGTACTTGGATCATATATATATATATATATATATATATATGATCCAAGTTCTTTTATTTGCACATACATAAACCATTAATAAAAGTGTATTTTAATATTAATATACATATATGTATTTATATATATAATAATAATATTAAAATACACGTGTATTTTAATATATATACATATATTAATATTAAAATACACGTAGAATGACGTTAATGATATATATATATATATATATATATATATAAAATAAAATCAATATCAAAATCAATAAATAAATTGAAAAATATGGAAAAAAATAAAAAAATAACGAAAAAAATTATATACCATTTTTAATTTGTTCTAACTGTATTTTGATATTAATATACATATATATTAAATTCAAAATACATTTAGAAAGACATATCTATCTATCTATACATATATATAGCTATATATAAATAATAATAATATAATAATACATGTATTTAAATTCTACAAATATATTTATATAATTAATTAATATATTAATTAATATTAATATTAATTACAATTTGAGGGACCTGCCTGACAACCCAGGCTGAAAGTCCAGAGAATTTGGCTTGCAAGTCCTATATTTAGGATACATTGTAGTACGATCTGGTTCCACATTCAATAAGAGAGACTTTCCAACTCACAGCCTGGTCTCTGAACAGCAGATTCTAGAATATTGAGAAGATTATGCAAATAGATCCTCTTTCAGCATCCATTCTGAAAATTCTACTTTTTCTACAACGGGGTTTAAGAAGGGTCTTAAATACGCCTCCTTTAAAGCCCAAATACCAAGTTTTTATTCTTCAGGAACATTGCCACATTTATTTGATTTACTAAAGCGATCCATAATTTCCTATCCACAGTCACAGAATCGATCCCCCCATGGGATTTGAATATAGTCCTTTTAGATTTATGTGATCGAACAAATCTGTTCTACTGATCTTAAATTTCTGATGTGGAAAGCTATCTTTCTAATAGCCGTCACTTCAACTAAGAGGCTGGAAGAATTACACGCTTTATCTAACATATACTTGTTTTTCCATATGGATAAGGTGTTCCCGAGACTACATCCAAAATTTCAACCTAAAGTTTAATCAGTCAATAATCAAAAGGAGATTATCATACCTACATTCTGCAGGAATCCTATGAATGAGAAAGAACAGAGATTTTACCGATTGGATGTTAAGAGAACACTGCAATGCTATTTGGACAGAATATATTCTTTATGGAAGTAATTCTATGTAAAAGGGGAAAAAAAGGGGGAAATGGCTTTGAAAACAACACTGAGCAAGTGGATGAAAGAATCCATTGTCTTTTCATACACTTCACAGTCTCTTCCCCCTCCTCCGCCGATTAAAGACCATTCAAGGGCTATGGCATGGACTGAATATGCTTCATCTGAATACATTTTTCTTTAAACAATTTCATGAAGCACTATCATCTAGACATACTTACCTTGGAAGATTCTAGATTTGGGCACAAGGCATTGCAAGCTGTTATGAAGACCTGACCCACCCTTTTGTTATATAACTTTTTTAATCCACATATGTGAGTCGGAAAGGAGCTCAATCTCCCAAAAGTCAGAATAGTGATCAACAATTAGTAAAAAATCTTGCCCTGCATAATTGAATAGGTCCATGCTTTACAGGTTGCCATGGTCGGATAGGCAACACATGCGACATCATGAGTTCTTTCTGCTGTGTCTGTGCACATTCATTGCATGTCAAACAACAGCTAACAAAATCTTTCATCTCATTTTGCATATTGGGCCAGGATAATGTATCTCGTGCCTGCCTATAACATGCATCTCCACCAATGTGACTGGCATGTATGCGTGTCAGCGTCACCGATCTTAGTGATTTAGGAATGATGACCCTTGGTCTCTTGTACAGTACACCATTCTGAATGCTGATTAGATCTTGGAAAGTCCAGTATTCCCTCACAATTAACAGCATCTCTTCCTCTGAATCTGTCCAACCATTAAGAACAAGAGACTTAAGTGCTCACAAACTCTCATCGAATTCTGTGTGTTGCCTTATCTGAAACAACTGTTCTGCTCTGTGACATTTAAATAATCTGAATGATTAATAAGCATTAGATCATTCAGCTCTTGTTGAACATTGCAAACTGTGTGTTGTGCAAACTCCGGTGTACCACCTACTGCTATAGCTCTGCTATGAGTGTAACAAATGTACATTTTAAGTACAGGTTGATAGACAATATTTAGGCAATAATTTTGTAACATGAGCAACATGCTCTGTAGCTGTTTAGGTGCACACAAAGTGGTTTCTAAAATTAGATATCAGAGGCTTATGGTCAGCTTCTGCAGTGATCTTGTCATGTCCATAAAGGTAGTGAATTTAGTGCGTAGTTTTGTGCAGTAGGGGTCAGTGAACCAAAATCTACAGGCTGGTCAGCTTGCAATAGGCAACAACCAAGTCCACTTTTTCTTTTGTCACTTTGATTAGTTACAACTTTTGTAATGTCATAGCACTTCAGGACACTTGATGTCCTGCACCACATTGTAATGCTTAGGAAGCCAATGCCAAAACACATCTTTGTCTGGAAGCCTTTTCAAACCTCTGAGAGATGCAGTAGGAATTTCGCTAGGTAGGTAACAAATACTATGAAGAGCTGCAGGGATTACACAGTGGGCTGTGTCATATCTTGTATGGCTCTGATTTACCCAGGGTCTGCCTTTAAACCCTTCCAGGATAGTATGTGTATGCAGACCTTTTTGACCTTGAATTGCAGTTTCTTTAAGCCAAGTCTTATCGTCACCTGCCTACAAAGAATTATCAGTTCCAGCAGTTTGCCATCATGATCTTGCTCTGCATCCCCATCTTTATCCTCACAGCCAACCACAAGGATGTTATCAGCTATTGGTTCAATTTCTCTAAGATCAGCCATTCAGCCATTAGTTCATGTTGCATACGTTGACACACTTCTGGTGAAACTAATATTGCAAAAGGCAATTCAAGCCATATTTTCTACCCCAGGGAGTTCAAAAGGTTATCATGTAACTATTTGCGTTGTCCAGCTTACATTGTAAAAATACATTCCGTGCATCGACAAGCGTGAACAAACCTGTCTTAGACAGCTTGTACAAATACATCCTTAAGAGTAGGCATGATGTAGTAAGATCACATCAGTGCCTGATTTAAGAACTAGGGATCTATGCATATTATTAGCTTATCAGGCATTTTTACAATCACCATGTTACTTATGCAATCAGTTGGTTCTGTTATGTGTGTTTTATGTCCATCAGCCTCATACTGGTCGATCTGTACCTTAACTGCCTGTTTTATGCTCACAGGCACATTGCGTGGTGCACATTATACTGGCGAGACACTCACGTCAAGATCAAAATGTACTTTCTGTTACAGATTCTACTGGTCCATTAAAAAATTTCTATATTCTTTTATTAGAAGTTGTTTATCAAAGTTTTAAATCATTGTCCATCACATTGAGCTCTGCGGGAATGGAAGAATGTATCAGCCCTAGACGCTCACCGGTTGAGCGGGACAACAGTGCCTTCTGGCAGGCTTTCACAATTTCAAAGTCTAGCTTGTGTGTCAGTCCATGTACGGCACATGCTGTCCTAAAGAGTCATAGAGATTTTGTGAGCTCACCTGAGTACAACTTTAGCCTGGTGTCACTTGGAAGTAGACATGCTTCTGGTGCTAACTTCATCTTATCTCTCAAGCACATTACATCACATGTTGCCCCTGAATCAAGCCGACAGGATTGGGCTTGTTGCATAAAGTTAAAGTGACAAACCATTTCTTTCCTCTGGTTTGCACAGAGCCGATCAATTCACTGCTGTATGTCGCATCGGCAGCCTGCGGCTTATCCTCATATGCAGATGTATTCTCTGTGGAGTGTAACTTTCCTATTGATGGGTGTCTTTTACTTGATAAACATACAAACATTAGCAAAATTATTTGTTCTCCCACAAGACCTATAAGACTTCCCATAAGCATTACACTTTTGCACTATAGTCAGTTTGCAGTATTTGTACTAAACAGGCAACGTTGTTACTGCGGTTTGCTTAAGTGTTGTCACTGCATTGCAATGTTTATGCTGTTGGTTTGCTGTCTGTCCTATTCCATAACTTTCATACGTCTGTTAGTGTGTGCTGTGCTGTACGGCACGTTTCAATGGCTATGTTTAAATTTAATTCACATTCTCTTATGCCTGCCTGTGGTCTCACTAGCTATACCGAGAAACAATTCTGTCAGTTATTAATTCATCCCTCAGTGTACCATATTCACAAGTTACAGCTTTTTCTCTCAAGCGTGTAACAACATTATCGAGAGATTTTCTATCTTCTTGTTTGCAGCATCCAAACACATATATTACAATTTTAGCAGGTTTGAAGTAAGCTTCAAATGCATCTAAAATGTTTGCAACATCCTCTTTCTGCTCTGCTGTGAGGTTCAGATGGTTCTTATAAACATGTTTGCATTCACTGACCATGACTCTACTCAGAGTTGCTGCCAGACAGAGTTACAGTATTTGCATAATAACTCCAAACAGTATTTAATTTATTTAGAATATAGTTTTCTTGTGGATTATACCCTTCTCGCTTATTTTCTTTTCCTGATTGCCCAAGCTTGGATACATTGGAGCAACACCAAGACATATATCCCTGGTGGGGATTGTACCACCCACTCTGATTTAGCAGAGCAAGCTATCTGCTCCATAAATTGTAAGTGCCATTCTTTGATTCTTTGGCTCTGTTCATATTTGCAATATACAGTGAGCAGTATAATATACATTATCCTTTATTTTTCATATATGAACAACATTTGAAGAATCTATAATAATGTCCATGTCCTGAGGATAGTACCACTACACACTGGCTAACTTGAGCTTGTTTGGAAGTGTTATACTTGTGAGTGTACCTTTTTATCCTTTTTACATCTTCAGCCTTTTTGTCATAGATACTGCAATACAGGATTTTTGTTTCTTGTTCTTGTTGTTTATGAGATTTCATGACCCATATTTCCATCAACAGGGATTGTTCTGTTGGACACTGTTATTATATGAGCTCATCTGAATCTCAGCCAAATTTTTTTTCTCATTAATTGCTATTATTTCATTCTCAACATACTGCACTATTGTACTATTCTTCTGTTTTATCTCCTCTCCATATATCATATTAAGGACCAATATACTCAAGAATGTATTTAAGGATCTGGAATTTATATCTATTGATGTATGTTCTACTAAAACTATATGCTTTTGATATAGGACTGTAAACATGGATTTGATAGGGCAATATGGTACTTTTTGTTTGTTTCCATCGTTTGCTCTTTTGTGGATAGAGGGACCCTTGATTTCCAGTGTTTGCTACACTGCTTACTTCATTGCAGGTATTTAGCACTGTAACCATTTCTATCTTTTGTTGTACTTATTCAGCCCTATATTTTCCCAAAAGCTTGACAAGGGTATGCAAAGGGGGTCATTCTGTATTCAGGACATATAGCTGAGCACAATTTAGTGATTTATTTTACAGTAGCACACATCATGTTTACAAAATAAACTGCTAAATTGCAAAGTGTATGTAAAAAAACCAAAAATGGAAATAATACCATAATATTTTAAAGTATTTGGAGCAAAAACTTACTATACAATAAAGATCCAACGCATTCCATATGATAATCCCTGTTTCTGTCTACGTTTACAAATGGAATTCATTTATAGGGTAATTTGAACTTCACAAAACAGTGGAAAAGTCATACACTGGAAGAATTGTTTTACTCAGCTGAGTATCATTCAGGGTACAATCATAGTGCACATATCAGATTTACAAAAAGCCTGGTAAAATGCAATTTGTATGATATATCCTGGAATGTCTTCTTTGAAAAATAACAGGCCTTGATGGAGTAATTTGAACAGTCAAACTGCTACAATGCCCATAAATAAGATATCAACCATTTAAATCCATCTACAAAATTCTAACTGTAAAAACTGATATAGCAAGGTCTCATATATTCACTGTAACTTCATGGGATAGCGACAAATACATACACTGGGGTATTGTACAGAAGATGTAGCTGAACATAATTTGGGGTTTTGTACAGGAGCGGCACATATTAGGTTTTTAAAATACACCTAATGAATCCTTGTGAAAGTGTGTATGCAAGAAAAACCACAAAAAAAAAAACACAGTTTACTACAATGTGTAGCAGAAATTGGCAGATAAATGGCTATGTAAAAAGCATCAAAATACCCTTATGCAAATGAAATACCCTGTGATGTCTACTTAAATAAATATGGCAATTTTGTTTTCTATGCAGGTTTTTTAAGTTATTAGCCATGCATCAATTCTGAAATCATTACACATTGAAATTGTATTTTACATCCTGTATTTTGTGACCAGTAACAAAATTAAATTAAAATCCTAGACATGGTGTATTATATAAATAGGGACAAATAAATACATTTGTTTTTAATTAAATTTCAGCATTGATTATATACACATTGTTATTGCCAAAATTGTCAATAAAAATACTAATATAATATAATAATATGTCTGGGTGCAATAAATGAGGTAGATGTGAATTATCACTGAACACATACACAGGAAAAATGCCAAGAATAAGCAAACTGAAGCTGTACCCTTAAAGCAGCACTGTCACTCTGCAGGTTTTGTTTTCAAATCAATCATTTTTAGTCCCTTTATTACCCTTTGTCTGTATGTTAAAAAAGAATGGACTACTTTTTCATATGGTGAGTGTGATCAAGCACTCTTTGGCAAACTGCAAGCCAGTCATCTGTCTTGATTTAAGCAAGACAGGACTCATTATGTATCCTTGACTCTAAGCCAATTTAGTTGCCCCTGCTTAGCTGAGTGGAGCTAAATGGATTCTCCTTGCAGAACAAATTACTCTGGGAGGGTACCAGGACACCTTGACCATGAAAGCAGTCTATAGCAGTTATGATACTTTGAGTATTCCCTGTTAGTTTATAGAGCGCTGTACAGGAGTATCTAAAAATGTAATTTATTTAAATGTGCTATTTGAATTTGTTTGATGCTTTGCTCTGTTCGTTTATACCTGGTGGTACATTTGTATCTAGACAGATTCTTGGTTTTCACAGGACAGTTACAGTCCCTAATATCCCTTTTTATAATTGTCTCAGGATTCTGCAACCCATGTAAAAATGACATTAAAAAAAGTCTTATTACACATACGCGACATGAGCGTTAAGCTTGTGAAACCACTAATACACAGCTTACCTAATCAGTAGGTGTAAGTGGCGTAAAATATATTGCCTAATACTGGGGCTGCAAAGCTAACATTCCTATTCCAAGGATGTACTCCAGATGAACTTGGTGATATCAACTGTGTGATAAGCAATTGGTAGGTCTAAATTATATTATTTATTGATATGATTATTAGTTATATGATTAAGGCATAGTGATTGGAGCTATTAACACTAGTAGGCATGTTTAACACTTCTGTAAACATATAATGTAATTACTCCGGAGTCACAGGTGGCAATAGTTCTAAAATGCTTAGACAAATTACTCTGAGAGAGAACCATAATTATTAAAGCATGTTATAGTGGTTATGGTTCCCTGACACCTCTCAATTGCTAATTGTATGGATACATATAGATCATCGATATTTTTTTTTTTAATTCTTTATTTTTGCAGTGCTGAGTATGACATGTAAGTTTATTGTAACATTTCATATGAGTACAAAGAGCAATACAGAAATGTAGAATGTACATGAAATTTAGAGGATACTGCCCTATTTTTTATATAGAGAGGTCAAGTGCGTTCTACTGGTCGATTAAATAGAGAAAAATATAAAATGTTGAAGAATAGATCTGTAGTAGCTTATAAGTTGCATTTATCACTGGGTAATTAAATTTGACAGTTGCAAATTATCAAGTATGGCACAATTAACATGTAGAATATTTAGGTCATATCAAACAGTGTGCACATAAATAACAAAGAAAACAACTAAGTTGCAGGTTAGTTCTGTAGATCACTCATCCTACCCCGGGATGGGGCTTCCACCATTATCCACACTTTCAAGGTAGCCCTTCCACTGTGCCCAAGTTTTCAGACAGTCCGACTGTGTTTCTCTTAAGAGGTTAGCCAGGGCTTGCTGCTGCAGCTCTTTGGTCTTGCTTAGCCAGCTGCATGGATTGGAGGCCAACCCTTCACTACCTCCTTTGGGTCCCAAAGACCCTAAGGCCAGAAAGAGCAAGTATGCTCAATACCACGAGAACACTGATACAGGTGTGGGACAGGGCAAGACTCCATTTGTGTAGCGGCAGCCAGTGGTCGCAGGCTGCCCCCATGAGGAGCATCCAGGTACTAAACCTCCTTCAATTACCACGCATGGTCAGAAAACGGATGCATTTATATACACCACTTATACCTCGACGGAAAACTACGAACATTCCCAGACCTGCAAAACACATACAATTTGCACTTTAGGGCGCTTTTCTCGTATCTCCAACTTAAATCGATACTACCTAGCACCAGAGAAGGCGGAGTCTCCACACCCACACTTACACACTTTGAGCGGGCATGCATGACAGAACATACCCCCAAAAAAACACTCTCCAACATTTACAAACTTCTGAACCAACCAGACCACAGGGACTCACAGTGGATAGCTGATTCTATAGCTATCCACTGTGGAGGATCCCTGAGAACGTGTGAACACACCACCGTGGAGAGTACCCCTGCCCGGTAGTAAAGCTTGAGGTTTGGCAGGCTGAGGCCACCGTCCTCCACTGAACTATGAAGGATTCTGGTGGCAATCATCGCTCTCTTGCGCTCCCACATAAACTGCATTAGGAGTTTCTGTGTAGTGGTGATATAAGATTGTGGGATGTGAATTTTTTGGAGGTATTAGTAAGAGGAGCATCTTTACAGCTGACATCCGACCCAGCCACGATATGTATTTCCCCTCCCACGACTTCAGAGTCGCTTTGATGTCTGCGCGTAGCCTGATGTAATTTGAGTGGAACAGATTGTCTGGATTTTGGGTAATTTGGAGTCCTAGGAAGGACACAGAGTCTGACCTCCTGTCTAGCTGAAATGTTTGTTGTAGCATGGCTAGGAGTGTAGGTGCGATAGCTATGCCCATTGCTTGTGTTTTTGACACATTCAGTTTGTAGTAGGAGTTTTCCCCATAGTCTTTTATTTCCTGGAGGAGGTTCGCAGAGATATCTGCAGTTGCTCCAAGGTCAGAAGGACATCGTCTGCGAACAAATTTGTTTTGTATTCGCGTTCACCTATCCTGACTCTGTTATTGTCAGCATTATCTCTATTCCTAGCAGCTAGCGGCTCCAGAGCCAGAACATATAGAAGGGGTGACAGCGGGCAACCCTGCCTTGACCCATTTGTGATCTCGAAAGGGTCTGATAGGAAACCCGCATTGAGGACTTGTGTGGTCGGCGTGCTCTGCAGTGCCCTGACAGCCCCCGTGAACCCCACTGGTATTCCCACCTTGGCCATGACCAACTCTAGGAACCCCCAGTGTAGGTGGTCAAAGGCTTTCTCCGCATCGAGGGACATAAGCAGTCCCCTTCCTTTGTTAAGTTGCCTCATGCTGTACATTATGTCGAGGACTTTGCGGGTGTTCTCCGATCCCTGCCTGCCCTCTACAAATCCCACTTAGTCTGAATGTATAAGATGGGGTAGGACCTTCTCCAACCTAAGGGCAAACAGTTTGGCAAAGAGTTCAGGAGTGAGATTGGCCGGAAGTTTTGCGGTTGTGTCTGGGGCTTGCCCGGCTTAGGTAGAGTAATTATATGTTCCATGAGTGAGTTTTTATGTTGGGCTTGTCTAGTAACCGCCTTGTTAAACATCTGTGTGAGTGGGGTGCTAGGATAGTGCAGTAGATTTTACAGTAACAGGTATCGAATCCGTCCGGGCCAGAGGGTTTCCCTTTTTAAAAAGTGTTTATCACTGATAGGACTTCTTCCTCTGTTACGGGTATTGTCAGGTTTATTTGTTGTTGCGTCGTGAGTGTTGGGAGCTTAGTGGACTGTAGGTAGGCGTCAATAGTCTCTTGAGAAGGTTGGTGCTTGAGTGTGTCATGCCCAAGGTTGTAAAGTGTTGTATAATAGTGTGCAAATTCGTCGCTAATGTCCTTGGGTATCATGATTTTCTTTCCCTCTTTTGAGAGTATGAATGCTAGTTTTTGCTTGCTCTGTTTGGTTTTGAGGTGAGACACCAGCAGCTTAGTAGCTTTGTTACCCTGCGTATACTGAGTTAATTTCAGTTTCCTGAGGGCATGTCCGGACTGTTCGAGAGCTTGGCGGTATATGAGGTGTGTGAGATGGGCTTTTTTTTTTTTAGGTCATCTGATGGGGTTCTTTGGTTCTGCATGTTTAGTTGGTACAGGTCCGTTTGCCAGGTAAATAGGGACTCCCTTGCTTTAAAAAAAAAAAAAAAATATGTCACCCTTCTTATCAGTACACCTCTGGCTACTGCTTTGTGTGCCATATAGTAGTTGCGGTCATGTCTGGTGTTCAGTTGTCCTTAAAGTAGTTTGTAAGTGTGGTTTGGAGTTCTTGGGTGAACGTTGGGTCTGTCAGTAGGGTCGTGTTAAGCCTCCACGGGCTTCTGTATCGGAAGTCATATTAGTTTTTGAGTTCTAGTGTGACTGGGACATGGTCTGACCATGAGATGTCGCCTATGTCACACCGTGAGAACTGCGAGAGGGCAGAGCCATGCAGGTAGAATCCATCTATGCAGGAGTAGAAGTTATGCACAGGGGAAAAGTGCATGTAGAAGCTGGATTTTTCCTGCCTCTCTGTGTTCCGCTTACCCTTGGTCTGGGACATGGTCGTTTTGGGCTCAGGTCTGTGTGTCGGTCTAGTTAGGAAGGAGCAGCAACTACATGTGACTGCTTCGAGTTGTGTCCAGGACACGCCCCCTATATCCAGTCTTTTTTAGTAGCCACTTAGTCACAAACACTGGCCAAAATTGGCATTCAAATTCGTTTTTTGCATTTTTCACACACAAACAAATATTAACACTAACTTTAGCCAATGTTTGTGACCAAGTGGCTACTAAAAAAGACTGGACATACCCCATTTGCAATACCTTGGGTTGTTTACTTTTGCAAATGGTATGCCATCATGGGGGTTATTCTTATTCCTGGGCTACCATACGGTCTCAAAGGCAACGTAACTAATCTGGTGAATTTCAATGTGAAAAAACTGAAAAATGTAACATGCTATATTTGACCCTGTAACTTCCCAAAACACCATAAAACTTGTACATAGGGGTACTGTTTTACACGTGAGATATCACTGAATACAAATATGTGTATTTTATTACAGTAAAATCAAACAGTATTATGACATTCACAGTTAGAATGTCACATAGAACTAAACTTATTTAAAAAAAATCTTATTTTCTCCCATTTTTTTTTATATTTTATTCGTATTAAATTATGTTCCATACCTAAATATTTGATGTTAAATGAAAGCCTTGTTTCCCCTGACTAAAAGATAGGGGCGGGAGCAGATCTTCCTTGATTGAGAGCCTTAAAGACATAAAGTTGGCTTTAGATTTTTGTTCAGAAGCTGCAGTGGATATAGTGAGAGCATATCCAGAAATACGATTCTTTCCATGGCTGCTAGAAGATCCCTTTGGCTCAGATCCTGGTCAGCAGATACCTCCTCCAAGCACAGTTTGTGTACACTTCCCTTTCATGGGGATATGTTGTTTGGCAAGAACCAAGATGACTGTATTAAAAGAGCAGCGGAAGGGACAAGAGCTTTTATACCAGAAGATCTCAAAACCAAGCCTCCTTTTCGTCCTAAAAGATCTTCAGAGAATTATTATTTTCAAGACAACAGAGCATACAGATCAGGAAGAGAATATGGAAGATCCTAATCTTGGAGGATGGTCAATCTGGTTTCAGAATTTAAAGGTCCAGAGTAAATATGTCAACCAGGAACCCAAGATCCTTATGACTCCCAGTCCGAAGGAGTAGAGGCACATCTGCTCCTATTCAGAGCGGCATGGGAAGTTTCTACACAAGACAAGTGGGTTTTAGACACCATCCAGAGAGGATACTTGCTAGAGTTCTTCCAAAAACCTCTGTGGTGTATATTCCAGGTTACAAGATGGCCAGGAGACAAAGAAAAGAAAGTGGCCTTGCAAGAATGTATTTTCTCCCTTCAAAGACAAGGAGTGATAGTTCAGGTTCCAGATCCAGGAAAGACTTATTGTTTCTACTCACATCTCTTTCTAACAAAGAAAGCTTCAGGGATATGGAGACTCATAAGAGATCTACACAGACTGAATCTACACCTAAAGATCAGAAAATTCAAGATGAAATCCCTTCAGTCTATCATAAAGGCAGTATTCCTGGGCCAATAGTTAATGTCAATAGAATTATTGGATGCTTATTTTTACATTTCCATTGCGCCTCAACATAAAAAATTATGGGCGATATCCTGATAGTAGCAGACAACAAAGACAACCTAGCTTTGGATGGACAGATCTGCCTCAAGTTCCTTTAAAAAATGGATGGAAGATAAACTACAAAAAGAGCCATCTTTCCTCTACTTGGACAATGGTCTACCTGGAAGCTCTATTCGATACACCCAGAGGAAAGGTCCAGCTGTCGCAAGAAAGAATTTACAGACTAACAACGAAAGTAAAAGAAATGTTGCCTCACGGAGTGACTACAGCAAGGAAAACCATGAGTCTTCTAGGTTCTATCTCCTCCACCATAAGACTGACAAGATGGACCTAGTTGAGAATGAGGTTATTTCAGTCCAATTTCCTTCATCAATTTACATCAGGAAATCTTCATCAAGCCATCAAAGTTCACCAGAGGTTCATCAATCCCTGATCTGGTGGTTAATTGTAAATTGAATGTAAATTCGGACTAATTTCGGGCAATTCGGACATTCGGATACTTCCGAATGTCCGAATAGCTGAATTGCCGAATTGCCGAAGTGCCGAAGTTCCGAAATTGCCAAATTTCCGAAGTGTTGAAGTTTCAAAGTACCGAAGTTCCGAAGTTGCAGAAGTTCCAAAGTGTGAAGTGCCGAATTTCCGAAGCACAGTATTGCCGAAGTACTAATATACCTACCCAGTGGAAGAATGAAGAATGTTACACTGTATACAAGTTTAAATAAAAAGTAATTCATCCCTCAGTGTACCATATTCACAAGTTACAGCTTTTTCTCTCAAGCGTGTAACAACATTATCGAGAGATTTTCTATCTTCTTGTTTGCAGCATCCAAACACATATATTACAATTTTAGCAGGTTTGAAGTAAGCTTCAAATGCATCTAAAATGTTTGCAACATCCTCTTTCTGCTCTGCTGTGAGGTTCAGATGGTTCTTATAAACATGTTTGCATTCACTGACCATGACTCTACTCAGAGTTGCTGCCAGACAGAGTTACAGTATTTGCATAATAACTCCAAACAGTATTTAATTTATTTAGAATATAGTTTTCTTGTGGATTATACCCTTCTCGCTTATTTTCTTTTCCTGATTGCCCAAGCTTGGATACATTGGAGCAACACCAAGACATATATCCCTGGTGGGGATTGTACCACCCACTCTGATTTAGCAGAGCAAGCTATCTGCTCCATAAATTGTAAGTGCCATTCTTTGATTCTTTGGCTCTGTTCATATTTGCAATATACAGTGAGCAGTATAATATACATTATCCTTTATTTTTCATATATGAACAACATTTGAAGAATCTATAATAATGTCCATGTCCTGAGGATAGTACCACTACACACTGGCTAACTTGAGCTTGTTTGGAAGTGTTATACTTGTGAGTGTACCTTTTTATCCTTTTTACATCTTCAGCCTTTTTGTCATAGATACTGCAATACAGGATTTTTGTTTCTTGTTCTTGTTGTTTATGAGATTTCATGACCCATATTTCCATCAACAGGGATTGTTCTGTTGGACACTGTTATTATATGAGCTCATCTGAATCTCAGCCAAATTTTTTTTCTCATTAATTGCTATTATTTCATTCTCAACATACTGCACTATTGTACTATTCTTCTGTTTTATCTCCTCTCCATATATCATATTAAGGACCAATATACTCAAGAATGTATTTAAGGATCTGGAATTTATATCTATTGATGTATGTTCTACTAAAACTATATGCTTTTGATATAGGACTGTAAACATGGATTTGATAGGGCAATATGGTACTTTTTGTTTGTTTCCATCGTTTGCTCTTTTGTGGATAGAGGGACCCTTGATTTCCAGTGTTTGCTACACTGCTTACTTCATTGCAGGTATTTAGCACTGTAACCATTTCTATCTTTTGTTGTACTTATTCAGCCCTATATTTTCCCAAAAGCTTGACAAGGGTATGCAAAGGGGGTCATTCTGTATTCAGGACATATAGCTGAGCACAATTTAGTGATTTATTTTACAGTAGCACACATCATGTTTACAAAATAAACTGCTAAATTGCAAAGTGTATGTAAAAAAACCAAAAATGGAAATAATACCATAATATTTTAAAGTATTTGGAGCAAAAACTTACTATACAATAAAGATCCAACGCATTCCATATGATAATCCCTGTTTCTGTCTACGTTTACAAATGGAATTCATTTATAGGGTAATTTGAACTTCACAAAACAGTGGAAAAGTCATACACTGGAAGAATTGTTTTACTCAGCTGAGTATCATTCAGGGTACAATCATAGTGCACATATCAGATTTACAAAAAGCCTGGTAAAATGCAATTTGTATGATATATCCTGGAATGTCTTCTTTGAAAAATAACAGGCCTTGATGGAGTAATTTGAACAGTCAAACTGCTACAATGCCCATAAATAAGATATCAACCATTTAAATCCATCTACAAAATTCTAACTGTAAAAACTGATATAGCAAGGTCTCATATATTCACTGTAACTTCATGGGATAGCGACAAATACATACACTGGGGTATTGTACAGAAGATGTAGCTGAACATAATTTGGGGTTTTGTACAGGAGCGGCACATATTAGGTTTTTAAAATACACCTAATGAATCCTTGTGAAAGTGTGTATGCAAGAAAAACCACAAAAAAAAAAACACAGTTTACTACAATGTGTAGCAGAAATTGGCAGATAAATGGCTATGTAAAAAGCATCAAAATACCCTTATGCAAATGAAATACCCTGTGATGTCTACTTAAATAAATATGGCAATTTTGTTTTCTATGCAGGTTTTTTAAGTTATTAGCCATGCATCAATTCTGAAATCATTACACATTGAAATTGTATTTTACATCCTGTATTTTGTGACCAGTAACAAAATTAAATTAAAATCCTAGACATGGTGTATTATATAAATAGGGACAAATAAATACATTTGTTTTTAATTAAATTTCAGCATTGATTATATACACATTGTTATTGCCAAAATTGTCAATAAAAATACTAATATAATATAATAATATGTCTGGGTGCAATAAATGAGGTAGATGTGAATTATCACTGAACACATACACAGGAAAAATGCCAAGAATAAGCAAACTGAAGCTGTACCCTTAAAGCAGCACTGTCACTCTGCAGGTTTTGTTTTCAAATCAATCATTTTTAGTCCCTTTATTACCCTTTGTCTGTATGTTAAAAAAGAATGGACTACTTTTTCATATGGTGAGTGTGATCAAGCACTCTTTGGCAAACTGCAAGCCAGTCATCTGTCTTGATTTAAGCAAGACAGGACTCATTATGTATCCTTGACTCTAAGCCAATTTAGTTGCCCCTGCTTAGCTGAGTGGAGCTAAATGGATTCTCCTTGCAGAACAAATTACTCTGGGAGGGTACCAGGACACCTTGACCATGAAAGCAGTCTATAGCAGTTATGATACTTTGAGTATTCCCTGTTAGTTTATAGAGCGCTGTACAGGAGTATCTAAAAATGTAATTTATTTAAATGTGCTATTTGAATTTGTTTGATGCTTTGCTCTGTTCGTTTATACCTGGTGGTACATTTGTATCTAGACAGATTCTTGGTTTTCACAGGACAGTTACAGTCCCTAATATCCCTTTTTATAATTGTCTCAGGATTCTGCAACCCATGTAAAAATGACATTAAAAAAAGTCTTATTACACATACGCGACATGAGCGTTAAGCTTGTGAAACCACTAATACACAGCTTACCTAATCAGTAGGTGTAAGTGGCGTAAAATATATTGCCTAATACTGGGGCTGCAAAGCTAACATTCCTATTCCAAGGATGTACTCCAGATGAACTTGGTGATATCAACTGTGTGATAAGCAATTGGTAGGTCTAAATTATATTATTTATTGATATGATTATTAGTTATATGATTAAGGCATTGTGATTGGAGCTATTAACACTAGTAGGCATGTTTAACACTTCTGTAAACATATAATGTAATTACTCCGGAGCCACAGGTGGCAATAGTTAAAAATGCTTAGACAAATTACTCTGAGAGAGAACCATAATTATTAAAGCATGTTATAGTGGTTATGGTTCCCTGACACCTCTCAATTGCTAATTGTATGGATACATATAGATCATCGATATTTTTTTTTTAATTCTTTATTTTTGCAGTGCTGAGTATGACATGTAAGTTTATTGTAACATTTCATATGAGTACAAAGAGCAATACAGAAATGTAGAATGTACATGAAATTTAGAGGATACTGCCCTATTTTTTATATAGAGAGGTCAAGTGCGTTCTACTGGTCGATTAAATAGAGAAAAATATAAAATGTTGAAGAATAGATCTGTAGTAGCTTATAAGTTGCATTTATCACTGGGTAATTAAATTTGACAGTTGCAAATTATCAAGTATGGCACAATTAACATGTAGAATATTTAGGTCATATCAAACAGTGTGCACATAAATAACAAAGAAAACAACTAAGTTGCAGGTTAGTTCTGTAGATCACTCATCCTACCCCGGGATGGGGCTTCCACCATTATCCACACTTTCAAGGTAGCCCTTCCACTGTGCCCAAGTTTTCAGACAGTCCGACTGTGTTTCTCTTAAGAGGTTAGCCAGGGCTTGCTGCTGCAGCTCTTTGGTCTTGCTTAGCCAGCTGCATGGATTGGAGGCCAACCCTTCACTACCTCCTTTGGGTCCCAAAGACCCTAAGGCCAAAAAGAGCAAGTATGCTCCCTACCACGAGAACACTGATACAGGTGTGGGACAGGGCAAGACTCCATTTGTGTAGCGGCAGCCAGTGGTCGCAGGCTGCCCCCTTGAGGAGCATCCAGGTACTAAACCTCCTTCAATTACCACGCATGGTCAGAAAACGGATGCATTTATATACACCACTTATACCTCGACGGAAAACTACGAACATTCCCAGACCTGCAAAACACATACAATTTGCACTTTAGGGCGCTTTTCTCGTATCTCCAACTTAAATCGATACTACCTAGCACCAGAGAAGGCGGAGTCTCCACACCCACACTTACACACTTTGAGCGGGCATGCATGACAGAACATACCCCCAAAAAAACACTCTCCAACATTTACAAACTTCTGAACCAACCAGACCACAGGGACTCACAGTGGATAGCTGATTCTATAGCTATCCATTGTGGAGGATCCCTGAGAACGTGTGAACACACCACCATGGAGAGTACCCCTGCCCGGTAGTAAAGCTTGAGGTTTGGCAGGCTGAGGCCACCGTCCTCCACTGAACTATGAAGGATTCTGGTGGCAATCATCGCTCTCTTGCGCTCCCACATAAACTGCATTAGGAGTTTCTGTGTAGTGGTGATATAAGATTGTGGGATGTGAATTTTTTGGCGGTATTGGTAAGAGGAGCATCTTTACAGCTGACATCCGACCCAGCCACGATATGTATTTCCCCTCCCACGACTTCAGAGTCGCTTTGATGTCTGCGCGTAGCCTGATGTAATTTGAGTGGAACAGATTGTCTGGATTTTGGGTAATTTGGAGTCCTAGGAAGGACACAGAGTCTGACCTCCTGTCTAGCTGAAATGTTTGTTGTAGCATGGCTAGGAGTGTAGGTGCGATAGCTATGCCCATTGCTTGTGTTTTTGACACATTCAGTTTGTAGTAGGAGTTTTCCCCATAGTCTTTTATTTCCTGGAGGAGGTTCGCAGAGATATCTGCAGTTGCTCCAAGGTCAGAAGGACATCGTCTGCGAACAAATTTGTTTTGTATTCGCGTTCACCTATCCTGACTCTGTTATTGTCAGCATTATCTCTATTCCTAGCAGCTAGCGGCTCCAGAGCCAGAACATATAGAAGGGGTGATAGCGGGCAACCCTGCCTTGACCCATTTGTGATCTTGAAAGGGTCTGATAGGAAACCCGCATTGAGGACTTGTGTGGTCGGCGTGCTCTGCAGTGCCCTGACAGCCCCCGTGAACCCCACTGGTATTCCCACCTTGGCCATGACCAACTCTAGGAACCCCCAGTGTAGGTGGTCAAAGGCTTTCTCCGCATCGAGGGACATAAGCAGTCCCCTTCCTTTGTTAAGTTGCCTCATGCTGTACATTATGTCGAGGACTTTGCGGGTGTTCTCCGATCCCTGCCTGCCCTCTACAAATCCCACTTGGTCTGAATGTATAAGATGGGGTATGACCTTCTCCAACCTAAGGGCAAACAGTTTGGCAAAGAGTTCAGGAGTGAGATTGGCCGGAAGTTTTGCGGTTGTGTCTGGGGCTTGCCCGGCTTAGGTAGAGTAATTATATGTTCCATGAGTGAGTTTTTATGTTGGGCTTGTCTAGTAACCGCCTTGTTAAACATCTGTGTGAGCTGGGGTGCTAGGATAGTGCAGTAGATTTTACAGTAACAGGTATCGAATCCGTCCGGGCCAGAGGGTTTCCCTTTTTAAAAAGTGTTTATCACTGATAGGACTTCTTCCTCTGTTACGGGTATTGTCAGGTTTATTTGTTGTTGCGTCGTGAGTGTTGGGAGCTTAGTGGACTGTAGGTAGGCGTCAATGGTCTCTTGAGAAGGTTGGTGCTTGAGTGTGTCATGCCCAAGGTTGTAAAGTGTTGTATAATAGTGTGCAAATTCGTCGCTAATGTCCTTGGGTATCATGATTTTCTTTCCCTCTTTTGAGAGTATGAATGCTAGTTTTTGCTTGCTCTGTTTGGTTTTGAGGTGAGACACCAGCAGCTTAGTAGCTTTGTTACCCTGCGTATACTGAGTTAATTTCAGTTTCCTGAGGGCATGTCCGGACTGTTCGAGAGCTTGGCGGTATATGAGGTGTGTGAGATGGGCTTTTTTTTTTTTAGGTCATCTGATGGGGTTCTTTGGTTCTGCATGTTTAGTTGGTACAGGTCCGTTTGCCAGGTAAATAGGGACTCCCTTGCTTTAAAAAAAAAAAAAATATGTTGCCCTTCTTATCAGTACACCTCTGGCTACTGCTTTGTGTGCCATATAGTAGTTGCGGTCATGTCTGGTGTTCAGTTGTCCTTAAAGTAGTTTGTAAGTGTGGTTTGGAGTTCTTGGGTGAACGTTGGGTCTGTCAGTAGGGTCGTGTTAAGCCTCCACGGGCTTCTGTATCGGAAGTCATATTAGTTTTTGAGTTCTAGTGTGACTGGGACATGGTCTGACCATGAGATGTCGCCTATGTCACACCGTGAGAACTGCGAGAGGGCAGAGCCATGCAGGTAGAATCCATCTATGCAGGAGTAGAAGTTATGCACAGGGGAAAAGTGCATGTAGAAGCTGGATTTTTCCTGCCTCTCTGTGTTCCGCTTACCCTTGGGCTGGGACATGGTCGTTTTGGGCTCAGGTCTGTGTGTCGGTCTAGTTAGGAAGGAGCACCAACTACATGTGACTGCTTCGAGTTGTGTCCAGGACACGCCCCCTATATCCAGTCTTTTTTAGTAGCCACTTAGTCACAAACACTGGCCAAAATTGGTATTCAAATTCGTTTTTTGCATTTTTCACACACAAACAAATATTAACACTAACTTTAGCCAATGTTTGTGACCAAGTGGCTACTAAAAAAGACTGGACATACCCCATTTGCAATACCTTGGGTTGTTTACTTTTGCAAATGGTATGCCATCATGGGGGTTATTCTTATTCCTGGGCTACCATACGGTCTCAAAGGCAACGTAACTAATCTGGTGAATTTCAATGTGAAAAAACTGAAAAATGTAACATGCTATATTTGACCCTGTAACTTCCCAAAACACCATAAAACTTGTACATAGGGGTACTGTTTTACACGTGAGATATCACTGAATACAAATATGTGTATTTTATTACAGTAAAATCAAACAGTATTATGACATTCACAGTTAGAATGTCACATAGAACTAAACTTATTTAAAAAAAATCTTATTTTCTCCCATTTTTTTTTATATTTTATTCGTATTAAATTATGTTCCATACCTAAATATTTGATGTTAAATGAAAGCCTTGTTTCCCCTGACTAAAAGATAGGGGCGGGAGCAGATCTTCCTTGATTGAGAGCCTTAAAGACATAAAGTTGGCTTTAGATTTTTGTTCAGAAGCTGCAGTGGATATAGTGAGAGCATATCCAGAAATACGATTCTTTCCATGGCTGCTAGAAGATCCCTTTGGCTCAGATCCTGGTCAGCAGATACCTCCTCCAAGCACAGTTTGTGTACACTTCCCTTTCATGGGGATATGTTGTTTGGCAAGAACCTAGATGACTGTATTAAAAGAGCAGCGGAAGGGACAAGAGCTTTTATACCAGAAGATCTCAAAACCAAGCCTCCTTTTCGTCCTAAAAGATCTTCAGAGAATTATTATTTTCAAGACAACAGAGCATACAGATCAGGAAGAGAATATGGAAGATCCTAATCTTGGAGGAGTGGTCAATCTGGTTTCAGAATTTAAAGGTCCAGAGTAAATATGTCAACCAGGAACCCAAGATCCTTATGACTCCCAGTCCGAAGGAGTAGGGGCACATCTGCTCCTATTCAGAGCAGCATGGGAAGTTTCTACACAAGACAAGTGGGTTTTAGACACCATCCAGAGAGGATACTTGCTAGAGTTCTTCCAAAAACCTCTGTGGTGTATATTCCAGGTTACAAGATGGCCAGGAGACAAAGAAAAGAAAGTGGCCTTGCAGGAATGTATTTTCTCCCTTCAAAGACAAGGAGTGATAGTTCAGGTTCCAGATCCAGGAAAGACTTATTGTTTCTACTCACATCTCTTTCTAACAAAGAAAGCTTCAGGGATATGGAGACTCATAAGAGATCTACACAGACTGAATCTACACCTAAAGATCAGAAAATTCAAGATGAAATCCCTTCAGTCTATCATAAAGGCAGTATTCCTGGGCCAATGGTTAATGTCAATAGAATTATTGGATGCTTATTTTTACATTTCCATTGCGCCTCAACATAAAAAATTATGGGCGATATCCTGATAGTAGCAGACAACAAAGACAACCTAGCTTTGGATGGACAGATCTGCCTCAAGTTCCTTTAAAAAATGGATGGAAGATAAACTACAAAAAGAGCCATCTTTCCTCTACTTGGACAATGGTCTACCTGGAAGCTCTATTCGATACACCCAGAGGAAAGGTCCAGCTGTCGCAAGAAAGAATTTACAGACTAACAACGAAAGTAAAAGAAATGTTGCCTCACGGAGTGACTACAGCAAGGAAAACCATGAGTCTTCTAGGTTCTATCTCCTCCACCATAAGACTGACAAGATGGACCTAGTTGAGAATGAGGTTATTTCAGTCCAATTTCCTTCATCAATTTACATCAGGAAATCTTCATCAAGCCATCAAAGTTCACCAGAGGTTCATCAATCCCTGATCTGGTGGTTAATTGTAAATTGAATGTAAATTCGGACTAATTTCGGGCAATTCGGACATTCGGATACTTCCGAATGTCCGAATAGCTGAATTGCCGAATTGCCGAAGTGCCGAAGTTCCGAAATTGCCAAATTTCCGAAGTGTTGAAGTTCCAAAGTACCAAAGTTCCGAAGTTGCAGAAGTTCCAAAGTGTGAAGTGCCGAATTTCCGAAGCACAGTATTGCCGAAGTACTAATATACCTACCCAGTGGAAGAATGAAGAATGTTACACTGTATACAAGTTTAAATAAAAAGTATACAAACATAGCCAGGATTCAGCTGTAAGCATTTGCAACACTTACAACAATCAAGTAACACACATTCATGTAAAATGTAAGTTACTTAGCCTGTCATTGGAATGACAGGAATGAATACGTAGATGACTCCCTCATTCCCACGGTATAAGGGAGCTATCAACTAAAAGGCTGAAAGACCTAAATTGGTCTTTCAGACAAATTTACTTATACTAAGTAAAGATTACTTAGTATTAGTAAATTATGCCCCTACTCACTATACCGCCAGTAGGGACATGTCTAGTAAACAGTGAGCAGTCTGTGGCTGCTCACTGTAAACCCCTCCCAAAAAACGTTCCCCCCGCCCCACCCCTAAACGTCGGAACCAATTGTCCTCCCCTCCGCCCCCATCCCTGAGCGGCGGATGGGGGCCCTAAAGTAAAATAAGGGAGGGGGGAACCTATTGTCTTCCCCCCTGGCCCCCACCCTTGAGTGGTGGGTGGGGGCCCTAAATTAAAATAAGGGGGGAACCTATTGTCCTGCCCCCTGGCCCCCACCCCTGAGCGGTGGGTGGGGGCCCTAAATAAATATGTATCATTCCCCCAGATGACTAGGGTCCCCAAAACCCTAGTCACCACCCTCCTAAAAAAAAACCCTTCCTACCCCCCTCACCCTAAAAGTAGTGAGGAGGGGACAATAAATAGGTACCTGAACATTTGAGGTCTTCTTTCTTCTAAAATCTTCTTTTTTTTAAGGCCCAAAAAAGGGCAAATAAAAATCCATAATAACCGACACACTTTGAAAAAAAATAAAATAAACCAGAGTGCAAAAAAATTATCCATCTTCACCCATGGAGACTGAGCTCTGCAGGGCGGGGGAAGGCTTATAAAGCCTGGCCTCGCCCTGCAATTAGGCTTAGCGTACTCTGGTTGGTTGGTTTAAGCCATCCAATCAGAGTGCTCTGACAGGTAAATGAAGGGACTGACAGGTAAGTCTCTACATTTACCTGTCACAGCACTCTGATTGGTTAGCTTGAAATCAGCCAATCAGAGTGCTCTGTGTCTTTTTACACAGCGTGGGAAAGTTCTTTGGAATTTTCCCACACTGTGTAATTTGACTCTTAACTCTCTGATTGGTTACTTTCAATTAACCAATCAGAGTGTTGTTATGAGTCAAATTACACAGCGTGGGAAAATTCCAAAGAACTTTCCCACGCTGTGTAAAATGACACAGAGCACTCTGATTGGCAGGATTTCCACACCTGGCAGGTCTGAGAGTGATACACTTACCAGGAGTGTAGAGTAGAATACATAAGCAAATTTCAGGTGGATCTAAGAGAATGGAGCTTATCAAGCAATATGTTCCAGTTGATTGTGAAGAGATTGGGTCATCATCAGGTGGAAAAAACAGGCAAGTCCAGAGATTCTTCACTAAATTTAAAGACCCCCAAGCATTAGGAAGAGACGTTCTGTCTTGGAGCTGTAGATTTAGTCTGGGTTATGCATTCCTTCCCTTCCCTCTCATCCTTCCAGTTTTGAGGAGGCCGAGACAAGAAAGGACGTCAATCATCCTAGTGGCTCTGTTTTGACCTCGCAGACCTTGGTTTCCTATTCTCATGAGCCTTTGCCAGGAACCTCCATTTCAGCTTCCAAAAGTCCCAGACCTTCTACATCAAAGTCCTGTTCTCGATCCTGATCATGCATCCCTCAACCTGATGGCATGGAATTTGAGAGGGAGGGATTAAAGGACAAAGGTTTCTCTCAAGCAGTCATCAACACTCTTATGCAGGTAAGAAAGCGCTCTACATCCTCCACATATTATAGAGTTTGAGATGTGTTTTCTTCCTGTGTATCATCCAAAGGCATCAATATCAGAATAAGAGGTTCTAATTCAACTGTCAAAAGTAAAGACAAATAAGTCAATGGGACCTGATGGAATACACCAAAAGTTATTAAAAGAGCTTAGCGGTGTACTGGCAAAACCATTAACAGATTTATTTAACCAATCATTGTTAACAGGAGTAGTCCCAGAAGATTGGAAGTTAGTGAATGTTGTGCCCGTTCACAAGAAAGGTAATAGGGAAGAGTTGGGCAACTATAGGCCAGTAAGCCTTACTTCAGTAGTGCAGAAAGTAATGGAAACCATGTTAAAGGATAGGATTGTTGAATATCTAAAAAGACATGGATTTCAAGATCAGAGACAACATGGGTTTACTTCAGGGAGATCATGCCAAACTAATCTTGATTTTTTTTGATTGGGTAACTAAAAATAATATATCAGGGTGGTGCAGTAGACATTGCTTACCTAGATTTTAGTAAGGCTTTTGACACTGTTGCACATAGTAGGCTTATCAATCTTTGAGTTTGGATTCCAATATTGTTGAATGGATAAGGCAGTGGCTGAGTGACAGGCAACAGAGGGTTGAAGTCAATAGAGTATATTCAAAACATAGGCTTGTCACCAGTGGGGTACCTCAGGGATCTGTACTTCTATCCATTCTCTTTAATATTTTTCTTAGTGATATTGCAGAAGGTCTTGATGGTAAGGTATGTCTTTTTCCAGATGATACTAAGATATGTAATCAGTTTGATGTTCCAGGAGGGATAAGCCAAATGGCAAATGATTTACGTAAACTAGAAAATGGTCAGAGTTGTGGCAACTGACATTTAATGTGGATTTAAAGTGCAAGATAATGCATCTTGGACGTAAAAACCTGTAGTCCTAACCTCAACATCTGAGGAAAGGGATTTAGAGGTGATTATTTCTGATGACTTAAAGGCAGGCAGACAATGTAATAGAGCAGCAGGAAATGCTAGCAGAATGCTTGGTTGTATAGGGAGAGGTATTAGCAGTAGAAAGAGGGAAGTGCTCATGCCATTGTACAGAACACTCGTGAGACCTCACTTGGAGTATTGTACTCAGTAATGGAGACCGTATCTCCAGAAGGATATTGATACTTTAGAGAGAGTTCACAGAAGGGCTACTAAACTGGTTCATGGATTGCAGGAAACTTACAAGGAAAGGTTAAAGGAACTTAACATGTTTTGCTTGGAGGAAAGACGAGACAGGGGGGATATGATCGAAACATTTAAATACATAAAGGGAATCAACACAGTAAAAGAGGAGACTATATTTAAAAGAAGAAAAACTACCACAACAAGAGGACAAATTAGATTAGAGGGGCAGAGGTTTAAAAATAACATAGGAAGTATTACTATTAGTGGATGCCTGGAATAGCCTTCCAGCTGAAGTGGTAGAGGTTAACAGAGTAAAGGAGTTTAAGCATGAGTGGGATAGGCATAAGGCTAGCCTAACTATAAGATAAGGCAAGGGACTAATGAAAATATTTAGAAAATTGAGCAGACTAGATGGGTCAAATGGTTCTTATCTGCCGTCACATTCTATGTTTTTTATGTTTCAGTTGATTCATGATTCGGGAACATTTCGGCTTGGAGGTCAACAAATCAGAATTGTGGCGAACAGAACCTCGCAACAGGCTTTTGGAGGGGCTGGCTTGCCAGCATCCTGCCAAAAGACTATGGGCCAGGTCAGCAACTGTAATGACCCATATTTTATTCCCCCTGGTTCCCCTGGTTCGGCACTTTCCATAGAACCAAACGCTAGCTCACTGGCGGGCGTCGGCATGGACCAAAATCATGAATAGACTTCAGGGTGACCTAACTGCGAATGCCCTGGAATTATTTTCAGCATGAAAACTTTGCGGTTCCTGGTCGGTCCCCCAGCGGCACTTAACTGCGATTCTATGAAACTTTTTTTGGCAGGAAGACATTGCGGTTCCCGGTCGGTCCCCGGTCGGTCCCCTGACGGTCCCCAGAGGCACTTATCCACGATTCTATGGAACTGTTTTGGGCATGGGACCATGCGTTCAGTCAGCCAAAACTATGACTTGAAACAATCTGGGTGATTTTTAGATATGTTGTTCACACAGATCGGCTATCAGGGGATGTAACTTGTTTGGGGTTTTTGTATGTTTTAAAGGTATTTTTGGTGTTTTATAAAAATGTGTGTTTTTTTTGTCTAGAGATTATTGAGTAAATACAGTACTTGACTCAATTATCTCCCAGGTACAGGGGAGGGGTTGATTTTGTTTGTATGGGAGCTTCCTGGATCTGAGAGTCAATGTGATTGTGTATTTGTTTTTACTGTGGTTTACTATCCGGTCCAGGGGGGAGTGCCCCTTGAATGGGGACTGTCATAAAAGGCCAAGTGTGGTCCCATTAACGTCAGTCCACTTCACCCTCAACACGCAGACTCGTCTCGTGATTGTAGGGGATTGATATACTAGCTATAATCACTAGCTCTTGTAAGAGCTACACAGCTATACCTGCTAGTCTCTCTGGAGTAGGAGAGGTCCATCAACTGGAAGCTGGATCCTGGTCTTGGGTCCAGGGTGGGTGGGTGGAGGACAGAGAGACCTCAGCCAAGTTACGGTGGCTGAGGGGCTACAGTGCTTATGGTGTCTGATGCAGTGCTTATAGTACTCCAGGCTACTAGGAAACAGCGATTGGCGGAGGCACCCAGTTGGGGTGCCAGGCGGTCCGTCACAAGAATTGCAAGAAAAATTGCAGAAAAATTCCCCAAATCTGTACACTGTGTAATGGTAGTCACCATCACCTGGACCTTTAGACAGACTATTTATGTAGGTTATTGTGCTCTCCTGTTTTGCTAATACTTGCAATCCACTAGGTGGATTTGGTTGTGGAGCCAGTACAGCGCCATCTGTTGGTTGCAAGAATCTAGCAACAGCCAAATGCACTATCTGAATAGCAAGGCTTGCTAATTTGCATATTAAGGTAGATTTGCATATTGCTAATTTTGCAGGAAGGAGAGATATTTTCTGTTAATTATTGTCTTGCCCTTCCCTTTATATATATATGTTATTATGCTATTATAATTGTGTATTATAACTGTATATATTGCGACATGTTTTGGTTATGTGAATTTCATTGTTTGTCACATCAATCTAAATGTAATGGTCATATGGACTGGTCCCAAGAAAAACTTAAGTTTTGCATGTCAGCTCCTTTTGGAACTTGAGTCGCGTGTGGATTCCCAGTGACAAAGTCTTCAGACCTGTTTTTTGTTTGCAGGATTCCTCTAGCCCTGGGATAAAGCAAGAGCTAGGCTTGAAAGCCGCAAGTTTCTTTTTAAAGACAAGAGAAATAACACTGCAAGTGGATGTGGAAGAAGGGTTGCCTGCCTGGAAGAAGGGTTGCAGTGTATGAGGCAGAGGGGACAAGACCTGAATGGAAGGAGAGCTGCACCCTTGTCGAGTGAGAAAGCTCCAGAAGGACCCCAGTCAAGTTTCGGCAACAGGGGCTGAAGGGTCCAGGAAGCGGACTGGGTGGAGGTACATGGTCGCAGTCATTCTGCCCAGTTGTTAGTTTCAAATATTTAGTTGATATTCCACCAGCAGACATTGAATGCACGATACAGATTTGCACAAAGCAAATTCTGACCATATCTGGTTTTATTAAAAATGAGAACTACCACTGGAATTCAGTCATTTTGATTGGAGTTTGTTCATCAAGAGACAAAAAAAAAACAGTGTTCCCTGAATAATCCTGCAAGTATGTCAAAATATTGCCTTTCTATTTTGTTGACTGGATAAACCACCATTATAGTTACATTGCTGTGTGCTGACTATCTTTCTATTTTATTAAAATATAAGCTCAGACAGACGTGCGCAATTTCCAGTCACTTCTATTGCTATAAATATATCTCTCTTCCTTCTGGTGCTGCCTAAAAGAAAGTCTGCTTTTTCCTGCTCAAATTCAAACATGTTCCTAACAAAGGAAGAAAAGTCAAGATTTCATTAAAGACAGGAGGTGATTCTTATGCTTCAACATTTTTTTAATGTCTCCTTTGGCAGTAAAGTTTTAAAACTAAATATTTTGAGCTATAAATCTGTTTGACTCTATACGTATTCTATTTCTCTATTTCTATACTTATAATGATATGGTATTATTGAAAAGGTATTTATTCCCAGCATTAAAGCAAACTGGAACGTGATATAGCCGTTTGTTTCTAAATCTTAAAATCAGAGATTTGCTTAAAAAAAAAGTACCCCTACAGTTTAAGTAAAACATTGAAGTAATATAGCACACATTTTATATAGTAATTATAAATGAAAAAAATAAAATGGTTGATTAATAGATGTGCATCTCTAATTGTCTCAAATTTCTTACAGAAAGACTATAGGCACTAAAACCATTTCAGCTAACTGGAGTGGTTATGGTTTAAGGATCCTGCTACTGCAGTCTTTGTTTTCAAAGCTCATTATCTAAGTGTAATAAGATTTGAAGTGTGTAGCTCCACCCTTCAGAAGTCAATCACACACTCAGGATGGTTGATCTTCCACTTGGGATTGATCTCACTCTTATACTCTTATCCCTAGAGAAAGAGCTGAACTATGGACTGTACATGTGTCTCTGCCAATTAATACACATAGAAATAAATAAATAAATACATTTAAAACATATTATATATATATATAGTGAAATAAGGAGCACTCTCTTAGTTTTCCAAAAAGTGTATTAAACCTTCCAAATGGTAACATTAACATGTCGACTCTCAAGATATTTACAGTGTGATAGTAGTGTCAATATATAACAAATGTCAAATAAATTACTTACCCCACCTGCGTGAAGTGATTGCCCAGCCTGACCGAAACAAACTCCTGGCATCAAGTGCGCATGTGTAGTTATGGTGACATGCATAATGACCTACCCATGTGTGATGACGTAAGTGTAAACATGTGTAGTGATGTGATCCTAGGCAGGTAACTATAGCAACATGATCTTTTATTAATCTGTGATGCTAAGATAGGAATGGATATGCCAGCAAACTAAATCAGGGGTTTGTTAGAGTAAGGTCACCAACAGTGAGAACTAGCTAATAGATTGTACATATTCAATAAAGTATTGGTCCTATATATTTCACTGTTTAGTAGTGCGTTCCTCCCTCTTTTGCTACAACAGACCTCACAGCATTTAAAATACCTAAGTCTGACCAGTAGAGGACAGCACATTTCTGTTTGATATACCTGACATAACTGTCAAAATCTATAGAGTTAGATCAGAAAATATTACATCCTTCTGGTCTTTCCATTTGACAACATTTTAATCTATAAAGCATTCAGCTCTTAGTTTTATCCAACTATTTAGTTTTTTTGTGTGTTTTTTCTTTTCTTGTTATTACTATTTACACTTGTTTACACTTGATGAAAACGTGTTATTATGGGTGTTTAAATAATCCTTTTTTTATTTTGTATATATAATTAAATATTAAGTTTTAATTCGATATTTTTCATAAGGACTCCTGACAACTAGGGATAAAATGACCTTACTCTAACAAACTCCTGATTTAGTTCACTTACATATTGATTAAATTATATTAAAACTTTTGATTAAGATAGGTATGGTCACATAAAATGGTGTAGGGGGAAAAACATAAGAAAGACCAATGTACGTGGTGAATCTATGAAGCGTAATGTATAAGTGATGTGTGCATATAAGATAAAAAAAATTAAAAAATTAAAACGTAAAAATTACAAATGATAAATATAAATGACCATTGACCATGGACTCTTCTGTATAGAAAAGTATTCTAGAGTCAAATGTGAGGCCATTTGTCTGACAGCTAAAGCTTGGCTGAATTGGGTCATGCACCCCAATAATTGCTGCTAGATAAGAACCATTCCTAACAGTGGGAAAGCCTTTATGAAGGCCTTCTCTCACCTTGAAGCTGATTCTGTGCTGAGCTTTATGTGGGTGAAATTGACCTATTTCATATTTTCTAGTTTTGTTTTTTTTAATATATTTTCTTAAATCAGGTATTTTGTATTTTGAATAAGTGCGTTGTGCAAAATGGATTTTTGTTTAAAAAATAAATAAATTATTTTTGTAGTGCATAGGTAAACATGCAAAGCTCATAGAGACATTTTGTATAGGTACATACAATGGGCATAGTTGTAACATATAATGTCAAAGTACACCAGTTTTTAAATTAATAAACAAGATAGAACACAGTGCCATTAGTTGAGTAATAGTGGATTATCAGATTACAAAACGAAGCACTGGGTGTTTGGATCAGAAGAGAGTAACTAATCAGGAGAAAAAAAAAATGAATATACAAGATGCTGGAAAACCACTGGATGCAATGAACATGCACAATATGAATAGGTTGATAACACTGCTGTTCTAGATATGTGAGTAGAGTAACACTATTAGTACTGTGAGGATATTTATGGGGTAATAAATATAAAAAATTATATTTTATACAAATTAAACATTTAATAATTTTGTTAATATTAAAACATTTATATTTTTGCACGGTTTCCCCTTGATTGATTGATTTAAAGCAAAGAGTTACCCACTATTTAAACTTTTATAGACCCTGAAGTACATTAATTAGAGGATTTGTATTTCACACATTAATCACAACCAATTAAAAATATGCAAGTTATTGCGATAAATAATTAATAATAATATGTAATATGCATGACAATAATCAGTGAATATTTAGGTATAACAATAGTTTGAAATATGGCAACAATAATCACAACAGAGATAATTTCTAAATCACTTAAGGATGATGAGTTTGTTAGCCTACATTGAAATTATCCACCAGAAGGATCAGTATATTTTTTTTAATCAAGTATTAGTATGAGTTTCCAAGATATATGCATAATCAAATAGCTTATTAGCAACAGTATCCAGCAACATAAAGTTAGATTAATTTCCATTAATTGTATGTAGCTAATTGTATCCGTATTTATAATATGTGACATATGATATATACCTGTCTTTTACACACATTTAACTAATATTAGTTTTAATAATAATTCAATCTATTCATGAGGTTCTATCTATGAATATATTCAAATTATTAACATTGATACTATTTGTATAAAATTAAATATATATAGATGTGTGTGTGTGTGTATATATATATATATATATATATAGCAAGTGTAGCTGAGAGTGAAACTCTCAATTTAGGATAGGCAGTAGTGGCTTTGATACTACTCTACTGGATAAAACTGGCTCCCACTGAAAGTCAGAATGGGTGAAAAAAGAGAGAGTTATTAGATAAAATCTAATAAATCACCAGGAGTAGTTATGGTGTGTGTGAAATACGTCTTTAAGAAATATCAAAGAACAAAAACATCAGTCTGTTTATAACAAATATGTTTCAATATATTAGTCCCAATGTTATTGGAATATTGCCACAATAAATAGTTAACTAGAATGCAGTTGATACAATGTTCAAAGATTTATTGTGTCTGCCTGTATCAGATGACCCCAGTTATCGGCACAGCTGGGGTTATTCGGCTTTAAACAGGGTTTTTGTTATAGTACTGACAGTGTGTTCTTGAACTGAGTTGATCCCAATAATGTACAAAAGATATAAGTAAGAATTACTTTAAGATCATATATATATATTGGTTTTAAGTACCAACATCCTTCCTACGTTCTAAAAAACAGTAAGATGGAAAACCATAGTGCTCACTGTTTCAGATGTATTTATTAAGTAAAATGAATTAAAAACACTCACAATTTGTAGATTAAAAACAAGCGTATCGTGAGAATGCTGCACTGAGAGGCTGTTACGGGCTGTCACAGTCTTTCACTCTGGCCTGTTGAAAGGTAGATATCAGTTTGTGTAAAGTGCTGCGTGCGTTCCACTGCTCTCTCCTCCTGCATTCCACTACAACTCGGTAATTTTGGCGGTAGATGCCGAAAAGGTCCTTACTAGTTTCGTGAGGTCAGACTCACTTCATCGTAGGCTGACATCTGTACGGAGCTTCTGTGTTTAAATAGCCAACCAAATCTCTGCGGCTGTGTATTAACTGATAATATGAGTATATTTTTTTGCGTGGGATTTATGGTACAAATTAACAAACATCAAAAATGATATGAAGTCAGAGAAAACTATATAATATTTCAGAGTATCAATGAAAATAATTTAGACAGGATTTGATATATTATGGATAAAACAAAGTGTTACAATTGTGCCAATAATAAATAAACCTTGTAGGATAGTAATATTAATAAATTGGTACATAAAAAAAATGAAATAAAATTGTACATATGAAAAAAGTACATGATTGCAGAATGACGTGCATATTGTTAAGATCCATAGGAGGTAACAGAAACTAATGAGAAAATGATGAATTTAGGAAGATATAAGAATAATTTATAAAAAATTATAAAAATGCATTTAATTTAAAGTCCACATTTAACCATTAGGCTCTAAAGTGTCTAGCTGGAAGATCCATTTTGCTTCAGCTTTATCTAATTCTTTTTCTAGATCTCCTCCTCTCCATGGTATATTTATTTTTTGTATTCCCATAAATGTAAGACTTGTGGGGTCTCTTGCATGGATCATATCAAGGTGTTTGGATAGGTTGTGTAAACAAAGTCCTGTTTTAAATATTTCTAATATGTTCGCCTACTCCTATTTTTAAGGCTCTTTTCGTTCTTCCTATATATAATTTGTTACAAGGGCAGCTTAGTATGTATATGAGACCTATAGTGCTGCGTACTTGATGAGTTTGATTATCAAATCTAGTTATAAATGCTGGACTATCTGTGTGAATTCACACTTTGTTACAAAATGGAGTCACATCTGCTAAGAAGTGACTTTACAGTGTATGTTTAATTTCATTTTCACAATACCTCTGACAGTACATAACACAAAGAAAATATACAATGAGGACATTCAGGAGAAAGCTAACCATAATTCAAAAATGTTAAGTACTACACAAGGGTAGATCTAGAACTCATGTGGAAGATCCAATACAGGTGGTACATGCTGCCGGCACGGTTGGCCAGCATGCTTGCATTGCATACGTGAAAGGGGTACGATGTGCCATAAATGTGGACATGCCCACACATTCAACCATATTGGCAGATGGTGGAAAGGGAGACTTCGGCAGCCCTACACTTAAATATTGCTCTCACACCTGAGTGCAGCCAACTTTTTATGACACTTGCAACATATCCAAGGTCTCATGCTTGCTTTCTGTACCACATCTTGATAGCAGCAAATTTGCTGATTGCCAGAGCTTGGAAACAATATGGCAGAAGCACTAAATCGGCATTGCCCCAAATGCTATGCATGTTTTTTCACAACCACTATCGGAGCAGAGCTGATATACATGTATATAATATTTTTCTGTTTTGAAATTTTCATTTTGTAATTAAATTAGGAAAAAAAAACATAATTGAATATATGTTCTGTGTTGTTTGTTAATACTTTAAAGTAGTGGTATAATCTGTTTTGGGATTGGCTATCTACGAATTATCGTGGGAAGCAAGGAACTATCTGTTGCAGATTTTGATGATTATTCCTGATTTTAAAGTACTTTTATCACCACATAGACCTCTTGAAGAGGCTGTGATGTTCCTGATGTTTATTGTATAAATGTTGCTGGACCTGTATCCTGCTGAATGCTATTTACTGTGGCTCGCAAGTCAATAGCTCTTACAATACTGCCGACAAATACTCTTAATCATAAATATTATATTTTGTGAGTGCCTTTGAGTTGTGTAATAATAACATTTATAGCACAGGATTCCTTTAGTGTTATGCATCAATTACCACTTCAAAGATATGTCCGTGTATGGTCAATTAAAAGGGAAATGCAATTCTAATTAAGTTCTAGCCTAGAAGAACTTCATAATGAACACTTAGCATGTCTATCTTTCTACTATTATAAAAGTGCTTTTATCTTTAGTCCCATTCACAACATCTACATTGTTGCCTAGTGTTTCTGAAGTCTAGTTATTCATTTCAGGCTAAATCATTTTTAGAAAATGCTAACACTCATTCATCAAAATCAGAAATTCTGTTTCAACTGTGTGAATCGTTCTTTATATATGCTGATGAATAATAACACACTTTTCTTTGAATATGTCTGTAATTCCCAATCCACCTAATTATTGGTTCTTGGGTTCACCTGGATTTTGTGTCATATGAACATATATTCCTTTAAAAATAATTCTAAATTGCAATATAGAAAATTATATGTTGTCATGTAATTCAGAGATAGTATAAGTTGTTGTGGAGTTTACATGGAAACATAGGAGGATTTATTAGAGGAACTTATAGAAACATAGAAACATAGAATGTGACGGCAGATAAGAACCATTCGGCCCATCTAGTCGGCCCAATTTTCTAAATACTTTCATTAGTCCCTGGCCTTATCTTATAGTTATGATAGCCTTATGCCTATCCCACGCATGCTTAAACTCCTTTACTGTGTAAACCACTACCACTTCAGCTGGAAGGCTATTCCATGCATCCACTACCCTCTCAGTAAAGTAATACTTCCTGATATTAGAAGAGATATAAAGGGGGGAAATTATTAAGGCACGACAATTTTGGTGCAAAGTGCTAAATATATAAAGATATTCTATTGGTTTCTATGGTGATTGGCCCTTATTTAGCTTTGATAAATCTACAATATGTTTTACAAAAAATGTAAATACTTGCAGGTCTATGTAAACAATTTAGATGAAACTTGAGTGAAGTTATATACATTTTTTACTATAGTAAGATACAACTGAAATGATCCTAATTTTGTTCAATTAATGATTGCTATTTACTTTGATGTTGTTAGAAGTTGTTTCAAGCACAGTCTCTGCATACAAAGTTGGCCTTTTTATCTTGTTGTCATGGAGAGGTTTTTCATCATTGAACATGTGTATGAACATGTGTATGAAAGAGTCCAGATAACTTTGATAGATATGTTCCAGCTTAGGCACTGGGGAAAAAAGTAATTGAGAAAAGATCACACAAACTGGAAGAAGGCATGCTACAAATACTTTATCAGGATAGGAACTGTATGTTTTTAAAATGCATTAGGTCTTGTAAAGAACCATGTTGCAGCGTAATCAGCATGAGAAGCACCATATTAATCATGTAGTTAAGTCAAAGTTAAAAAAAATTCTTTTTATTCTGGGTTGCATAAGCTGTGAATAAGACCTATAAAGCTGCCTCAATAAATTAACAGAGGGAGTACATAAACTTAAGTTCACCACTACTGCATTCCAAGCGTAGGCATTAAGGCATAGTCCCCTAGTTTTTTGTTTTTTTTATAGAAATATGCTTCAAATTACTGACTTTATAAATTTAGCTTCAAATTAATATGACATGACAGGTTCACTTTAAAGAATTACATATCATTAAGCAACACTTCTATAATTTATCAAAAATATTAGGAGATGGTTGAATACCCTGTCTATGACGTGTCAACCAACATGATATATGATTCATGAGTGCTACACTTTTGAGGCTATAACAAGTGTGCTGATTAATTAATAAGTCCTTATTATTAGTATACCAATTAATTAATAATTCCGTAATTGTTCAAATAAAATACAAATTACTAAGGAAAGGGAAGCTGTCACCAAAAGCTTTGTTATGTAATGAACCAATTATATAAACTTACAGTTTTTCTCCTAAGGAGGTGTATGTTACAAAATATATAACCTCTCCAGCTTTAACTTTAAAGGTACCCAAGGTTACCATTACTGTAAGAAACATGAGGTATTTTCCAGCTCTCTAATTCCACTCTAGTTCAACTGATGGATTTGTTTCACTGATCCACAAAGTTTATTCTCAGTCATAACCTGCCTAGTTCACGTAACAAAGTTGTCTGACTCTATACACCAGCTCTGCATACATTTAAACATTCTATTACTTTCAGATGTGCAAAAATGTTGACATTACTTCTGCTTTTATATCTTATCTTTGAATTACTCTTGAGAACCTAATCACCTATAAACCTATTCCATTTCTCCCACCCAACCTTCAACTACTGAAAATCTCATCCTTGACTACCATTCCTTAACTATAAAGATCTAACCCACTAGAAGCACGGACATCTCTGGCAAAATCTAATATGCTATCTTAGCTTGTGAATCCACTCACACAACTTTCAGTACAATGTGAGATAGCAAAGAAGCCCCACCTGCTCTATATGCCTAACAAAAGCAATCCTAATATAAGACCCAATAGGTGCAAATAATATCATATTTGAACATCGCTTGTTCGCGTTCGCCACGGATGGCGAACATATGCGCTGTTTGGTCCGCCCTCTATTTGTCATCATTGAGTAAACTTTGACCCTGTACCTCACAGTCAGCAGACACATTCCAGCCAATCAGCAGCAAAACCTCCCTCCCAGACCCTCCCACCTCGTGGACAGCATCCATTTTACATTCATTGTTAAGGTGCATTCTTAGTGAGAGGAGGGACAGTGTAGCTGCTGCTGATTTGATAGGGAAATTGATAGCTAGCCTAGTGTATTCAGTGTCCACTACAGTCCTGAAGGACTCATCTGATCTCTGCTGTAAGGACAGCACCCCCAAAAGCCCTTTTTAGGGCTAGAACATCAGTCTGCTTTTTTTTTTCTGTGTAATGTAATTGCAGTTGCCTGCCTGCCTGCCTGCCTGCCAGCCAGCCGCCACCACTCACTCACTGGTGTCACAATAGCTTGCATTTAAAAAAACAAAACTTTTTGACTGTAATATAATAGCAATCAGTTTCCTTCACTAGTGTGCATTTCAGGGCCTGCCCAGTGCCACCATTCACTCACTGGTGTCACAATAGCTTGCATTTAAAAAAACCCCCCCAAAAAACCGTTTTTGACTGTAATATAATAGCAGTCAGTTTCCTTCACTAGTGTGCGTTTCAGGGCCTGCCCAGTGCCACCACTCACTCACTGGTGTC
The DNA here is from genome assembly GCA_933207985.1 of Pelobates cultripes. NCBI lineage: Eukaryota > Metazoa > Chordata > Amphibia > Anura > Pelobatidae > Pelobates > Pelobates cultripes. Next base: position 177,568,650 of record OW240912.1, read on the forward strand.
ACAATAGCTTGCATTTAAAAAAACAAAACTTTTTTGACTGTAATATAATAGCAGTCAGTTTCCTTCACGAGTGTGCGTTTCAGGGCCTGCCCAGTGCCACCACTCACTCACTGGTGTCACAATAGCTTGCATTTAAAAAAAAAAAAACTTTTTTGTCTGTAATATAATAGCAGTCAGTTTCCTTCACGAGTGTGCGTTTCAGGGCCTGCCCAGTGCCACCATTCACTCACTGGTGTCCCAATAGCTTGCATTTAAAAAAAACAAAACTTTTTGGACTGTAATATAATAGCAGTCAGTTTCCTTCACGAGTGTGCGTTTCAGGGCCTGCCCACTGCCACCACTCACTCAATGGTGTCCCAATAGCTTGCATTTAAAAAAACTAAACTTTTTGGACTGTAATATAATAGCAATCAGTTTCCTTCACGCGTGTGCGTTTCAGGGCCTGCCAGGGCACAGTGTCACACCAGTGCAACTCATTAGGAGGAGACTATATTTAAAAGAAGAAAAACTACCACAACAAGAGGACATAGTCTTAAATTAGAGGGACAAAGGTTTAAAAATAATATCAGGAAGTATTACTTTACTGGGAGGGTAGTGGATGCATGGAATAGCCCTCCAGCTGAAGTGGTAGAGGTTAACACAGTAAAGGAGTTTAAGCATGCGTGGGATAGGCATAAGGCTATCCTAACTATAAGATAAGGCTAGGGACTAATGAAAGTTTTTAGAAAATTGGGCAGACTAGATGGGCCGAATGGTTCTTATCTGCCGTCACATTCTATGTTTCTATGTTTCTATATCTGGTGTAACAGTAGTGTACATTTAAAAAAAAATATATACAATTTTGACTGTAATAGATTGAATAGCCGTTAGTTGTCTGCAAGTGTGTGTGTCAGGCCTACAGCATCTACTCTGCCAACATCTGCCACTGCACAGTGCCACTCATATCTGTTGTCACAGTAGCTTGCACGCATAGTACCACTAATCGGAAAAAAAATGACAGGCAGAGGCAGGCCACCCTGCAGGGGCTGTCGTGGTCGTGGTGCTGTGATTCCCTTTGGCCCTAGAATAATGCCCAGTGTTCAGAGGCCACGTACCCTGAACTCGAAAAGTTCTGAGGACATAGTTGACTGGATAACACAGGACACCCAATCTTCTACAGCTTTCGCTCGGAACCTTGACGCACCATCCTCCTCCAGCTTAGCTTCGGGCACCTCTCAAGTTACCACTCGCCTGCCTGCCGCCACCACCAACACTAGCACCACAGCAGCTTCACTTGGTATGTCAGAGGAGTTATTTATACATCAGTTGGAAGAAATGAGTGATGCGCAACCATTATTGCCAGAGGATGTAGATAACAGGGATATGTCTCAGTCAGGCAGCATTACACACATGGACGTATGGTGTGATGATGATGAAGTTGTACCCGCTGCTGTTTCCTTTGCTGAGTTGTCAGATACAAGTGAAGCGGTTGATGATGACGATACGTCCGTGGATGTCACGTGGGTGCCCGCTAGAAGAGAAGAGGAACAGAGGGAAAGTTCAGATGGGGAGACAGAGAGGAGGAGGAGGAGACGAGTTGGAAGCAGGGGGAGGTCGTCACAAGGAGCTAGTGGCACAGTCAGACAGCATGCATCGGCACCCGGGGTCAGCCAGACAGCACGCCAATCAACACATGCTGTTGCCACCACCAGAATGCCGTCATTGCAGAGCTCAGCAGTGTGGCATTTTTTTGTGTGTCTGCCTCTGACAACAGCGATGCCATTTGCAACCTGTGCCAAAAGAAACTGAGTCGTGGGAAGTCCAGCACCCACCTAGGTACAACTGCTTTGCGTAGGCACATGATCGCACATCACAAACGCCTATGGGATCAACACATGAGTACAAGCAGCACACAAACTCAAAGCCACCATCCTCCTCCTGGTCCAGCATCTTCAGCCACGTTAACCACTGCTGTCCTCCTTGCCCCCTCTCAACCATCCGCCCCTCCGTCTCTCGCCTTGAGCAGTTCCTGCTCATCTGCCTACAGTCAGGTGTCTGTCAAGGACATGTTTGAGCGTAAGAAGCCAATGTCACAAAGTCACCCCCTTGCCCGGCATCTGACAGCTTGCTTGACTGAACTCTTAGCCTGCCAGCTTTTACCATACAAGCTGGTGGAGCCTGAGGCGTTCAAAAAATTTGCAGCTATTGGGACACCGCAATGGAAGGTACCCGGCCAAAATTTCTTTGCAAAAAATGCAATCCCCAACCGGTACTCGATTGTGCAAAAGGAAGTAATGGCTTGTCTGGAACACAGTGTTGGGGCAAGGGTCCATCTGACCACTGATACCTGGTCTGCAAAGCATGGTCAGGGCAGGTATATCACCTACACTGCGCATTGGGTAAACCTGCTGTTGGCTGCCAAGCATGGAATGCGTGGCTCTGCGGAGGAGTTGGTGACACCGCCACGACTTGCAGGCAGGCCTGCTGCCACCTCCTCTACTCCTCCTACTCCATCCTCTTCCATCACCTCCTCGGCTGAGTCCTCTTCTGCTGCTGCGTCTTGCTCCACATCAACGGCACCCCCCCAGCTCCCCAGGTACTATTCCACATCCCGGATACGGCAGTGTCACGCCGTCTTGGGGTTGACTTGCCTGAAAGCAGAGAGTCACACCGGACCAGCGCTCCTGTCCGCCCTGAACGCACTTTTCAGATATCCAGTGGCGAAAAAAACATGCCAGTGAGGCACTTGATTTGCGACAGCCCGACACGTTGGAATTCAACACTCCTAATGTTCGACCGCCTGCTCCAACAAGAAAAAGCCGTTAACGAGTATTTGTATGACCAGGGTGCTAGGACAGCCTCTGCGGAGCTGGGAATTTTTTTGCCACGTTACTGGATGCTCATGCCTGTAGGCTCATGCGTCCTTTTGAGGAGGTGACAAACCTAGTCAGTCGCACCGAAGGCACTATCAGCGATATCATACCATTTGTTTTCTTCCTGGAGCGTGCCCTGCGAAGAGTGCTGGATCAGGCCATAGATGAGTGTGAAGAGGAAGAGGAAGAGTTGTGGTCATGATCACCACCAGAAACAGCCTTATCAGCATCGCTTGCTGGACCTGCGACAACGCTGGAAGAAGATTGTGAGGAAGAGGAGTCAGAGAAGGAATGTAGCTTTGAGGAGGAGGAGGAAGACCAATCACAACAGGCATCCCAGGGTGCTCGTTGTCACCTATCTGGTACCCGTGGTGTTGTACGTGGCTGGGGGGAAGAACATACCTTCAGTGAGATCACAGGACATGAGTAGCTCGGCATCCAACCTTGTGCAAATGGGGTCTTTCATGCTGTCGTGCCTGTTGAGGGACCCTCGTATAAAAAGGCTGAAGGAGAATGACCTAGTCCACGCTACTAGACCCCCGGTATAAGCAGAAAGTGGCGGAAATGTTACCGAATTACGGCAAGTCGGAAAGGATGCAGCAGTTCCAAAATCAATTAAAAAGTATGCTTTACACAGCGTATAAGGGTGATGTCACAGCACAACGGGAATCTAACAGGGGAAGAGGTGAAAGTAATCCTCCTCCTCCCACGACCACGCCGGCAAGGACAGGACGCTTTACAGACGTGTTGTTGATGGAGGACATGCGGAGCTTTTTAAGTCCTACGCATCGCCACAGCCCTTCGGGGTCCACCCTCAGAGAACGACTCGACCGACAGGTAGCAGACTACCTCGCCTTAACTGCAGATATCGACACTCTGAGGAGCGATGAACCCCTTGACTACTGGGTGTGCAGGCTTGACCTGTGGCCTGAGCTATCCCAATTTGCGATAGAACTTCTGGCCTGCCCCGCTTCAAGTGTCCTGTCAGAAAGGACCTTCAGTGCAGCAGGAGGTATTGTCACTGAGAAGAGAAGTCGCCTAGGTCAAAAAAGTCTAGATTACCTCACCTTTATTAAGATGAATGAGGGATGGATCCCGAAGGGACTGACAGTGGGCGATACATTCGACTAAAAAAGGCCTGATGGGGGGACGTAACAGGGTGTCGCGGCTGCCGGCCCGCCGCGTGATATTTAAATCCCTAGCTCACCCCAGTACCTTGCCTTGTCGTGGTTTCCTGTTCCTGGTTTCCTGAGAGTGCTTTATCATTGTGAATCTGATTTCCTGGTATCCTGATCTTGGCTTTTCTCTGGTTATTCTGAATTCTGGTTTCCCTGACCTGGCTTGTGTAAACGGTATTGTGTATTTTCTGGCTTCCTTGACCTCGGCTTTCCCTTTGACCATTCTCTGTCTCTAGCATATTAGTCCGGCCATTCTAAGGTCCAGTTTACGCTCTGTCCTTTTATTTTCCTTTTCTTGCCTATGTATATGTTTACATAGTTTCTGCGTGCTGGACCACACTAGTAGTCGTGACATTGGGATTAAACTGATAAGAATAGTACTACTTAACACACCACTCCTATCTGGTGGCACATTAGATTGCACGCACAGTGCCCCAAATTTGAAGAAGGAGGACCGACCAAGCATCTTTTTCCATCTCCCGGTTCCTAAAATCGATGCCATATACACGTCCCCTGATAGGGGACGTAACAGGGATTAAACTGATAAGAATAGTACTACTTAACACACCACTCCTATCTGGTGGCACATTAGATTGCACGCGCAGTGCCCCAAATTTGAAGTAGGAGGACCGACCAAGCATCTTTTTCCATCTCCCGGTTCCTAAAATCGATGCCATATACACGTCCCCTGATAGGGGACGTAACAGGGATTAAACTGATAGGAATAGTACTACTTAACACACCTTATAATAACGCAGAGAGAGGCAATGCAGAGAGAGGAGTCTGAAGAAGAGGAGTCAGAGGAGGAAGGTGGCTTTGAGGAGGTGGAAGACCAAACACAGCAGGCGTCCCAGGGGGCTTGTTGTCACCTTTTGGGGACCCTTGGTGTTGTACGTGGCTGGGTGGAGGAAGAGACCTTCAATGACATCAGTGAGGACAAGGAACGGGACATGGCTAGCTTGGTATCCAACCTTGTGCAAATGGGGAGTTTGCGGTTGTGCAAATGGACTGTTTGCGGTTGTTTGCGGTGCGTTAAACGGGAAGTTTGGTCTGTCACTGTGAAGCTGGGCGTAACCCTTACACTACCTGATCGATACAACATCATACCTGATGTTTTAAAGCACGTTATTCCAAACAATTTAGGAATGTTAGGTGATTTATGCCCTTTATGGATTAAAACCAGACTCTGCATCAACTATGTAATTTTCCAGTTTTGCCATGGATCCCCCTCCAGCATGCCACAGTCCAGGTGTTAATCCCCTTGAAACAACTTTTCCATCACTATTGTGGCCAGAAAGAGTCCCTGTGAGTTTTAAAATTCGCCTGCCTATTGAAGTCTATGGCGGTTCGCCTGGTTCGCCCGTTCGCGAACATTTGCGGAAGCTCGCCGTTCGCCAACTGAAAATTTTATGTTCGCGACATCACTAATCATATATGAAAAAGAGTACAAAAAATATAAAAGACGGTGAGAGCACTCTAAAGCATGCAATTTAAATTATTACCAGATTTATCTTGAGTTCAACTCTAAAAACAACAAGATAAAAGGAACATAGAGTAATATTGACAGATTACAAATATTGTTAGTAAAATACTGGAAAAACTCACATGTTACTGAGTCACTTAAAAAGCTGACTCAGACCAAAAGCTTGTAGTGGAGATGAATACTCCTTTGAACTGGACGTCCTTTGGATGAATTTCTTCTGGATGTTAATATAATAATTATTCCAGGATACAATTCCAAAGTAAAACTAATTTATTGATTAAAACAAAAGTTTTTTAAATCAAACATGAAATAAAATTGTCCATATGCAGTTACCACGACGCGTTTCGGCAAAATAGCCTTTCTCAAGTGGTTTGTATTCATCTCCATGATTGCAGCTTTTAAATTCCAAGGTTTGGCGCCCTTTCTCACTGTTTCCGGTTTTCTTTACTTCCGTTTTCGTCATCGGTAATCGTCCGACGTGTCCCACACGTCATGGCGTCATCTTTCGTCGTCCGACGTGTCCCACACGTCATGACGTCATTTCGGCACCCCGGACCGGAAGTATTGCGGGCGCCATTTTTAAAAGTCCTTTTAATACTTATTTTGCCAGATCTTTCTCAAATAATGAGCAATTAAAACATAATAGAGTTATATATATAAAATTTTAGTATAAACCTTCTCCAAATAAAAGGGGAAACATATATATTATTAAACAAGAGGAAATGTCATATACAATATATGCAATATAAGATCCAAACAGATATATAATAAAATAGATATTAAAATAACAATAGTTATAATAATAATAAATTTGGATAATTAAAATATATTTATATATAGGAATTGACCTCAAAATCTATATTTAGACCACATGGGGACAAAGTTTGCATATTGAAAATCCATTTCATTTCGGTTTTGTTCAGGAGATTTTCTATATCTCCTCCCCTCCAATGTGTTTTAACTCCTTCTATACCCATAAAGTCAAAACCTTGTATATTACCCCCATGTACTTCTAAAAAGTGTTTGGACACATTATGTAGAACATATTTTCTATTAATATTATAAATATGTTCTCTAATTCTTATTTTTAGTGGTCTAGATGTTCTACCTATATATTGATATCCACATGGACAGGTGATCATATAGATTATATTTTTAGAATTGCAGGTTAAAAAAGATTTGATATCATACGATTTTTTATTAAAAAAAGAATCAAATTTGGTAACAGTTTTATTTTTATGTTTTCTTAAAGTGCACCCTCTACATGACCCACAATAATAAAAACCATTGTCCCTTTTAAACATAGTTAAAAGTTGAGGATTTTTTTCCTTCTCTAAAAAACTTGAAGTTAAAACCTGTTTAAAATTCTTTGCTCCTCTAAAAATGACTTTGGGTTTAGTTCCTATATACTGTTGTACATCTTGATCCTGCTCCAAAATGTGCCAGTTCTTCCTAATTATTTTTTGTAATTCGTTACTGTTTGAGCTATAATTAAAAATGATAGGTATGGTGAGATTATCGTCCCTTAATTCTTTTGTTTTAGATTTTAAAATATTTTCCCTTGATTCTTGTCCTACTCTTTCTTTTAATCTTTTTAATTCATCATAATTATACCCCTTTTCCACTAGTTGATTAATTAAAATCTGAGTTTGTTCATCATATTGTTGAATTTCTGTACAATTTCGCTTGATCCTTAAAAATTGTCCCTTAGGTATATTCGTTAACCAGGGTTTAAAATGACAACTTTTCAAATTAATAAAACTATTTACATCTACTAATTTAAAAAAGGTTTTACTTTTAATTTGGTTGTCTTCCACATATATATTCAAATCTAAAAAATTAACTTGTTGAGGGCTAATTTCATATGTTAGATGGATGTTCCAACTGTTTGAATTAAGACCATTTAAGAAGCTCGAAAGGAACTCTTTTGTTCCTCTCCATATAATAAAAATATCATCTATGTATCTTTTGTACAAGACCAGATTTGCCCCAAATTCTAATTTAGAAAAAATCTCCAATTCCTCCCAATGTGCCATAAATAAATTAGCATAGCTTGGGGCAAATCTGGTCCCCATAGCCGTTCCCTTTATTTGTAGATAAAAATTATTCTCAAACCAGAAAAAAAATTATTGGAGAGGATTATTTGTATCCCTTTTATAATAAAATCTATTTGTTGGGAATTTAATTTAGTCTCTTTAATTAAAAAATGTCTAGTAGCCTCACATCCTATTGTATGTTCTATAATAGTATAGAGGCTACTGACATCACAAGTGGCCATAATTAGTCCATCCTCCCATTTTAAATCTCTTAAAATCTGTAAAAGTGACATGGTATCCTTAAGATAAGAGGGACATTTCTTAACTGGATCTTGTAAAAAATAATCTAAAAACTGAGACAAAGGGGATAAAAGAGAGCCAATTCCAGAGACTATTGGTCGTCCTGGGGGATTTTTTATGTCCTTATGAATTTTTGGTAAGACA
>OW240912.1:177576742-177911117 GCA_933207985.1 Pelobates cultripes
GAAACTTCGACAGATTGTTCCCCTAACCAAGACCTTTCAAGCGGTACTGGACTTAAAGGTGTACCCCCTGTTCTTGGGGTACATCCAGAACTAGGGTGAAAAATGGTACGTTATAATTATGTTATGTGTTTATCTGAGGGGAGGAGACGTGGGGGTGTTACCCTGTGTGTAATTGGTTATTTTCATCCTCCCCCTGGGAGTATCCTGTGTGTACTTGTTCCTAATAAAAAGCAGGCTGGTTCTCCCAGACCTCAGATCTTCTTGACCCTTCAAAACGTAGCCTTGTCTCGTTCTTGGAAGGGGATTATTTGGGAATGTTATTCTGCTCCTGTTACAGCTGAACCTGACTTTTACTCTGGATATCGTGAATGGGATTATACCAGCTTACTTCTCCACAGCAGCTTGCAGGAAAAAAAGGACGTCTCCAACGGCCGATACCCTCTCTCTACCAGGGTAGCCGTTACATTGGTGGCAGCGGTGGGATGGTCCTTTTATCCAACAAACAAGCACTGAATGGAGTCACAGTATGCGAAGCTGAAAAGACCCACACTAAAGGATCTTTTGGAGAATCGTGGTAGGAGTGCCAGCAACAGACCACGGAGGGAGCTGATAGCTGACCTGCTGGAGCTGGACGAGATGGACAGGTCCATGGAGGTAACTGAACCCATGGCACCCATCAGCGAGGATGATGTGATTACTGCCATTGTGCAGCGGAGATTAGCTTTGTATCCAGTCACGTCTACAGAACTAATAACCCAACTGTTCCGGGAAGCAAGGGAAGAAATACAAACCAAGAGGGAACAAGAAACGGAACTGGTAAGAGCCCGACAGCTCACTACCCAGACAGTTCCCACCCCGCTACCCACTACTACGGTAAAGAAAATCCCCTTTACTGCATTTAAAACCTTTGTAGAAAATGACGAGGAAATTGATGGGTACTTGGCTGACTTTGAAAGGCAGTGCTCACTACATCACATACCGCCAGAGCAATGGGTCACTATCCTGGCGGGAAAACTGTCAGGGAAAGCTAATGAGGCTTTCCGAGCACTCACTACAGAGGAAATCACGCAGTACCAAAAAGTAAAAGAGGCACTGCTCACCAGGTATGCGATAACCCCAGAAGCATACCGTCGCCGCTTCCGGGAGTCCAAAAAGAAAGTTGTGGACTCCCACATGGAATGGGCAAACCGACTACAGAGAATAGCATCTCACTGGGTCCAAGGGTGCAAAGCCCATACGGGTGAGGAGGTGTTACAGTTGTTCTTAATGGAACATTTCTTCCAAGATTTGGCTGCGGACATACAAGACTGGGTACGAGATCGGCGCCCCGCCAATTTAAAGGAGGCGGCTCGGCTGGCCGACGAATATGCCAAGACAAGGAAAGTAAGCCAGGGTACTACACGACAAGCTCATAAAATAGAGCCACGTGCCCCAGCCGCTGTCTCACGCCCAGAATTTCGAGCTCCAGTCCCACCAGGACCACCACGTCCTCAGGGGCCTACTAACTACCCCCGGGATTTGTCAAAGGTGACGTGCCATCACTGCAGCAACCTCGGACATATTGCCCGGTATTGTCCCCTAAGATCTAGTAACAACAACTGGAGGCGTACAACTCCCAGCACAGAGGCCCCTGCAGCACGACCCGCTGCGGCTCACTGTCTGGGAGCCGAAATGGGCCCTGAAGAATGTCTGGGGATTTTGTATGAAGCAGACCCCATACAAGCTGCTTCCCCAGACAATCGACAACATCACCGACAGGAGGTTAAGGTGAATGGACAAGCAGCACAAGGCCTAAGAGACACCGGGGCTACCATCACTTTGATCCAACAGCACCTAGTGAAGCCGGAGGATGTGTCTACCCGCACTGTTGCTGTTCGGGTCACCGGGGGCGCTGTTTTTCGCTTGCCCACTGCCCGAGTACACTTAGATTGGGGAGTCGGATCAGGAAAGACCACCGTCGGCATTATGGACAACTTGCCTGCCGAGGTCGTATTGGGAAATGACATTGGACCTTTAACTTCAGCATATTTGCCCACACCTGCTGCCGCCTGTCCCGTAACCACCCGTTCACAGTCCCGTGTCGCAGATGATCATAATACAGGCCGGGAGACCCAGGTAAGCCAAGCACCCACATGTCACCCCACTACGATAAGCAGGCCCATAGCTTGGGACACCCCAGAGGAGCTTGGGAGGGAAACTAGAGAGGACCCCACCCTCCAAAAGTATCGGGAATTAGCTGACAGTGGGGGGGACGGACGGGAAAGTTTTCTATGGGATGGGGACAGGTTATACAGACTGGCTGAAGGCAGAAAGAGAGGCTGTGCCCCTTCGCAGAAGCGCCAACTGGTGGTACCCAAAAAGTACCGGTTGGAACTTCTCCGAATTGGCCACGACATTCCGTTGGCAGGACATCTAGGGGGTAACCGCACCACCTTCAGGATCACCCAGACCTTCTTTTGGCCGGGAATCTCGAAGGATGTGCGACGTTACTGCAGTACTTGTGACGTATGCCAACGGGTAGGGAAGAGAGGGGATCACCCTAAAGCTCGACTGCTACCTATGCCTGTGATCGAGGAACCATTTAGCAGGGTAGCAGTCGACCTAGTGGGACCCCTACCTAACCCCAGTCCCTCTGGTAAGAAATACATCCTTACCGTGGTGGACTATGCTACTCGCTACCCAGAAGCCGTCGCTCTGACGAATATCCAGGCTGACACTGCCGCCAGTGCTTTAGTCGGGATATTCACCCGAGTGGGATTCCCCCAGGAAATCCTGTCCGACAGAGGGACCCAGTTTACCGCAGACCTAACCCAACAGCTGTGGAAGGTCTGTGGTATTAAGTCCCTGCTTAGTTCCCCGTACCACCCCCAGACTAACGGTCTCTGTGATCGCTTTAACGGTACCCTAAAGCAATTGCTGAGGACCTTTACAGCGGAATACAGAGACTGGGAACGATTCTTGCCGCACCTCCTGTTCGCTTATCGGGAGGTGCCGCAGGAATCCACAGGGTTCTCTCCCTTTGAACTGCTCTATGGCCGGAGAGTACGAGGACCGCTCGACCTCATCCGGGAGCACTGGGAGGGGGAGACAGAACACGACGGTGTACCCATCGTGCCATACGTATTAGAAATGCGGGACCGTATGGCGCAGTTAGCCCGGATGGCACGGGACCACCTCCATGCGGCCCAAGGGCACCAGAAACGTTGGTACGATCAGGGCGCCCGCCAGAGAACATTCCAAGTAGGCCAGAAGGTGCTGGTACTTAGACCTGTCAAAGGGAATAAGCTCCAGACCTCCTGGCAGGGCCCTTACAAAGTGGTAGCACAAGTCTGTGACGCCACCTACGTAATCGCCAGCAACAAAGATGAAAGGATCCGGAAGTCCTTTCACGTAAATCTACTAAAGGAATATCAGGAAAGACCCGAGGATATAGCCGCCATATGCATACCCGCTACCGAAGACCCTGACAGCTTACCCATACCCGACCTATTAGCTAACCCAGAACCTAAAACCCTACTCAATACCGTACAGCTAGGGGAGCGGTTAACTCTCGCCGAAAAGGGACAGATCCGACAGCTGCTGACTGAGAAAGGGTTGACGTTTTCCCAAGAGCCCGGGTACACTCCCTTAGCAACCCACTATGTAGAGACCCCAGGACAAACCCCTCTCCGACAAACTCCCTATAGGATCCCTGAGGCAGTAAAAGAGGAGATGAGGAAGGAGATCCAAGAAATGTTAAGACTAGGGGTGATAGAGCCCTCAGACAGCCCGTGGGCCTCCCCGGTGGTTCTAGTTCCCAAGAAGGACGGAACCACTCGGTTCTGTGTCGATTATCGACGTCTCAATGACAGAACCGTGACAGACGCCTACCCCATGCCCCGAGTAGACGAGCTATTAGATCGCATTGCCAGGGGACGCTATCTGACCACCATCGATTTGTGCAAAGGATATTGGCAGATCCCCCTGGACAAGGAGGCTATCCCTAAGTCGGCCTTTGTCACCCCATTTGGCTTGTACCAGTTCAAAGTCATGCCATTTGGGATGAAAAACGCCCCGGCTACATTCCAGCGCTTAGTGGACCGCCTCCTTGCTTGCGCGTACCTGGATGACATTGCGATCTATAGCGAAACCTGGGGGGAGCATTTAAAGCATGTCGAAGCCGTACTGGATCAGATTCGAGCCGCAGGCATGACTCTGAAACCAGAGAAGTGTAACTTCGGCATGGCCGAAGTCCAGTACCTGGGACACCGGGTGGGATGTGGGAAGCAGCGCCCAGAACCCGCTAAAGTTGAAGCGGTAGCTAACTGGCCCACACCCCACACCAAAACCCAGGTCTTAGCATTTTTGGGGACGGCAGGATATTATAGGAGGTTTGTCCCAGACTATAGCGCCATCGCAAAACCCTTGACAGACCTACCCAAAAAGAACTTGCCTAGGATAGTCCTGTGGTCTCCCGCCTGTGAAACCGCCTTTCAAGCCCTAAAGAATGCTCTAATCCATGCACCTGTCCTGTCTGCCCCCGTCCCTAACAAAAGATTTGTCGCCCATACAGATGCATCCATGTATGGACTGGGGGCAGTTCTAAGCCAGGTCGGTGAGGATGGAGGCGAGCACCCTGTCGCGTATCTCAGTAGAAAACTGTTACCTAGGGAAGTGAGTTACGCGGCAGTGGAAAAGGAATGCTTGGCCCTAGTCTGGGCACTAAAGAAACTCACCCCATATTTGTACGGGCAGGAATTTACTCTAATCACCGACCATAACCCTCTGGTATGGCTGAATAGAGTAGCTGGAGACAATGGACGCTTATTAAGATGGAGCCTCGCACTGCAACCCTATAACTTCTCTATCCAATACCGCCCTGGCAAATTTAATGGAAATGCCGATGGTCTGTCCAGACAAACAGAACTATTACCCTAACAATGGACCGGACAGCCCCAAGTTGACCCGAAAAGGATCAATCCGGGTCTGCCGGGGTGTTCCACAAAAGGGGAGCAGTGTAACAGGACTTCACCAGCACCAAAGCCCTGTGGACTAAAACAGTGAAAATGTCGAAATTATTGCAAGGGAATACCATTACTGGGGAATACAGCCGTTCGTATGATTTCAGACGAATTCTTTGTGTTAAGTATGGATGGCCGGCATTTCGGCACTTTACACGTGGCCGCGGCCATTTTACGTGCGAACAGCGGTGGTTGCCCGTCGACGCGTGGAACTAAAATCGGATACGCAAACAGGCGAACACCGCTGAGACCTCCATACAACCAGAACTTCGCACGGAAACTACCGAATCACGGGCCATTCGGTAGTTTCACTTAATCAGCTATGGGGAATCCAGCGAACTCGGAGATAGTTGTGGATGGCAAGAATTTCGTCTTTTTGTAACCGGCGAACAGAGACCGACTGCAGGGCCAAAACTTGTGGAACTATTTTCGGCTAGAAAATCCGTGCAGTCGGTCAAAACTTCAAACCTCCATAACTCCCGAACCCCATAACCGAATGGGCTGAAACTTCGACAGATTGTTCCCCTAACCAAGACCTTTCAAGCGGTACTGGACTTAAAGGTGTACCCCCTGTTTTTGGGGTACATCCAGAACTAGGGTGAAAAATGGTACGTTATAATTATGTTATGTGTTTATCTGAGGGGAGGAGACGTGGGGGTGTTACCCTGTGTGTAATTGGTTATTTTCATCCTCCCCCTGGGAGTGTCCTGTGTGTACTTGTTCCTAATAAAAAGCAGGCTGGGTTTCCCAGACCTCAGATCTTCTTGACCCTGCAAAACGTAGCCTTGTCTCGTTCTTGGAAGGGGATTATTTGGGAATGTTATTCTGCTCCTGTTACAGCTGAACCTGACTTTTACTCTGGATATCGTAGATGGGATTATACCAGCTTACTTCTCCACAGCAGCTTGCAGGGAAAAAGGACGTCTCCAACGGCCGATACCCTCTCTCTACCAGGGTAGCCGTTACAATATGCATAATCAAATAGCTTATTAGCAACAGTATCCATCAACATAAAGTTAGATTCATTTCCATTAATTGTATGTAGCTAATTGTATCTGTATTTATATGTGACATATGATATAGACCTGTCTTTTACACACATTTAACTAATATTAGTTTTAATAATAATGCAATCTATTTGTTAGGTTCTATCTATGAATATATTCAAATTATACTATTATACATTGATACTATTTGTATATAATTAAATATATATAGATATATGTATATATCTATATATGTATATAGCAAGTGTAGGTGAGAGTGAAACTCTCGATTTAGGATAGGCAGTAGTGGCTTTGATACTACTCTACTGGATAAAACAGGCTCCCAATGAAAGTCAGAATTTGGGTGAAAAAAGAGAGAGTTATTAGATAAAATCTAATAAATCACTAGGAGTAGTTATGGTGTGTGAAATACATCTTTAAGAAGTATCAAAGTAAAAAACATCAGTCTGTTTAGAACAAATATGTTTCAATATATTAGTCTCAATGTTATTGGAATATTGCCACAATAAATGGTTAACTAGGATGCAGTTGATACAATGTTCAAAGATTTATTGTGTCTGCCTGTATCAGATGACCCCAGTTATCGGCACAGCTGGGGTTATTCTGTTTTAAACAGGGTTTTTGTTATAGTACTGACAGTGTGTTTTTGAACTGAGTTGATCCCAATTATGTACAAAAGATATAAGTAAGAATTACTTTAAGATCATATATATATTGGTTTTAAGTACCAACATCCTTCCTTCGTTCTAAAAAACAGTAAGATGGAAAACCATAGTGCTCACTGTTTCAGATGTATTTATTAAGTAAAATGAATTAAAAACACTCACAATTTGTAGATTAAAAACAAACTTATCATGAGAATGCTGCACTGAAAGGCTGTTACGGGATGTCACAGTCTTTCACTCTGGCCTGTTGAAAGGTAGATATCAGTTTGTGTAAAGTGCCGCGTGCGTTCCACTGCTCTCTCCTCCTGCATTCCACTACAACTCGGTAATTTTGGCGGCAGATGCCGAAAAAGTCCTTACTAGTTTCGTGAGGTCAGACTCACTTCATCGTCGGTTGACATCTGTACGGAGTTTCTGTGTTTAAATAGCCAGCCAAATCTCTGCGGCTGTGTATTAACTGATAATATGAGTATATTTTTTTGTGTGGGATTTATGGTACAAATTAACAAACATCAAAAATGATATGAAGTCAGAGAAAACTATATAATATTTCAGAGTATCAATGAAAATAATTTAGACAGGATTTGACATATTATGGATAAAACAAAGTGTTACAATTGTGTGAATAATAAATAAACCTTGTAGGATAGTAATATTAATAAATTGGTACATAAAAAAATGAAATAAAATTGTACATATGAAAAAAGTACATGATTGCAGAATGACGTGCATATTGTTAAGATCCATATGAGTTAACAGAAACTAATGAGAAAATTATGAATTTAGGAAGATATAAGAATAATTTATAAAAAATTATAAAAATACATTTAATTTAAAGTCCACATTTAACCCTTAAGCTCTAAAGTGTCTAGCTGGAAGATCAATTTTGCTTCAGCTTTATCTAATTCTTTTTCTAGATCTCCTCCTCTCCCTGGTATATTTATTTTTTGTATTCCCATAAATGTAAGACTTGTGGGGTCTCTTGCATGGATCATATCAAGGTGTTTGGATAGGTTGTGTAAACAAAGTCCTTTTTAAAATATTTCTAATATGTTCGCCTACTCCTATTTTTAAGGCTCTTTTCGTTCTTCCTATATATAATTTGTTACAAGGGCAGCTTAGTATGTATATGAGACCTATAGTGCTGCGTACTTGATGAGTTTGATTATCAAATCTAGTTATAAATGCTGGACTATCTGTGTGAATTCACACTTTGTTACAAAATGGAGTCACATTTGCTAAGAAGTGACTTTACAGTATATGTTTAATTTCATTTTCACAATACCTCTGACAGTACATAACACAAAGAAAATATACAATGAGGACATTCAGGAGAAAGCTAACCATAATTCAAAAATGTTAAGTACTACACAAGGGTAGATCTAGAACTCATGTGGAAGATCCAATACAGGTGGTACATGCTGCCGGCACGGTTGGCCAGCATGCTTGCATTGCATACGTGAAAGGGGTACGATGTGCCATAAATGTGGACATGCCCACACATTCAACCATATTGGCAGATGGTGGAGAGGGAGACTTCGGCAGCCCTACACTTAAATATTGCTCTCACACCTGAGTGCAGCCAACTTTTTATGACACTTGAAACATATCCAAGGTCTCATGCTTGCTTTCTGTACCACATCTTGATAGCAGCAAATTTGCTGATTGCCAGAGCTTGGAAACAATATGGCAGAAGCACTAAATCGGCATTGCCCCAAATGCTATGCATGTTTTTTCACAACCACTATCGGAGCAGAGCTGATATACATGTATATAATATTTTTCTGTTTTGAAATTTTCATTTTGTAATTAAATTAGGAGAAAAAAAACATAATTGAATATATGTTCTGTGTTGTTTGTTAATACTTTAAAGTAGTGGTATAATCTGTTTTGGGAGTGGCTATCTACGAATTATCGTGGGAAGCAAGGAACTATCTGTTGCAGATTTTGATGATTATTCCTGATTTTAAAGTACTTTTATCACCACATAGACCTCTTGAAGAGGCTGTGATGTTCCTGATGTTTATTGTATAAATGTTGCTGGACCTGTATCCTGCTGAATGCTATTTACTGTGGCTCGCAAGTCAATAGCTCTTACAATACTGCCGACAAATACTCTTAATCATAAATATTATATTTTGTGAGTGCCTTTGAGTTGTGTAATAATAACATTTATAGCACAGGATTCCTTTAGTGTTATGCATCAATTACCACTTCAAAGATATGTCCGTGTATGGTCAATTAAAAGGGAAATGCAATTCTAATTAAGTTCTAGCCTAGAAGAACTTCATAATGAACACTTAGCATGTCTATCTTTCTACTATTATAAAAGTGCTTTTATCTTTAGTCCCATTCACAACATCTACATTGTTGCCTAGTGTTTCTGAAGTCTAGTTATTCATTTCAGGCTAAATCATTTTTAGAAAATGCTAACACTCATTCATCAAAATCAGAAATTCTGTTTCAACTGTGTGAATCGTTCTTTATATATGCTGATGAATAATAACACACTTTTCTTTGAATATGTCTGTAATTCCCAATCCACCTAATTATTGGTTCTTGGGTTCACCTGGATTTTGTGTCATATGAACATATATTTTGTTTAAAAATAATTCTAAATTGCAATATAGAAAATTATATGTTGTCATGTAATTCAGAGATAGTATAAGTTGTTGTGGAGTTTACATGGAAACATAGGAGGATTTATTAGAGGAACTTATAGAAACATAGAAACATAGAATGTGACGGCAGATAAGAACCATTCGGCCCATCTAGTCGGCCCATTTTTCTAAATACTTTCATTAGTCCCTGGCCTTATCTTATAGTTATGATAGCCTTATGCCTATCCCACGCATGCTTAAACTCCTTTACTGTGTAAACCACTACCACTTCAGCTGGAAGGCTATTCCATGCATTCTCTACCCTCTCAGTAAAGTAATACTTCCTGATATTAGAAGAGATATAAAGGGGGGAAATTATTAAGGCACGACAATTTTGGTGCAAAGTGCTAAATATATAAAGATATTCTATTGGTTTCTATGGTGATTGGCCCTTATTTAGCTTTGATAAATCTACAATATGTTTTAAAAAAAATTTAAATACTTGCAGGTCTATGTAAACAATTTAGATGAAACTTGAGTGAAGTTATATAAATTTTTTACTATAGTAAGATACAACTGAAATGAGGCTAATTTTGTTAAATTAATGATTGCTATTTACTTTGATGTTGTTAGAAGTTGTTTCAAGCACAGTCTCTGCATACAAAGTTGGCCTTTTTATCTTGTTGTCATGGAGAGGTTTTTCATCATTGAACATGTGTATGAACATGTGTATGAAAGAGTCCAGATAACTTTGATAGATATGTTCCAGCTTAGGCACTGGGGCAAAAAGTAATTGAGAAAAGATCACACAAACTGGAAGAAGGCATGCTACAAATACTTTATCAGGATAGGAACTGTATGTTTTTAAAATGCATTAGGTCTTGTAAAGAACCATGTTGCAGCGTAATCAGCATGAGAAGCACCATATTAATCATGTAGTTAAGTCAAAGTTAAAAAATATTCCTTTTATTCTGGGTTGCATAAGCTGTGAATAAGACCTATAAAGCTGCCTCAATAAATTAACAGAGGGAGTACATAAACTTAAGTTCACCACTACTGCATTCCAAGCGTAGGCATTAAGGCATAGTCCCCTAGTTTTTTGTTTTTTTATAGAAATATGCTTCAAATTACTGACTTTATAAATTTAGCTTCAAATTAATATGACATGACAGGTTCACTTTAAAGAATTACATATCATTAAGCAACACTTCTATAATTTATCAAAAATATTAGGAGATGGTTGAATACCCTGTCTATGACGTGTCAACCAGCATGATATATGATTCATGAGTGCTACACTTTTGAGGCTATAACAAGTGTGCTGATTAATTAATAAGTCCTTATTATTAGTATACCAATTAATTAATAATTCCGTAATTGTTCAAATAAAATACAAATTACTAAGGAAAGGGAAGCTGTCACCAAAAGCTTTGTTATGTAATGAACCAATTATATAAACTTACAGTTTTTCTCCTAAGGAGGTGTATGTTACAAAATATATAACCTCTCCAGCTTTAACTTTAAAGGTACCCAAGGTTACCATTACTGTAAGAAACATGAGGTATTTTCCAGCTCTCTAATTCCACTCTAGTTCAACTGATGGATTTGTTTCACTTATCCACAAAGTTTATTCTCAGTCATAACCTGCCTAGTTCACGTAACAAAGTTGTCTGACTCTATACACCAGCTCTGCATACATTTAAACATTCTATTACTTTCAGATGTGCAAAAATTTTGACATTACTTCTGCTTTTATATCTTATCTTTGAATTACTCTTGAGAACCTAATCACCTATAAACCTATTCCATTCCTCCCACCCAACCTTCAACTACTGAAAATCTCATCCTTGACTATCATTCCTTAACTATAAAGATCTTACCCACTAGAAGCTCGGACATCTCTGGCAAAATCTAATATGCTATCTTAGCTTGTGAATCCACTCACACAACTTTCAGTACAATGTGAGATGGCAAAGACGCCCCACCTGCTCTATATGCCTAACAAAAGCAATCCTAATATAAGACCCAATAGGTGCAAATAATATCATATTTGAACATAGCTTGTTCGCGTTCGCCATGGATGGCGAACATATGCGCTGTTCGGTCCGCCCTCTATTCGTCATCATTGAGTAAACTTTGACCCTGTACCTCACAGTCAGCAGACACATTCCAGCCAATCAGCAGCAAAACCTCCCTCCCAGACCCTCCCACCTCCTAGACAGCATCCATTTTACATTCATTGTGAAGCTGCATTCTTAGTGAGAGGAGGGACAGTGTAGCTGCTGCTGATTTGATAGGGAAATTGATAGCTAGTATTCAGTGTCCACTACAGTCCTGAAGGACTCATCTGATCTCTGCTGTAAGGACAGCACCCCCAAAAGCCCTTTTTAGGGCTAGAACATCAGTCTGCTTTTTTTTTTTCTGTGTAATGTAAATGCAGTTGCCTGCCTGCCTGCCTGCCTGCCAGCCAGCCGCCACCACTCACTCACTGGTGTCACAATAGCTTGCATTTAAAAAAAACCAAAAAAAAAAAACTTTTTTGACTGTAATATAATAGCAGTCAGTTTCCTTCACTAGTGTGCGTTTCAGGGCCTGCCCAGTGCCACCACTCACTCACTGGTGTCACAAAGCTTGCATTTAAAAAAACAAAACTTTTTTGACTGTAATATAATAGCAGTCAGTTTCCTTCACGAGTGTGCGTTTCAGGGCCTGCCCAGTGCCCCACTCACTCACTGGTGTCACAATAGCTTGCATTAAAAAAAAACAAAACTTTTTTGTCTGTAATATAATAGCAGTCAGTTTCCTTCACGAGTGTGCGTTTCAGGGCCTGCTCAGTGCCACCACTCACTCACTGGTGTCCCAATAGCTTGCATTTAAAAAAAACTAAACTTTTTGGACTGTAATATAATAGCAGTCAGTTTCCTTCACGAGTGTGCGTTTCAGTGCCTGCCCACTGCCACCACTCACTCACTGGTGTCCCAATAGCTTGCATTTAAAAAAAACTAAATTTTTTGGACTGTAATATAATAGCAGTCAGTTTCCTTCACGAGTGTGCGTTTCAGGGCCTGCCCAGTGCCGCCACTCACTCACTGGTGTCCCAATAGCTTGCATTTAAAAAAACTAAACTTTTTGGACTGTAATATAATAGCAGTCAGTTTCCTTCACGCGTGTGCGTTTCAGGGCCTGCCAGGGCACAGTGTCACACCAGTGCAACTCATATCTGGTAGTGTACATTTAAAAAAATAAAATAATTTTTTTTTGACTGTAATAGATTGAATAGCAGTTAGTTGTCTGCAAGTGTGTGTGTCAGGCCTACAGCATCTACTCTGCCAACTTCTGCCACTGCACAGTGCCACTCATATCTGTTGTCACAGGAGATTGCACGCATAGTACCACTAATCGGAAAAAAAATGACAGGCAGAGGCAGGCCACCCTGCAGGGGCCGTCGTGGTCGTGGTGCTGTGATTCCCTTTGGCCATAGAATAATGCCCAGTGTTCAGAGGCCACGTACCCTGAACTCGAAAAGTTCTGAGGACATAGTTGACTGGATAACACAGGACACCCAATCTTCTACAGCTTCCACTCGGAACCTTGACGCACCATCCTCCTCCAGCTTAACTTCGGGCACCTCTCAAGTTACCACTCGCCCGCCTGCCGCCACCACCAACACTAGCACCACAGCAGCTTCACTTGGTATGTCAGAGGAGTTATTTACACATCAGTTGGAAGAAATGAGTGATGCGAAACCATTATTGCCAGAGGATGTAGATAACAGGGATATGTCTCAGGCAGGCAGCATTACACACATGGACGTATGGTGTGATGATGATGAAGTTGTACCCGCTGCTGCTTCCTTTGCTGAGTTGTCAGATACAAGTGAAGCGGTTGATGATGACGATGCGTCCGTGGATGTCACGTGGGTGCCTGCTAGAAGAGAAGAGGAACAGAGGGAAAGTTCAGATGGGGAGACAGAGAGGAGGAGGAGGAGACGAGTTGGAAGCAGGGGGAGGTCGTCACAAGGAGCTAGTGGCACAGTCAGACAGCATGCATCGGCACCCGGGGTCAGCCAGACAGCACGCCAATCAACGCATGCTGTTGCCACCACCAGAATGCCGTCATTGCAGAGCTCAGCAGTGTGGCATTTTTTTTGTGTGTCTGCCTCTGACAACAGCGATGCCATTTGCAACCTGTGCCAAAAGAAACTGAGTCGTGGGAAGTCCAACACCCACCTAGGTACAACTGCTTTGCGAAGGCACATGATCGCACATCACAAACGCCTATGGGATCAACACAAGAGTACAAGCAGCACACAAACTCAAAGCCGCCATCCTCCTCATGGTCCAGCATCTTCAGCCATGTTAACCACTGCTGTCCTCCTTGCCCCCTCTCAACCATCCGCCCCTCCGTCTCTCGCCTTGAGCAGTTCCTGCTCATCTGCCCACAGTCAGGTGTCTGTCAAGGACATGTTTGAGCGTAAGAAGCCAATGTCACAAAGTCACCCCCTTGCCCGGCGTCTGACAGCTTGCTTGACTGAACTCTTAGCCTGCCAGCTTTTACCATACAAGCTGGTGGAGTCTGAGGCATTCAAAAAATTTGCAGCTATTGGGACACCGCAGTGGAAGGTACCCGGCCGAAATTTCTTTGCACAAAATGCAATCCCCAACCTGTAGTCGATTGTGCAAAAGGAAGTAATGGCTTGTCTGGAACAGAGTGTTGGGGCAAGGGTCCATCTGACCACTGATGCCTGGTCTGCAAAGCATGGTCAGGGCAGGTATATCACCTACACTGCGCATTTGGTAAACCTGCTGTTGGCTGCCAAGCATGGAATGCGTGGCTCTGCAGAGGAGTTGGTGACACCGCCACGACTTGCAGGCAGGCCTGCTGCCACCTCCTCTACTCCTCCTACTCCATCCTCTTCCATCACCTCCTCGGCTGAGTCCTCTTCTGCTGCTGCGTCTTGCTCCACATCAACGGCACCCCCCCAGCTCCCCAAGTACTATTCCACATCCCGGATACGGCAGTGTCACGCCGTCTTGGGGTTGACTTGCCTGAAAGCAGAGAGTCACACCGGACCGGCACTCCTGTCCGCCCTGAACGCACTTTTCAGATATCCAGTGGTGAAAAAAACATGCCAGTGAGGCACTTGATTTGCGACAGCCCGACACATTGGAATTCAACACTCCTAATGTTCGACCGCCTGCTCCAACAAGAAAAGGCCGTGATCGAGTATTTGTATGACCAGGGTGCTAGGACAGCCTCTGCGGAGCTGGGAATTTTTTTGCCACGTTACTGGACGCTCATGCCTGTAGGCTCATGCGTCCTTTTGAGGAGGTGACAAACCTAGTCAGTCGCACCGAAGGCACCATCAGCGACATCATACCATTTGTTTTCTTCCTAGAGTGTGCCCTGCGAAGAGTGCTGGATCAGGCCATAGATGAGTGTGAAGAGGAAGAGGAAGAGTTGTGGTCACCATCACCACCAGAAACAGCCTTATCAGCATCGCTTGCTGGACCTGCGACAACGCTGGAAGAAGAGTGTGAGGAAGAGGAGTCAGAGAAGGAATGTGGCTTTCAGGAGGAGGAGGAAGACCAATCACAACAGACATCCCAGGGTGCTCGTTGTCACCTATCTGGTACCCGTGGTGTTGTACGTGGCTGGGGGGAAGAACATACCTTCAGTGAGATCACTGAGGACGAGGAACAGGACATGAGTAGCTCGGCATCCAACCTTGTGCAAATGGGGTCTTTCATGCTGTCGTGCCTGTTGAGGGACCCTCGTATAAAAAGGCTGAAGGAGAACGACCTGTACTGGGTGTCCACGCTACTAGACCCCCGGTATAAGCAGAAAGTGCCTGAAATGTTACCGAATTACGGCAAGTCGGAAAGGATGCAGCAGTTCCAAAATCAATTAAAAAGTATGCTTTACACAGCGTATAAGGGTGATGTCACAGCACAACGGGAATCTAACAGGGGAAGAGGTGAAAGTAATCCTCCTCCTCCCACGACCACGACGGCAAGGACAGGACGCTTTACAGATGTGTTGTTGATGGAGGACATGCTGAGCTTTTTAAGTCCTACGCATCGGCACAGCCCTTTGGGGTCCACCCTCAGAGAACGACTCGACCGACAGGTAGCAGATTACCTCGCCTTAACTGCAGATATCGAAACTCTGAGGAGCGATGAACCCCTTGACTACTGCGTGTGCAGTCTTGACCTGTGGCCTGAGCTATCCCAATTTGCGATAGAACTTCTGGCCTGCCCAGCTTCAAGTGTCCTGTCAGAAAGGACCTTCAGTGCAGCAGGAGGTATTGTCACTGAGAAGAGAAGTCGCCTAGGTCAAAAAAGTCTAGATTACCTCACCTTTATTAAGATGAATGAGGGATGGATCCCGAAGGGACTGTCAGTGGGCGATACATTCGACTAAAAAAGGTCTGATGAAGGGGACTTAACAGAGTGTCGCGGCTGCCGGCCTGCCGCGTGATATTTAAATCCCTAGCTCACCCCAGTACCTTGCCCTGTCGTGGTTTCCTGTTCCTGGTTTCCTGAGAGTGCTTTATCATTGTGAATCTGATTTCCTGGTATCCTGATCTTGGCTTTTCCCTGGTTATTCTGAATTCTGGTTTCCCTGACTTGGCTTGTGTAAACGGTATTGTGTATTTTCTGGCTTCCTTGACCTCGGCTTTCCCTTTGACCATTCTCTGTCTCTAGCATATTAGTCCGGCCATTCTAAGGTCCAGTTTACGCTCTGTCCTTTTATTTTCCTTTTCTTGCCTATGTATATGTTTACAAAGTTTATGCGTGCTGGACCACACTAGTAGTCGTGACATTGGGATTAAACTGATAAGAATAGTACTACTTGGACATGGCTAGCTTGGTATCCAACCTTGTGCAAATGGGGAGTTTGCGGTTGTGCAAATGGACTGTTTGCGGTTGTTTGCGGTGCGTTAAACGGGGAGTTTGGTCTGTCACTGTGAAGCGGGCGTAACCCTTACACTACCTGATCGATACAACATCATACCTGATGTTTTAAAGCACGTTATTCCAAACAATTTAGGAATGTTAGGTGATTTATGCCCTTTATGGATTAAAACCAGACTCTGCATCAACTATGTAATTTTCCAGTTTTGCCATGGATCCCCCTCCAGCATGCCACAGTCCAGGTGTTAGTCCCCTTGAAACAACTTTTCCATCACTATTGTAGCCAGAAAGAGTCCCTGTGAGTTTTAAATTCGCCTGCCTATTGAAGTCTATGGCGGTTCGCCCGGTTCGCCCGTTCGCGAACATTTGCGGAAGCTCGCCGTTCGCCAACTGAAAATTTTATGTTCGCGACATCACTAATCATATATGAAAAAGACTTTGCTTCTATCTGTAGCCTCATGCTTATTTTTACAGTCCTCCAATGTCCCACTATCCTTCTAGCTACTCTCCATGATTGTTACTTTTTAAGGTTGAAAGTAAAAAACATTCATGGGAAAATGAAAGTACACCCTCTTTGGATTCTGTGGATTCACATATCAGAACATAATAATAATCATAGTTTCCTTAGCAGATCTTAAAATTATTTAAATACAACCTTTAGATGAACAACAACTCATGAGATATTACACAGTGCCATGATTTATTTAACAAAAATAAAGCAAACATTGAGATACAATGTGTGAAAAATTTAGTGTACCTTATGATTCAATAGCTTGTAGAATCACATCTAACAGCAATAACTTCAAGTAATCATTTTCTGTATGACTTTATCAGTCTCTCACATCTTTATGGAGGAATTTTGGGCCCCTCTTCTTTACAATGTTGCTTCAATTCATTGAGGTCTTTTTATTTTTTTATGCACAACTGTCTTAAGGTTCCACCACAGCATTTAAATCAGGCTGAGGTCTGGATTTTAAATGGGTATTGCGTCACCTAGTTTCTTTTCTTTATCAGCCATTATGTTGTAGATTTGCTGGTATGCTTGGGATTATTATCCTGTTGCATGACCCAATTTCGGCCAAGTTTGAGCTGTCGGACAGATGGCCTCACATTTTACTCTAGAATACTTTGGTATATTGTGCAGTTTATTGTTGACTCATTGACTGCAAGGTTCCCAGCAATTGTGGCTGCAAAATAACTCCAAGTCATCACCCCTCCATCACCATGCTTGAGAGTTGGTATGAGGTGTTTGTGCTGACATGCTGTGTCTGTTTTTTTTGCCAGATATGATGCTGTGCCTTATAGCCAAATATCTCCACTTTGGTCTTGTTTGTCCAAAGAACATTGTTCTAGAAGTCTTGTGGTTTTGTTGAAATGCAACTTTGCAAACCTTAGCAGTGTTGACACTTCTTTTTAGAAAGAAGTGGCTTATTCCTGGTAATTCTTCCAAACAAACCATACTTGTTCTTTTTCTAATTGTACTGTCATCTCATGTAACATGCTGAGGCCTGTAGAGTCTGAGTTTTTAAATAATTTTTCTTTCTGTCAAATGTATTCCACCAGTGGCGTATCAACCACGGTTGCAAGGGTCACAGCTCCCACTGGGCCCATCACTCCATGGGGTGCTGTTGCCCTATCATTCCCTATAATCAATGTGCCTGCTTGCCCATTGGTCAGGTGACTGACAGGAAAGGAGCACACAGAAGAATTATCCGCTTCAGCTGGAAACTACATGTAGCGTGGCCGAGTGGACTGCGTTCTGATAGGAAGTGCTCTTACTAAGAGCAACAAGCACATTCTGTCATTCCAGGTACCTCTCGACCGCGCTACATAGAGTCAGCAGATACCAGAGGGGGATGGGGATGAGACCCATAGAGAGGCAGGGGGAGGGTGAATAAGTCACTGGGGGAGGGTCTGGGGGTTGAATAAGACACCACGTGAGGTGCAGGGATTAATAAGACACCTGGAGAGGCTGGGGGGTACAATAAGACACCTGGATGGGCTAGGGGTTGAATAAGACATATGGTGGGGTGAATGAGACACATGGAGGAACTAGGAGAGAGGAATGAGACACATGGAGGGGCTGGGGGGAAGAAATAAGACAAATGGAGGGGCTGACAGGGGAGAACTGAGACACATGGAAGGGTTGGGGGAAATGAAACACATGGAGAGGCTGGGGGAGGAATAAGTCACATGGAGGAGATGCTGGGGAGGCAATGAGAGACATGCAGGGCTGCTGGGGTGGGGGATGAGACACATGGATGGGCCCAGGGCAATTTTTGGTTTCTAGTTACACCTCTGTATTCCACTTTTGAAAAATCTTTTTCACTGTAGAATGATGGTATTTACATTGTTAGGAAATGACCTTATAACCCTTTCCAGTTTAATGGGCAACAACAATTGCTTCTCTAAAATCATTGCTGATGTCTTTCCTGCTTAGCACTGTGTTAACATGCACCTGTGTATGTGTAACAGTGCATGTGTATCGGTGTGTATACGTAACAGTTTGTGTGTATATATTGGTGTTTGACAGTGTAACAGTGTGATTATATCTGTGTGTATCTGTGAGTATGTGTAACAGTTTGTGTATCTGATTGTTTGAGTGTGTGTGTATATATACACACACACACATATATATATATATATATATATATATATATATAACTTCATGTATTTGTGAGAGTATGATTGTGTACATGCTAGTAAGAGTGTGTGTCATTATGCACCTGTTAAGACATTAGCACTCTAACACTATTAACAATGTGGTTACCAAAACACCTTTAGCTTCATCAAGCAGTTTTGGTGTATACCCCATGCAGTCTCACTAATTAACTATGAGCAATTTAGGAGTTAAATCACTTGTTTATGCAGCCTTAGGCACACCTCCCTGCTTGTGCCTTACACAGCCTTCTTAAGCACTTCCTGTAAAGAGATATCTACTTTACACTTAGAATTTCTCATCTCCTGCACTGTTAATAGCTTGCTAGACTTTTCAGGAGACTCCTGTGTGTAATTAAAGTTACATTTACAGAGCATGAGATAAAAACATCTAAAGTAAGTTAACACCTGATTAAAAAATGAAACTTTTTTCATGCAGACTGTGTGAATCACAATCAGGGAAGGTGTGGATATGGCTGCATAAACAGAAACAAAAGTGATTTAACTCTTAAATGGCAGAGAATTGAGCAGTGAAACTTCAGAGGCATGATCTATACACAAAAAATGCTTCATTAAGCTAAAGTTGTTTTGGTGACTATATGTCTCTTTAAAGGTGTGGCCAGGGGCTGACGGCAAAGAAATGTGTTCATCTATAGGCTGGTAATCATTCTTGGAGTATAAATGAAGGTAACTGGGACTTTATCTAAATTTGGTTTTGCCAAGTAGATGAAAATAAAACATGTATGCATGATTTTCAAGTGTGATGAGGTTAAAGTAATAAAAGATAAGCAAGATTCTCACACTTGAGAGAGCTAAATCTAACAGAAATCTACAGATGCCAGATCATGACTATTGAGCTCTGCCCTTGCCAGGATTTAACGTGGGAAAATAATATTCTCTCTCTTTCTAGTCTATTGCAATTGAATTGCTGGATATGCAGCAGTTAAAGTACAGAGAGCAGACCCACTATTTGCAGAGTTTAGAAAGGTGTCAGTGACAGATTTATACCCGTAATAACTTAGCTGTGCCTTACATCTATAAATGTATAAATGGAGTTTAACTCTTCCTGTCAGAGGGTGGTATAGATTAAACAGTCCTTTGCAATACAGATATATCTGGATTAACACTAATTCAACTAGATAGTCTTTTTTTTAATAGAATGCTAAAAGGGTTGTGGGAATTTTTTTGTGATCATTTTATTTTTTAATTCTGGTTAATACATTGTAATTGCATATATTTTTAATTATTCTTTTCAGTTCTATGAGAATAATTAAATGCAGTATTTATTTCTCATGCATTATAGACCTCCAGAATGCCAGAGGGGCTGAAATATTTCTTTAAAGGAAACACACATAATAGCTGTGTCAAAATACCTTCAGATGACACAGATACTTATTCCAGTATCCACTACTCTTCCCTTCAAACCCAGGTCACTAGTAAATTAGAGTCTATACCTCAAACTATTTATCCTCAGCTCCAGAATGCCCTAATTAACCTGTTTGGTATATCTTTGACTAATTCCAGACAATGGCTCCACTGAGGGCTGGACTGGCCCACCGGGATACCAGGAAATTTCCTGGTGGGCAGCGTTATCAGGAACCTGGGCAGATAGCCCTAATCATTAGACTAATGTCCTTCAAAAGATTTTTCCCTTGGACAGTGTCAGTTCGAGGGAAATAAGGAGAGAGGTGCTAGGAGCTGGAGCGGCCACATTTAGGCTGCAGTGGCCAGAGGGAGCACTGTCACTCTCCCTTTATAATTCCCAGCACCACCTCCGCATTCATACCCCACCTCCCACATGCAAGCTCTGCCCATACACACAAGCCCTGCAACCACACTCAAGCTGCTGACCTTGTCTGCTGGAAAAGGCCAGAAATTCACAGCATTCAGTGCCAGGTAGGCTTCAGCCCGTGATTGTGTGTGTATGTGCCTGTTAGTGCATGAACTTATACAGTTGCAAGAAAGTGTATGTAAACCTTTTGGAATGGTATGGATTTCTGCACAAATTGGTCAGAAAATGTGATCTGATCATCATCTAAGTCACAACAATAGACAATCACAGTCTGCTTAAACTAATAACACACAAAGAATGAAATGTTGCCATGTTTTTATTGAACACACCATGTAAACATTCACAGTGCAGGTGGAAAAAGTATGTGAACCCTTGGATTTAATAACTGGTTGAACCTCCTTTGGCAGCAATAACTTCAACCAAACGTTTCCTGTAGTTGCAGATCAGACGTGCACAACGGTCAGGAGTAATTCTTGACCATTCCTCTTTACAGAACTGTTTCAGTTCAGCAATATTCTTGGGATGTCTGGTGTGAATTGCTTTCTTGAGGTCATGCCACAGCATCTCAATTGGGTTGAGGTCAGGACTCTGACTGGGCCACTTCAGAAGGCGTATTTTCTTCTGTTTAAAGGACCACTCTTGGCACCCAGACCACTTCAGCTTAATGAAGTGGTCTGGGTGCCAGGTCCCTCTAGGATTAACCCATTTTTTTTATAAACATAGCAGTTTCAGAGAAACTGCTATGTTTATAATAGGGTTAATCCAGCCTCTAAAGCCTCTAGTGGCTGTCTCATTGACAGCCGCTAGAGGCGTTTGCGTGCTTCTCACTGTGAAAATCACAGTGAGAAGACACCAGCGTCCATAGGAAAGCATTGTGAATGCTTTTCTATGAGACCGGCTGAATGCGCGCGCAGCTCCTGCCACACGTGCGCATTCAGCCGAAGATGAGGAGAGGAGGCGGAGAGGAGGAGGAGAGCTCCCCACCCGGCGCTGGAAAAAAGGTAAGTTTAACCCCTTTCCTCGCCATCCAGCCCGGCTGGAGGGGGACCCTAAGGGTGGGAGCACCCTCAGGGCACTATAGTGCCAGGATAATGAGTATGTTTTCCTGGCACTATAGTGGTCCTTTAAGCCATTCTGTTGTTGATTTACTTCAATGCTTTGGGTCATTGTCCTGTTGCAACACCCATCTTCTGTTGAGCTTCATCTGGTAGACAGATGGCCTTAAGTTCTCCTGCAAAATGTCTTGATAAACTTGGGAATTCATTTTTCCTTCGATGATAGCAATCCGTCCAGACCCTGATGCAGCAAAGCAGCCCCAAACCATGATGCCCCCACCACCATACTTCACTGTTGAGATGAGGTTTTGATGTTGGTGTGCTGTGCCTTTTTTTCACCACACATAGTGTTGCGTGTTTCTTCCAAACAACTCAACTTTGGTTTAATCTGTTCACAAAATATTTTGCCAGTACTGCTGTGGAACATCCAGGTGCTCTTGTGCAAACTGTAAACGTGCAGCAATGTTTTGTTTGGACAGCAGTGGCTTCCTCTGTGGTATCCTTCCATGAAATCCATTCTTGTTTAGTGTTTTATGTATTGTAGATTCGCTAACAGGGATGTTAGCATTTGCCAGTGACTTTTGTAAGACTTTAGCTGACACTCTAGGATTCTTCTTCACCTCATTGAGCAGTCTGCACTGTGCTCTTGCAGTCATCTTTACAGGATGGCCACTCCTAGGGAGAGTAGCAGCAGTGCTGAACTTTCTCAATTTATAGACAATTTGTCTTACCGTGGACTGATGAACAGCAAGGCTTTTGGAGATACTTTTATAACCCTTTCCAGCTTTATGCAAGTCAACAATTCTTAATCGTAGGTCTTCTGAGAGCTATTTTGTGCGAGGCATCATTCACATCAGTCAATGCTTCTTGTGAAAAGCAAAGCCAGAACTGGTGTGTGTTTTTTATAGGGCAGGGCAGCTGTAACCAACACCTCCAATCTCATCTCATTGATTGGACTCCAGTTGGCTGACATCTCACTCCAATTAGCTCTTGGAGATGTCATTAGTCTAGGGGTTCACATACTTTTTCCACCTGCACTGTGAATGTTTACATGGTGTGTTCAATAAAAACATGGCAACATTTCATTCTTTGTGTGTTATTAGTTTAAGCAGACTGTGATTGTCTATTGTTGTGACTTAGATGATGATCAGATCACATTTTCTGACCAATTTGTGCAGAAATTCATATCATTCCAAAGGGTTCACATACTTTTTCTTGCAACTGTATATACAGGGTCGGTAAAATAAAGCTATGTTACAACCTGTTTTCACACCCCACACAATTTTATAGGGATTAAAAAAGTGTGCAATAGTGTAGAATCATTAAGATTTATTTTCTGGGAGGAAGAGTGTTAAGTAAAAAAAATATGGGGGAAAAGTATATTAATATATTCCAGATAAAATCTGTCTCTCTAATTTTGTGATATTTAATTTCTGCAGAACCCTTTCCTCCCTGTCCGGAGAAGCTGTCTTGAGAGCAACTGAGCATGAATTAAACAAATTTAAAATCTGTTAAAATTATGGCTCTAGGTGTATGGGTATTGTGCCAATTTAAATGGGGATGACACTGCCCCTGGGAAGATTCTCTTGAGGTTTCCAAAGAAGGACTTAAGAAGGATCTTGAGTAAAAATAATGAATTTCTTTAAGAGTAAAATAAATAAAAACAATAGTAATAAAAAGTTCTTTTAAAAAGTCCTCTTGAAAATAGCCAATACGCGTTTCACTCCTTCTATGGAGCTTCCTCAGTCAGCGGTGATGTTGGTCCTCCGAATCTTCCATTTTGAGTGTTTTAGGGTCCTCCCCTTTAATGAATGCAGTCCATTCCCTCCAATCATGGTAAAGGTTATATGTCCTTCATGAAATAAATTTTGTACATATCCCTTTAATTGGGACGGGTTTCTGGCGCCTTTATTGTGTCCCAATCTCATTGGTGGATCGTGGTTGGTTGGCGGAAGTGGTCCGCATGTGTCCGAGCGGTTGGCGGAAATGACGTCACAGACCCACGTGATCGTCACTCCGCCTCCGCCCGGAAGTTCCCTGGCTCCCCGGCCGTGCCGCATGTCATCTCTGTGTGTAGGCCGGGGGAGGGAATAGTGGAACGTAGGAACATGATGTGTGGTCACTCCGGCTTTCTCCGCCCATAGGGTGTGCCGGACATTCTGTCCTAATGATTTCAAAAAATCCCCTTCTCGCCAGTTGCCTTTTACCCTCGGTATGCCAATAAATTTCAGGAGTGTAGGGTTGCTGTTGTGTGCTAAGGAGAAATGGTGGGATACACTGTGTCCCTCAAATTTTTTCTTAATATTTCTAGAGTGTTCCTTTATCCTAATATGTAACTTGCGTTTAGTGCGGCCCACATATTTAAGACCGCATGGGCATTCCAATAAATATATTATATTGTTGGAGTGGCAGGTAATGAGGTCTTTGATTTGAAATTCCTCTTTATTAATAAAATTTTGGAATTTTGTGATATGTCTTGTTTTATTGTTTGTATTTCTACAATGCTAAGCATGTGCCGCATCCGAAAAAGCCTTTTTCTTTATCTAAAAAAGTGGTGGTTTTAGTTCTTACTAAAAGTTTGTTTAAATTAGCGTGTCCCCTAAATACTACCCTGGGTCTGGGTGGTAGGATTTGTGTTAAGGTATCGTCCTGTAATAAAATGGGCCAGTATTTGTTGAAGATTTTTTTAAGTGCTTTATTGTTATGGCTATAGTTGCATATAATGGGTAAACTGATTTGTTCTGCATTTACTGTTTTTTTTATTTTTTTCTGTTAATAAAGTCTATTACACTTTATTAATAGAAAAAAACAAAACAGTAAATGCAGAACAAATCAATTTCTACACATTGGTTTGTTCTCCCTGTTGTTTTGTCTTTGAGAACTACCCCATACCGAAGGAGACGGGCGGTGCTACCCTAATAAGCATGTAAGCCAACATACGGAGCCAGTGTTTTTACACACAGGCTCCTCGAAATGTGAGTGTTCAATGTATCCAAATACCATCACTACAATTATATTATTATTTTCAATACCGTCTGCACTATATTGTATTCCTTGTATTTTTTTCAACATGCACCCTATACTCCGCCATTGAATGAAATATCATTTGGTAAGCTGTATTTGTGTTGGAGCGCTCCACTTATTGGTATAAGTCTTTTTTGTAGCTTAAACCACACCAATAATTTTAACTTTGTCTTGTGGAATAGAGGATATTTCCACATAAGTGTACTGAGCAGCCTGTAAATCACCTTATTTGTTTTAAAGCACCGTGTTATACACACTCCTCTGTAAAAGGAGGTAATCTTTGATTGGTATTCATACATTTAAGATCTTTATTGATTCAGCAGGTTTTGCACATGCATAGTCTCTTTTAAGGAGGAATTTCATGAACCTCCCAATGAGTTGCTATTTTAGACCATCATTGGCTCCTAGCACCAGTGGTTGGGGTTACAGTGCCCATAGGAAAGACAATACAGAAGCCATCTTGGAAATAGCACAGAGAAAACACCTGGCTCCTACCAAATGTAAGTTTATAATATTATCTCTGTCCCAATAGTCATTTTTGACCTGATTAAGCAAGGGAATTTACTAAAATATATAATTAATATAGATCAAGCCAGGGAGGACAAGGGAAGGGAATAAAATGGTAGATATTTCTGATAGAGAACTGTGCTACCTGTCACCAATAGCTTTAATAACGCTTACCGCACATTGCATAGTGTAGATTTAACTGTCCAAATCCACCATCTTCTTTAACATGCTTAGTGACCCTGTAGGTGAGACCTGAGACATTCATGCTGAGGCTAATTGAAATGTTGTGAAGCTCTATACTGCAGGACTGTGGCTATGACTACTGAGTTTATTCTGATACCTATCTGCAATGATTATTGCTTCTGTTAACCATGTCAGCTACTTCTTTGCTCCATACTGACACTAGAGATTCATCATATTGCCAGCTGCAAAGGTAATAATGAGTCTATCAGTATCCTGCTGCTTTAAACCTGTGCACTCTGTGTGCTGAAAGCTAAAAGTGATAAGCAGACAGATGCCACAGGTCAGAAGATGGTGACTACATAGATAAAGGGTGGAGTCAAATTCTGGATTAGGAGTCTGGCATCCCACCATCTCAAAACTTCACCAGCCACTACTGCCTCCAAACAGTACTGTCTCTTTTGCTAGGAAAGTCATCATCCATGCCACATTTACTTCAGTCCTTATTTTGACCTGTGTGTGGTCATCCCTGTTTATGCCATCATTGGGTTTTGTTCCTCCAAGCCCCTGAACCTGTGTGATTCTGTTAAAGAACCACTATAGGCACCCAGACCACTTCAGCTTAATGAAGTGGTCTGGGTGCCAGGTCCATCTAGGATTAACCCTGCCTGCTGTAAACATAGCAGTTTCAGAGAAACTGCTATGTTTACAAATGGGTTAATCCAGCCTCTAGTGGCTGTCTCATTGACAGCCGCTAGAGGCGCTTCTCACTGTGATTTTCACAGTGAGAAGACGCCAGCGTCCATAGGAAAGCATTGAGAATGCTTTCCTATGAGACTGGCTGAATGCTCGCAGCTCTTGCCGTGCATCCGCATTCAGCCGATGACGGCAGAAGAAGGAGGAGATTCCCAGTGCCGAGGGAGCCCGGCACTGGAAAAAGGTAGGAATTTAACCCTTTCCTCACCCTAGAGCCTGGCGGGAGGGGGACCCAGCGGGTGAGGAGGACCCAAGGACCCTATAGAGCCAGGAAAATGAGTATGTTTTCCTGGCATAGTGGTCCTTTAAGCTTTTCTATATCTAGAGTGCACCTCTTTACTCCCTCTATCATACCTGCTAGGCTTCCCTCTCCATAGTCTAAATAATATAGTTAAGTATGAAATTGTTACATTTACCGTTCTTTCATTGGCAGAGACTCGATCCGAGGTTGCTTTACTTAACATTAAAAACATGTAGGGTGTTTCCTTTGAAATTGAATAGATACTCATTAGCTTAATTGTTAGGTGTATTGGCTTGTAGGGCATTGATAGTCTTAAGCAACAGATATTTTTTTTTATTGTGTGACCATTTTTTACGTCACTTTCTAACACTCAAA
Organism: Pelobates cultripes; assembly: GCA_933207985.1. Classification (NCBI taxonomy): domain Eukaryota; kingdom Metazoa; phylum Chordata; class Amphibia; order Anura; family Pelobatidae; genus Pelobates; species Pelobates cultripes. Next base: position 177,603,520 of record OW240912.1, read on the forward strand.
AAGGTTAAAGCCGAAATGCATATTTTCTACTACATTGTCCAAATTATTATTTTTACCATGTTTAGAATAGTTGTGTAATTTCAAAGTAAATAAGTGGCATTTATAAAAGCACCAGTCTAAAATGGTTGATAATGAAATGAGATACAAATAAACAAGTGCAGATATTTGCATGCTCAAGATTTATTTGATACAATCAGTGACATTTTAGATTTATTTTTGAAATGACAGTAATGAACTTTGTGTTATCATTACTTTTTACTGCATAATGTTAAAATGTCAAATAGATTTATTATAATAAGATTAAGAAAATGCAAAGACGCAGCCAGAATATGGATCTGATATTAAAAGATAACATAATGTTTGGCTGGAGTCGCTAATGAAATATTTTCAGCTAAAACAGCAACTGAAAATCTCACAGGCTTTTGATTTTTTTTTTCCACTTCTCTTTATTTATTTTATTGTTCTTCATCTTTTATGTGCTTACCATTCATCGTTCTGTCTATCTTCCTGTGAGTACAGCTCTTTAATCCCTATGTGGCAGTGCAAATCACAGTAATCTGGTTATGCATTGTGCAATGGCAGAAGTAATTTGTGAAACCTCATGATTATTATCCTTGATCTTATTGAGCCAGTATGTACGAAAATATAAGCAGTAAAAATGGATTTAAATTAAATAAGGTAATATTATTGCCAGAACTTGTAGTATTTAATGGTTACTGATAAAAAAAAGAGCTTTCCAGTTAAAATATTTTAATTTTTTAATTTGCTGTGATGTTAAATGCTCAAACTTGAGAAAAGCTAAATGGGCAATGCGCCTCAGAATGCATGATAATTTTACTGAGCAGCAACTTCCTTGAATATGATTCTCCTGGACCCTGCACAGCAGAACCACAATCAAAGAGAAATTAATTACATGCAATTAACAAAGTAACTTGATTCCATATCCACAGAGCCCAAAGCCCTCTGTCAGGGTTCCATGAGAGCAGTACCTTACAGTTCCAATAACATTCTGTGTTGCTGATACAAGCTGCTGCACTCAGACTAAAGATATCTTATTCTCTATCCAGTTAGTCCTGCTATACTGGACTATAAATTGGATATGAACTACTTTATGCACTTTCTTTCTGTCAAAATATTTTGATGTACTTTCAATGCATGAATAAACGCTTTTTATGTGCAAACTTTGGTGTGCATTGGGATCCTTATCTGTCCAGATGATGGGGGAATGAATCAGCCCTGCAGGCTAGTTTGCTCTCCACTGGACCACCAGGGATGCCACATGGCAGCAAGGATCCCCCTCCCTACATAAGGGGGGAGCACCCTCACACACAGTACACACAGCACTCTCACACACAAAGAGCACCCTCACACACACAAACACACATACACACACACACACAGCACCCTTACACACATAGCACCCTCACACCACCCTCACACAGCACACTAATAGCACACACACACACACACACACAGGAGTGTATGTATGTATGTGTGTGTGTATATACACTGCTCAAAAAAATAAAGGGAACACAAAAATAACACATCCTACATCTGAATTAATTAAATATTCTTCTGAAATACTTTGTTCTTTACATAGTTGAATGTGCTGACAACAAAATCACACAAAAATAAAAAAAATGGAAATCACATTTTTCAACCCATGCAGGTCTGGATTTGGAGTCACATTCAAAATTAAAGTGGAAAAACACACTACAGGCTGATCCAAATTTGATGTAATGTCCTTAAAACAACTCAAAATAAGGCTCAGTAGTGTGTGTGGCCTCCACGTGCCTGTATGACCTCCCTACAACGTCTGTGCATGCTCCTGATGAGGTGGCGGATGGTCTCCTTAGGGATCTCCTCTGAGACCTGGACTAAAGCATCTGCCAACTCCTGGACAGTCTGTGGTGCAATGTGACGTTGGTGGATGGAGCGAGACATGATGTCCCAGATGTGCTCAATTGGATTCAGGTCTGGGGAACGGGCAAGCCAGTTCATAGCATCAATTCCTTCGTCTTGCGGGAACTGCTGACACACTCCAGCTAGCATTGTCTTGCATTAGGAGGAACCCAGGGCCAACCGCACCAGCATATGGTCTCACAAGGGGTCTGAGGATCTCATCTCGGTACCTAATGGCAGGTAGGCTACCTCTGGTGAGCACATGGAGGGCTGTGCTGCCCCCCAAAGAAATGCCACCCCACACCATTACTGACCCACTGCCAAACTGGTTAGCAGAACGTTCTCCATGGCGTCTCCAGACTCTGTCACATCTGTCACATGTGCTCAGTGTGAACCTGCTTTCGTCTGTGAAGAGCACAGGGTGCCAGTGGCGAATTTGCCAATCTTAGTGTTCTCTGGCAAATGCCAAACATCCTGCACAGTGTTGGGCTGTAAGCACAACCCCCACCTGTGGATGTCGGGCCCTCATACCACCCTCACAGAGTCTGTTTCTGACCATTTGAGCAGACACGTGCACATTTGTGGCCTGCTGGAGGTCATTTTGCAGGGCTCTGGCAGTGCTCCTCCTGTTCCTCCTTGCACAAAGGCAGAGGTAGCGGTCCTGCTGTTGGGTTGTTACCCTCCTATGGCCTCCTCCACATCTCCTGAGGTACTGGCCTGTCTCCTGTTAGCGCCTCCATGCTCTGGGCAGACACAGCAAACCTTCTTGCCACAGCTCACATTGATGTGCCATCCTGGATGAGCTGCACTACCTGAGCCACTTGTGTGGGTTGTAGACTCCGTCTCATGCTACCACTAGAGTGAAAGCACCGCCAGCATTCAAAAGTGACCAAAACATCAGCCAGGAAGCATAGGAACTAATAAGTGGTCTGTGGTCACCACCTGCAGAACCACTCCTTTATTGGTGGTGTCTTGCTAATTGCCCATAATTTCCACCTGTTGTCTATTCCATTTGCATAACAGCATGTGAAATTGATTGTCACTCAGTGTTGCTTCCTAAGTGGACAGTTTGATTTCACAGAAGTGTGATTGACTTGGAGTTACATTTTGTTGTTTAAGTGTTCCCTTTATCTTTTTGAGCAGTGTATATATATACATATATATATATATATACAGGGAGTGCAGAATTATTAGGCAAATGAGTATTTTGACCACATCATCCTCTTTATGCATGTTGTCTTACTCCAAGCTGTATAGGCTCGAAGCCTACTACCAATTAAGCATATTAGGTGATGTGCATCTCTGTAATGAGAAGGGGTGTGGTCTAATGACATCAACACCCTATATCAGGTGTGCATAATTATTAGGCAACTTCCTTTCCTTTGGCAAAATGGGTCAAAAGAAGGACTTGACAGGCTCAGAAAAGTCAAAAATAGTGAGCTATCTTGCAGAGGGATGCAGCACTCTTAAAATTGCAAAGCTTCTGAAGCGTGATCATCGAACAATCAAGCGTTTCATTCAAAATAGTCAACAGGGTCGCAAGAAGCGTGTGGAAAAACCAAGGCGCAAAATAACTGCCCATGAACTGAGAAAAGTCAAGCGTGCAGCTGCCACGATGCCACTTGCCACCAGTTTGGCCATATTTCAGAGCTGCAACATCACTGGAGTGCCCAAAAGCACAAGGTGTGCAATACTCAGAGACATGGCCAAGGTAAGAAAGGCTGAAAGACGACCACCACTGAACAAGACACACAAGCTGAAACGTCAAGACTGGGCCAAGAAATATCTCAAGACTGATTTTTCTAAGGTTTTATGGACTGATGAAATGAGAGTGAGTCTTGATGGGCCAGATGGATGGGCCCGTGGCTGGATTGGTAAAGGGCAGAGAGCTCCAGTCCGACTCAGACGCCAGCAAGGTGGAGGTGGAGTACTGGTTTGGGCTGGTATCATCAAAGATGAGCTTGTGGGGCCTTTTCGGGTTGAGGGTGGAGTCAAGCTCAACTCCCAGTCCTACTGCCAGTTCCTGGAAGACACCTTCTTCAAGCAGTGGTACAGGAAGAAGTCTGCATCCTTCAATAAAAACATGATTTTCATGCAGGACAATGCTCCATCACACGCGTCCAAGTACTCCACAGAGTGGCTGTCAAGAAAGGGTATAAAAGAAGAAAATCTAATGACATGGCCTCCTTGTTCACCTGATCTGAACCGCATTGAAAACCTGTGGTCCATCATCAAATGTGAGATTTACAAGGAGGGAAAACAGTACACCTCTTTGAACAGTGTCTGGGAGGCTGTGGTTGCTGCTGCACGCAATGTTGATGGTGAACAGATCAAAACACTGACAGAATCCATGGATGGCAGGCTTTTGAGTGTCCTTGCAAAGAAAGGTGGCTATATTGGTCACTGATTTGTTTTTGTTTTGTTTTGAATGTCAGAAATGTATATTTGTGAATGTTGAGATGTTATATTGGTTTCACTGGTAATAATAAATAATTGAAATGGGTATATATTTGTTTTTTGTTAAGATGCCTAATAATTATGCACAGTAATAGTCACCTGCACACACAGATATCCCCCTAACATAGCTAAAACTAAAAACAAACTAAAAACTACTTCCAAAAATATTCAGCTTTGATATTAATGAGTTTTTTGGGTTCATTGAGAACATGGTTGTTGTTCAATAATAAAATTAATCCTCAAAAATACAACTTGCCTAATAATTCTGCACTCCCTGTACATACATACATATGCACGCGGTGTGTGTTTGTGCTTTAGGGTGAACACGCTAATGCAATGGGCTGCGCACGCCTATGTGTGGCATACTGTAATGAAAACTCCTCCGATGGAATTAAGGAGTTAAGGCTAGGGATTCCCGAAGAGTGAAGTGCAGAGAGATCAATGATCAATCTGTTTGGGTGGATGGGCCTGTGGACTTCCCTGTAACCAAACATATTGGGTTGGTCCTCCAGTTGGAGAACGGAGGCTCCTTAACTGGGCCTAATAAAAAAAACCTTCTCCCAATTCCTGTTGCAGCAGGGTATCCACTATATCAGTATCTGCCAAAGCTGATTGGAGGTTATTGCATTCCACAATGCCTGCTGGAATATGAATCAGACCAGTATGGAAACCCTGTGTGAAACCCTTAACCAAGAAATCGAGGGTGAGAAGCTAAAGAGCGCGCTAGAGAGTCAACATTAACTAAGGTCAGATAGACTTTAGAATGCATTTTATTTGAACACATAGACTTTGCATGTGCCCTAAAGCAGTGTGATCATACATGCAACAAGCGGCAGGCACCATAACCGCAAGTATCCTCATTGAAATTATTACACACCTGTGACTTCCCTAAATACACTATGGTGTGACCCAGTTTGTCCTTAACTGACTTGTCGGACCTGGTTCTGGCTCCTGGGAAAGCCGTAGCAGGAGAGGTATCGGGTACTATTGGACAGTAATCCGTGGTATGTGAAGTGGATGCACAGATTGCACAAGCTGGTGTCCTCAGACTCGCGAAGTGCCTTCAAAACAGCTTAGTGTCCATCTGGCTAGAATGGCAGACGCCTTCGCTGAAAAGGACCGGTGGTAATCGTAGAATGAAGTACCACCGTATTTGTTACCCAAGCCCACCAGCTTATGCAAGTAGAGGTTCAGCTTTACTCTCCTATGAGGGTGTACCATTGAAGAAAAACTACCACAACAAGAGGTCATAGTCTTAAATTAGAGGGACAAAGGTTTAAAAATAATATCAGGAAGTATTACTTTACTGAGAGGGTAGTGGATGCATGGAATAGCCTTCCAGCTGAACACAGTAAAGGAGTTTAAGCATGCGTGGGATAGGCATAAGGCTATCCTAACTATAAGATAAGGCCAGGGACTAATGAAAGTATTTAGAAAATTGGGCAGACTAGATGGGCCGAATGGTTCTTATCTGCCGTCACATTCTATGTTTCTATGTTTCTATATGACATCCCTATATATCCCAAAGGCAATAACAAAATCCAGGATGGACAACTTCTTGCTCAGTCTAGGGTCTCTAGCCTTCAACACAACAGATATATCCCCATATGCATATGTGCGATTTTCCACAATATCAAGAGAGGCAATCAGTGAGACAACAATCAGTCTTGCCTTCCAGGATATCTTTTTAAAGATCGCCGGTACCATATGGGCAGGGTTGACGACATGGCTTCCTGAACCTGAGGCTATGTTTTTCCCCCTTGCAGCTGTGGAGGACCAGGAAGCAGGTAAGGACCCAGATGAAGCTAAAGGAAGGCTACATGCCTCGATCCTATCCAGCCTGTCATTAATCTTTCTCATAGATGCTACGAGTGAGGCCATCATGATGTGGAGATCCGAGTTGCCTGAATCACTCGTTCCTTCACCTACCCCTGCATTGTCAGTATTGGTATGCATAAGCCTAAATAGTTCAGCTTTCCTGGCCATAGCAGGGAAAGGGATATTGCATCTGCGAAGCTCCGGTTTGATGCGGGGAATGCTCCATGACCTAATGGATTCCGGGCTACTGTTATCGCCTTTACGAGAAGGGGAAATGGACCTGACGGGAGTACTAAGGAGAGATAAATCGTCCACTTCTTTAGGTATCTGAGCCATACTGGAAGAAAACAACAATATATATCAGAAACTGGTAGTTTTTTTCTTCAAGGCTAACTAGTGCCAAGTGGCGAAACAATTCTCTAGGTTGGGGACAGGTGAGGCCCTGCTAGTTGCCAAGCAGCTTGAGAGGCTCTATCTATGCGTTGGTGCGAGGGTCTCGTGGCCACCGAACTTGTGGCGGGGTGTTAAACTGATGGCTATCTATGATTTGGCGTGAGGGGCGAATTTTATTACATGAAGCGTGGAGGATGGGTGTTTGTCTTGTGGGACCACAGTCTTATGAGGCGAAGAAACCAGATGCGGGGAAACTAGGCAAAACGTACCTGAAACCCACTTGCTTATGTGTTTAAGTCAGACATATGGTCGGAACTGGGCACAAACTCTGTGATTCGGACTAGTAAGATGGGGGGGAAGAAGTGGCCTATACCAAACATGAATATATGTATTAGAATGTATACAAGCCAAGGTACTCTTACATAATTAATTCCCTAAAGAACCCCCACCTACTTACTGGAACAGGACTTTTGAGGTCTGAAAGGCAAATGCTGCCTTAAATGCAACCTTAAACCTGTAACAATACAGGGAGTGCAGAATTATTAGGCAAGTTGTATTTTGAGGATTAATTTTATTATTGAACAACAACCATGTTCTCAATGAACCCAAAAAACTCATTAATATCAAAGCTGAATATTTTTGGAAGTAGTTTTTAGTTTGTTTTTAGTTATAGCTATGTTAGGGGGATATCTGTGTGTGCAGGTGACTATTACTGTGCATAATTATTAGGCAACTTAACAAAAAACAAATATATACCCATTTCAATTATTTATTATTACCAGTGAAACCAATATAACATCTCAACATTCACAAATATACATTTCTGACATTCAAAAACAAAACAAAAACAAATCAGTGACCAATATAGCCACCTTTCTTTGCAAGGACACTCAAAAGCCTGCCATCCATGGATTCTGTCAGTGTTTTGATCTGTTCACCATCAACATTGCATGCAGCAGCAACCATAGCCTCCCAGACACTGTTCAGAGAGGTGTACTGTTTTCCCTCCTTGTAAATCTCACATTTGATGATGGACCACAGGTTCTCAATGGGGTTCAGATCAGGTGAACAAGGAGGCCATGTCATTAGATTTTCTTCTTTTATACCCTTTCTTGCCAGCCACGCTGTGGAGTACTTGGACGCGTGTGATGGAGCATTGTCCTGCATGAAAATCATGTTTTTCTTGAAGGATGCAGACTTCTTCCTGTACCACTGCTTGAAGAAGGTGTCTTCCAGGAACTGGCAGTAGGACTGGGAGTTGAGCTTGACTCCATCCTCAACCCGAAAAGGCCCCACAAGCTCATCTTTGATGATACCAGCCCAAACCAGTACTCCACCTCCACCTTGCTGGCGTCTGAGTCGGACTGGAGCTCTCTGCCCTTTACCAATCCAGCCACGGGCCCATCCATCTGGCCCATCAAGACTCACTCTCATTTCATCAGTCCATAAAACCTTAGAAAAATCAGTCTTGAGATATTTCTTGGCCCAGTCTTGACGTTTCAGCTTGTGTGTCTTGTTCAGTGGTGGTCGTCTTTCAGCCTTTCTTACCTTGGCCATGTCTCTGAGTATTGCACACCTTGTGCTTTTGGGCACTCCAGTGATGTTGCAGCTCTGAAATATGGCCAAACTGGTGGCAAGTGGCATCGTGGCAGCTGCACGCTTGACTTTTCTCAGTTCATGGGCAGTTATTTTGCGCCTTGGTTTTTCCACACGCTTCTTGCGACCCTGTTGACTATTTTGAATGAAACGCTTGATTGTTCGATGATCACGCTTCAGAAGCTTTGCAATTTTAAGAGTGCTGCATCCCTTTGCAAGATATCTCACTATTTTTGACTTTTCTGAGCCTGTCAAGTCCTTCTTTTGACCCATTTTGCCAAAGGAAAGGAAGTTGCCTAATAATTATGCACACCTGATATAGGGTGTTGATGTCATTAGACCACACCCCTTCTCATTACAGAGATGCACATCATCTAATATGCTTAATTGGTAGTAGGCTTTCGAGCCTATACAGCTTGGAGTAAGACAACATGCATAAAGAGGATGATGTGGTCAAAATACTCATTTGCCTAATAATTCTGCACTCCCTGTATGATTAACCATGATTCCAAATATCTCAACGTAGAATGTGCAAAATGCTTATTCTCCGGCGGGTTCTCTTTTGGCTATAACTATCATAGCCATATGAGAACCCGCCAGAACAGAGACACCATATAATAGAACTAACCCGAGTCTGTAATCAATTCTAGTCTCCCCCCCACAATAACGTAACCTGTATTCTAATACCCCTTCCACACATAGATAAAATGACTTGCTAGCATGAGCTGGTGGCCATATATAATGAATGCCTATAAACATATACTAAACAATCTCATAAGGTTGCAGGAGTTCATGTATTAGTGAGCAACATAGAGGGGTAGATACACTTGCTTCCATACCAGGTGAGAGCCCAACAGAAGCGGTGTTTGATGGAAGTATATTACACAGGCTATATTAAACTATTGGAAACCTATTTTATATCCTAGACACAGTCTCTGAACACTTTTAACCCCTTTGGGGCAGGATGTTCGTTTGGAGGTTATGAGACTCTTATATGATAAACCTGATACATACAATATATGACTATGTTTGTGTGTAGGTGCCCACCCTTCCCTCTCTCTAACTGATCTATCACTTCATTATTACCACCCCCGTCCCCCTGAGTGATTAGTTGGCCTGAATGTAATGCTGAGCGTGGCATGAGTGACTCCCTTTCCTGATTCCTGCAGAGTGATACGCAGCTGTGCTGGGAAAGCCAGGTAGGTGTAACATGTGTACCTGACCCTGGACGTTTAAGAAGGAGAAGGAAAAGCTGGGGTAACGTTCCCGCAACAAGACTTACGGTTAGAAGCCAGTACTTGCGCTCATGTGGCCGTGAGTATGCTTCCAATAGCAGGGATGCCTGACCCCATCAGGTACTGGACCTGCTGGCTGAGGATCTAGTTGGCAGCCAGGGAAGAGAGGGTATCGGTGATGCTACTTGCCGGTGAATTCCCAGATGTTTGAAAGAATGACCCGGATGTTCAAGCAGAAGCGAAACCGGAAGTGACACTGGCTGTAACGCTGGAACACACGATGAAGATCGGCAGGCCTGTTATGGTAGAGCAGTTAAGGGTGGAGTCCCTTATATAGGTCCTACATGCCCCCCCCCCCCACAACTCCAGGCCAAGCCTTTATATGTATATATATATATTTTTCCAATTTCATTTTTATTCAGCTCTCAAATATTTTTCAAGCTGTATAAATAAATCTTTGGTTTTCTTTGAAAAAAATCTTTCCTAATGGGACTAAATTCTACAGTATCAAATGCATCATCTATATTGATAAGGCAACAAAGAAATTTCCCAGGCACTCAAGTTGTTGAAGCTGCAGGCAATTTTAATGAAGCAAAAAGAACAGCAACATTTTGACCTCCTAAGAGGTCTTTTTCAAGACCTTTCGAGCTTGAAAAATACCTCTCAGGAGGTCGAAATGTTGCTGTTATTTTTGTTCTATTAAAACGACCTGCAGCTTCAACACCTTGAGTGCCTGGGAAATGTCTTTGTTGCCTTATCGATGTGGTATTTCTGGTTCTGCTCCAGAGCACCGGCTGGCTGCTGGGATTGAGTGCGGCTCCTACCATCACTTTATCTATATTATTTATCTATATACTGGAGAATCTTAGAAAATGAGAGAAAGTTGCTAGAGAAAAAAAAGGTTGGAGTGGATAGTAAAAAAAATTTTTGGGGGGCTGTTCAAATTAAAAATCCTACAGCCAGATGGGCTAAGTTTTTTTTCCCCATTTTCTATTATTTGACATGATCATAATCATACAAAGATCACGTGCCCAGACTGATTAGTTTTGTGAACAACGTAGAGTTTAAGATTTTCGACAGCTATTCACTTTGTACATAATATCGATGTTCCAATTACGTGCTGCAGCTTATTTGCAACCATGTGAAAAGACCGCAATTCCTTATTGACTGTTCAGTCAACATAATTATTTTTATGTTTTTGGCTTTGTTTAGCAAATTCTATAAATTAAGCATTGAAGACATTGCAGCCCTGACAGTTCTGGTAGCCACTTTTTCATTTTAAAAAGTTATCGTTATTCCGATCATGTAAAGCAGTGTATTTGTGACCATGTGATTGCACACTTTTCTGTCTTTTATTTCTTATGCTTCCAAAAAGCTGTTTTATTTTCGGCTCTCCAAAGAACCTATAAATCAAGTGCCATTATTTTTTTCCTCTTATTATGATCCCACGATCGCGGTTTCTACCGCATAACGTATTATGGACCATGTAATCCATCAATAATAGTTCTAGGCACAAAATACAAGAAATGTACCATCTAGGATTGATTGCATTCTCCTTTATTTCTCATAAATGAACACATACGTGGTTTATGTTTGTAAATCTTTTTCCACATGCATTATGTGATTCCTACAGCAGCCATGTGTCTGATGGACACCTTATTAATTTCCATTCCCTGAGGACCTCTGTTTGCTTCACTTGATAAAGCCTCTGTGGTGAATCACGTTGTGAACTTACTGATTCTTTAGATTTTATTGCTTTTATTATTTTATTGTTTTATGTCAATTATTTTTTTACTTATAATAAATACTAGTATTTAATACTACTCTCTTGTTGGATTTTCAAATTGTTTTACTGGTCCTGAAGTATCCCCTGGCATCACATATAATACTGAAGATTCCTCTGGCATTGCAGCACCTGGTTCCATCTTCACATATCCTAAGCGGAGATTGCACCACTCGCGCTGATTTCATAGAGAGAAATTGCTCCGTAAAATGTAAGTACATTTTCATTTCTATCTTACACATTATTACAAATGGAGAGCACTATGTATTCTCTCTTGTTGTGTTTTGCACTACATGTTCTACTAGCGATTTTGGAAATAAACCATATACCCTTATCCCAGAGTGCAGATTGTACAGCTCCATATATTTTTTTAGTGCTGACTGGGAAGTTCTGCATTTGTAAATGTGTTTTTGACTTTTTTTTTTTTTACTTAGGCCACTTAAAACAAAATATACTAAACTGTTGGTATCCCTTTTTATATGCTTTTGTTTACATGTCATCAATGAGAGAAGCTCCAATCAGGCTATGGTTGAGACTACACCGACACACATTCCATGTCCTGCATGTTTATTCCATCTGCTACATCCCTGAGAAGGATTATATTGTTACACACTGTTGATCTTGAGCTAGTTGGTAGCTCCTTTTTTTGTAAGTGTATTTCCACTTTTTTTCATATTAATACACCAACTTTAAAAATAATACACTATCAGGGGCCTATTTTATGTTTATTTTCATTACATATCTCATTCGATGACTTGTTGAGGATATCAGACTGTCATCATAAGAACCTGTTTGGGACTATATCAATATAAATAACTATATTATATTCATAATATATCATATATTTTTCTGAATTGTATCAAATTTTTCATAAATTGACAGTTTTGTATCTCCTTCTATTATTTCTATGCACAACCTGTCTTTTATTTTAGGAGCTATTATCAGTTGAATAAAAGGGATTTTTCAAGAAAAAGTAAGGAAAAATAATTGGGCAATTGCCTGCACACTAACTCTTTCCACCCTGTCACAGGACTATACCCAGGGCCGGCCTTAGGGGTGTGCGAGCTGTGCGACCGCACAGGGCGCCATGGAACAGGGGGCGCCCTGTGGCCGACACAGCTCACTCATGGCCGGAGTGCAGGGGAGCTAAAAGAGGTACCTGGCTGGAGGATTAATTATTCTCCACCCGGGTCTATTTAAAAAAAAAAAAATCGCGGCAGAGGGGGCGGGGTTTACCGAGCGGCGGAGGCGGGGCTTATCGAGAGGCGGAGACGGGGCTAATACCTCCCGAAGCCCCTGCTGTACAGGAAGAGGGAAAGATGCTTCCCCATCAGCCAACTGCATCCACTGGAAAGAGGTAAGTGTGTGTGTGTGACTGTTTGCCTGTTTGTGTGACTGTCTGTCTGTGTGTGTGTGTGACTGTCTGTCTGTGTGACTGCCTGCCTGTGTGCGTGTGACTGTCTGTGTGTGTGTGTGTGTGTGACTGTCTGTGTGACTGCCTGTCCTTGTGTGTGTGTGTGTGTGTGTGTGTGACTGTCTCTGTGTGTGACTGCCTGCCTGTGTGTGACTGTCTGTGTGTGTGACTGTCTGTCTGTGTGACTGCCCATGTATGTGACTGCCCATGTATGTGACTGCCTGTGTGTGTGACTGTCTGTCTGTGTGACTGTCTGTCTGTGTGACTGTCTGTCTGTGTGACTGCCCGTGTGTGTGACTGCCTGTGTGTGTGAGACTGTCTGTCTGTGTGACTGCCCGTGTGTGTGACTGCCTGTGTGTGTGTGACTGTCTGTCTGTGTGTGTGACTGCCTGTGTGTGTGACTGCCTGTATGTGACTGCCTGCCTGCCTGTGTGTGTCTGTCTGTAACTATCTGTCTGTGTGTGACTGCCTGCCTGTGTGTGTGACTTTCTATCTGTGTGACTGCCTGCCTGTGTGTGTATAACTGTCTATGTGTGTGTTACTGTGTGTCTGTCTGTGTGTGTGACTGCCTATGTGACTGTCTGTCTGTGTGTGTCGCTGTAGCTGTGCCATTGTTTGTGCCTGTGCCTGTATGTGTGACTGCCTTTAACTGAGTGTGTGTGTACATGCCTGTAACCGAGTTTAAATTTCCCCCACCCCTTCCTGTCAAGGCCGCACTTTGACTGACAGACGCTCACTCACTGACAGACGCACACTCACTGACAGACACACAATCTCATATACACTGACAAACAATGACATACACACATACACTATTACTTGGACACACACTGACAGATGCACACTCTCACTGACAGACGCAAGCACTCACTGAAAGATGCACGACTCCACTGACCGACACATACACACTGACTGACACACACTCACTGACCGACACACACTCACTGACCGACACATACACACTCACTGACCTACACACTCACTGACCTACACACTCACTGACCGACACACACTCACTGACGACACATACACACTCACTGACGACACATACACACTCACTGACTGACACATACACACTCACTGACTGACACATATACACTCACTGACCAACACACACATTCACTCACAGACACACACACATTCACTTACAGACACACACAATTACACACTTACAGACACACACACACACACACACACACATTCACTTCAAAATAAACACTCACAGACACACACACAGACATTTCCACTAACACTCACAAACTAATATTTTTTACATTTATTTTAAATCCACCCAGCCTCCCTGGGAAAGCTGGAGTGGATTTCTTACCAGCAGTCCAGTGTGGCTGCTGGGCAGGCAGGCAGGGGGCGCACAGGCTGAGTAAGCAGCGCTTAGTGATGCCGGGAGCCGGACTGACGTCATATTCTGGCTCCCGGCTTCATTAAGCGGCGCAGAGGAAGCTGAGCAGGAAGAGCTCAGGTGAGTATGCTCCTTCGCTGCCCGCTGCCAGCCTTGGGGGGGCTCAAAAGTGGCCAGCCGGTCAGCTCTTGAGCCCCCCAGGATGCGAGGCAAGCAAGGGATCTGCCTGGGGGTTTGGAGGGATGCTTTTTTTTGCCTCCCCCTGCAAAGTGGCGCCCAAGGCAGATGCCTTGTTTGCCTCGTGACACACACGTCCCCGGTGCCTGTGTGTGTTACTGTATTCAGGCAACTTGGTGGGAGGTGGGGGGGGCGCCGTGAAGACTTTTTGCACAGGGCGCCTAATTGCCTAAGGCCGGCCCTGACTATACCCCAACACTCAGTTTAGGATAACAATAGGTGACTAAAAAGATGTGTTAGTGGCTGAGCTTAATGTACAAAAGCGAGAAATCTCAAAGTTGTTTTCAAGTGCCACTGGCAGTAGCTAGCTAGCTAAATAACTGACGCAGGCAAAACTATTTTTTCTTCTTCTTTACAATAGGATTAATGACAAACTACAATAATTACATATTCATTTTAAATACAATTGATATTGACAGCTAGAATACAGTATTCCAGATGCATAATTGATAACACAGAGAGGCGCATCAACACACTGAAAGAAAAGGAATTTATCTCTGGAATTAAACATTTAAAAAAAAAGAAATACTGCAAGGATAAGGTCTTTGCACTTTAACCACTTCAGTAAGTGGATCATAGGGAAGGGTAATACATTTTGCTGTCTTTGTGCTGTTTCGTGCCTTCCCTGAATATTTTGTGAAATGATTCTATCAAATCTGGAATGTTATTAGCCTACTGGTAAAGAACATAAACTCACAGTACATATACAATAATCCTGTTATTTTCTTCTTGAGACATACCTGAACAGTGAATTGCAAATGTTTTTTTGTTTTTTTTACCTCCCATACTTTGGAACCCAACATTTGTAAACTCCCTTGCTGACTAAAAAATGCTCTTTAGTGAAAAAAAATTCAACGATACTGCCTTCAACAGCTCATATGAAAAAAAGATAAAACTACCTTCACTATCGCAAATCATTCTATAATTTATTGCTTCATCATTATTTATAATATTCTTACAATCTACATACCTTCTCTTTATTTCCCTTTCTTTATTTTTCTTTATACCCTACAACATGTTGTCAACTATAATACTCATTTATGCCCCCTGTTTATCTCCGAGAATATGGATAGGCTTTTTAAATGTTAAATGAATTCTAAGCTTCTTAAAATAACATGCACTTAAACCCATAAATATACTATATTTTTCCAAGGTTAAGGTTAAGAATGCTTTTTCATGCAACTACTTTCATTAATATGTAAAATTGCTGAAGGAAAGCAATGCATTATGATGTGCGGATCAATTATTTTTCTACTAAATTGAATTTTTATTCATTTTCATAAACTGATGGAAAGTCATCTCCATTAAATATTAATTGTGTTTTGGGGAATGACTAGTATGCAAATTATATTTCCTAGAACTGAAATTACTTTTCACAACAGTGGTGTTTAAGCTATAGCTAGACAAAGTTGATGGTGACAGCAAAACTATTTTTATTAGCTATTAACTTTATTCCGTGAGTCACACCTCTATAGACTGGTAAGTTAGATAAAACCACAACATCTGGAGTGTCGGGGGTTGCCTACCTCAACCTTATGTTAACCTTGTCTTTCAAGAGATGCTCCATTTTATTTAAACTATTTATTAAATTTAGCACAGAGATTGTAAAAATTATTGACAGGTAACTGATCCGGAGTCTACCATTTGCAGGATAAAGAAGTGGGTAGTTCTGCATTTATTTCAAAATTTCACATCTCACAATTACAGATTTGCTAAATATAGGAGTAAGTATAAATCATTTACCCTTTAAGAAGGAAAATCATGTAGCTGGAAGATGTTTGCATTTAAGATATGAGCCTCAAAATGTTTCCTATAAATGTATGAATAACTTGTAGGCTATTATATCACATACTTCCAGGGCCGTCTTTAACGCGAGGAAAACAGAGCAGCTGCCCCGGGCCCTTTTACTTCTAGGGGACTCAAGGCAGCTGCCACATGGACCCAGCTGCCCTCGATCACTTTCTCTCCCCCCCCCCACCCATGGCCCCCCGGTGCATCCTGGGGATGCACACTAATAAGCCCCACCGGGTGGCCCATGCACTAAGGGCCACCAGGTGGGCGTTTGTAAGCAGGGGCCTGGTTGCGCGCTGTGGCCCTTTAACAGCACGACCGGACTCTTTGCTTTTTGGTAGCATGGGAGGAAGTGAATGCCGTGAGTCACTTCCTCCCAGAGAGAGCTGCGCGGGAGAGACAACACCAGGGAAGCAGAGAGGAGGGGGGCTGGTCCGGATTGCCAGTCGGCAACCCCCAGCAGCCTCAGCCACCACTCTGGACACCAGGGAAGCAATCTTTCAAGGTAGGATATGGGAGTAGATTTAAAAGTGTGAATGTGTCAGTATGTCTGTGTGTCTCAGTATGTCTGTCAGTGTATATATGTGTGTCTCAGTATGTCTTTCAGTAGGTTGCCTGTCAGTACGTTTGTCAATATGTATGTGTCTGTGTGTATGTCAGTATGCCTGTCAATGGGTATGTCAGTGTGTGTCTCTTTGTCAGTATACCTGTCAGGGTATGTGTGTGTCAGTATGTCTGTCAGTGTGTGTCTGTGTGTCAGGGGGGCCAAGAAAATGTTTTGCCAAGGGTCCTAGTGATTTTAAAGACGGCCCTGCATACTTCAATTAATTTTAATGTTATCAATCTTAGATGTCAAATAGTACAGTAGAGATGAGAGCAGGGCCGGATTAACATAGGGGCTGATGGAGCTGCAGCTCCAGGCCCAGGCCCATGGAATAGGCCCATTGATTTATAAAAAAAAAAAAATTTTTTTTTTTTTACATTTTTTTTTTTCACACACTACTCTTAGGGATTCCACCTGGCTTTTATTTTATTGGCACAGCCAGTATTTGAGGCTGCCTGGCTGCTGCCAATATTACAGTGATACTGGCAATACAAATGCTGGTATTTTTCTCAGTATAAACAAGAGATTACTATGCAATACCAGCACTGGCCAGTAGGGGTCGCTGTATGTGGAGACAGGCAGGGATAGGAAGTTCCAGCATATCCCTCCCTGCCTATCTCTACTCACTGATCTGCAGGGGTGCATCTACAGAGAGTCCAGACAGCAACTTCCACCCTGCAGAGACAGCCTACAGCTTAGGGAAGTAAGGGATGGGGGGAAAGGCTGCAAGGAGACATGGGGACACTGAGACACTAAGGGACATTGGGAGACATTATGACACAGACACATGGTGACACAGTGTCCCCATGTCTCCCAGCCAGCGTCCCTGGTGTCTCAGTGCCCCCTAGTCTCCCAGTGCCCCCAGTCTGCCAGTGTCTCACTGTCCCCATGTTTCCTAGTGCCTCCATGTCTCCCAGTGCCTCAAGTGTCTCAATGTCCCCATGTCTCCAAGCTAGTGTCCCTAGTGTCTGTGGCCCTGGTGTCTCCTTGTCCCCATGTCTCCCAGTGCCCCCATGTCTCAATGTCCCCATGTCCCCCAGCCAGTGTCTCTAGTGTCTGTGTCCCTGGTGTCTGTGTCCCCATGTCTTCAAGTGTCCCCTATTTTCCCAGTGTCCCCATGCGTCCCAGCCAGAGTCCCCTAGTCTCCCAGTGTCACTGGTGTCTCCGTGTCCCTAGGTCTCCCCGTGTCCCCAGGTATTCCCGTCTTCCTAGTGACATGGGGACCCTGGCATACATGGGGACACAGGGAGACATGGGGCATTGAGACACTGTGATACATAGGATCACTGGAAGACCTGGGGACACGACAGTAGGGGACACTGGGAGACATGGGGCACTGAGACACTGATACATAGGGACACTGAGACCTGGAGTAATCGACACATGGGGCACTGGGAGACATGGGGCCACTGGGAGGAATCCATCCATACAGCAGAATCAAACTAAGTTTTTTTTTGGTGATTTTACAGCATTTTCTCTTATGTCACTCCTTGTGATTTACATCATGTGATGTCACCCATACATATTTAATTATGCAAATTAGCAAGGCTGGCATGTTTTTCCAAAAAAGGTGGCAACCCTAACTACTTTTAACATACTCTTACTTAAGTATGGAAACTTAAGAGGGATGTATGGGAACAAAACTTGTGTGGACTGGCTGACAATGAATATAGTTAAGGGGACACTAGAGTCACCAGAACAACTACAGCTTATTGAATTTGTTCTGGTGAGTAGAATCATTACCGTCAGGCTTTTTGCTGTAAACACTGTCTTTTCAGAGAAAATGCAGTCTTTACATTACAGCCTAGTGATAACTTCACTGGCCACTCCTTAGATGGCTGTTAGAGATCCTTCCTGGGTCATGGCTGCCTAAAATGCATCCAAACATTCAGTGTCTCCTCCCTCTGCATGCAGACACTGAATTTTCCTCATAGAGATTCATTGATTTAATTCATCTCTATGAGGAGATGCTGATTGGCCAGGGCTGTGTTTGAATCATGTTGGCTCTGCACCTGATCTGCCTCATTGTCAGTCTCAGCCAATCCTATGGGGAAGCACTGTGATTGGATTAGGCCACCACTTCTAATGATGTCAGCAAACTGCTTGTTTTTCTGAGTCTAACAGAATGCAGAGTTACAGCTTTCAGGCTTGAATACAGTAAGATTGTGCTATATTTATGGAGGCATGAGGGGCCCAGGGGGACTAGATGGTGGTGTTAACACTATAGGGTCATGAATTCATGTTTGTGTTCCTGACCCTATAGTGATCCTTTAAAGTAATGCTGACTTTGGTCCCTCTAACACTGTAGCATGTTCCCTTTCTTCTACACTCACTACATACAGCTTTTCTCTGTCCCAGACTATATACCAGGAGCTTCTGCCTGCTAGTAAGAAGGTAAGGAGGCAAGTGGACCAGCGAGTGCTAGGGGACAGTCCTTAGAAAACGTTGAGCGAGCACATCATTAGATGCATTTATGATTTGTGTCAGTGGCACACCCTTTTACCATGCCCATTGACTTCCTGCTTGACTGGACACTGCTGTTAGGGGTTATGGATTTACTTGAAAGATGAAAACATAAATTAGAGAGAGATTAGCCTTTTCTTATAGCTGCTGTTTTCTTTCTCTCCAGCACCATATCCATCAGATACATGACGCTTGGGAGTGTTTTACTGTTTTTGGTCGATATGATTCTGTAATTAGGCCCATCATAATTGTCAGCACCAGGCCCACTGGGCTCTTAATCTGGCCCTGGATGAGAGTATAGTACATGACATAAAGAAACTAGATTACATATAAAATAAGTTTTCATTTTTATTTTTGCAAGGGTACATTATTATTTTAATGTATATTTTTTGTGCTTATTTATATTATTTTTTTCAGTGTTTAAAGAAGTTTATCTGCAGTTTTAGAACAATTACTCTGCATGAGAATATGTATAACAAATGTAAAATGTAACTAGAGGAAAACATATTTGTAAAATGTTTAATTTTATTTTTAATTCAAATGCTTATGCTACTCTGATTAAATTGTATGTTACTTTCTAATGCATAAATATATTGATATATTTGTATAAATTCTAACTTGATAGCAATCAAAGTTTTAGAAAGAAATGTAGTGAGGATGTAGATATTCTAGATTTACTTAATAAAATTTGTTCTTTAAACTTAAACAGAGTATGATACATTTTTCTCTAACCCGTTGATACTAAACAAAGTGCTGAGGCCATTGCATATTTGATGAATATTCAATATACAGTATTTTAGGTCAGCAATTCACAGAGCAGGTTGTGAGTTTTGAAAGCACTGAATATTTTTGAATTATCTTTCTCCTGAGAGAACAGTAAAGAACATAGTGGTTTACATTATGCATACTGCAATATAAGTAAAATAAAGAGTATGCTGAGCAATGCACTGCGTACTTATCAAACATGTTTTAAAGAATACAGTCTTGATTCTCTTATCTATAGGTTTTTTTAACCGACATCTGTGGCTCACTCATGTCACTGAATAACAGATGAGTCCTAAGAAAAATATACTTATATTCATATTTATATTTAAGTTAAGATGTATACAATATGTTATTATTTTTAAATTCAATTTATATATCATGCTTTCTTCTTATTTGTCTAGCAGTATACAGCAATCGCTATAATATGCTAATGAATGTTAATGTTTTGCATTATTTTAAATGAGTATAAGTTAAATAGTATTAAATAGTCTATGTTATACTTTTGCCCCTATCAGTTACTTTTTCTCACTTGATCTGTGAACCAAACAATAGAAAAATGCTTCTATCAGTGTTCTGCAAAAGGTACACTGATTTCTGCCTTTTTGGTTTATCTGATTCAGTTCCAAAAGCAGGTTTTTGCTACTGAAATTCTGCCTAAACAAAAAGATAAAAAGGATCAGTGCTAATACACCTTACTAGAAGATATTAAATAAAAATAATAGTAGGTGACACACCTTAAAACATAAGGCTCCCTCTAAGTCTTATAAACAGAGATAAGTCAAACAGGTAGCGCCAGAAATAAAATGTGTGTGTGTGTATATATACATATATATATATACCGACAAAATTGAGAGCACTCAATGGATTTTGAAAACGGCATATTTACTTTGTAGTTCCGGGAAAGGTAAAATATTTCCCTGTGTACAGAGATCATTGATGTGTGTAATACCTAGTTCTCTCCATTTATGTAGGGACAGCCACGGAGATATGGAATTCAATGCTGTAAGTGGTGCCCACGGTGAATATTTCGTGGTCTGTGTTTGTTGTTTGTGAAGATGGTCCCATATCAGGATTGTAAATCTGGAGGTGGGTAGTAGCTTAGCAGTTTTGTCCCTAATATGTTTAGGAGTCCACATGTAATCTACCACTGAGCTATTGGAGTTGTAGTCATTTTCCATGTCTACCCATTATAATGTTTATTTAGGGGCATGTAATTTGATGGCTGTCTCTAATATCGCAGCTTTGTGATAGTGCATTATGTTGGGTAGGCCTGTACCTCCCCTATTTACCGGGGTTTGGAGAAGAGTGATTGGGAGCCGGGGTTTTTTGTTATCCCAGACATAAGCCGATATGAGTTTTTGGATGTGCTTGCTTAACGTGGGTGATAATGGTAGGGGCAACATTCTAAAAACATATAAGATTTTGGGAAGGATCACCATTTTCACTGCGTTAATCTTCCCAAACCACGTGAGCAATACATCTTTCCATTTTTATAATAATTGTTTGCACTGTTCTAATGCCTCTGAGTGTAGTTGCTATTTTTACCCCAAGATACGTTATATGGGCATTTGGTGTTTGGTGAAGGGGAGGCCATGGATTTTGGTGAAGGTGGCAGGAGTTTTGTAGGATGGAGTGGAGACAGCAATTTGTAAATATGCCTGAAATTGTCTAGAGGGGGACAAACAAGAGTGTGGTGGGGGGCGCCACAAGATTGGCTCGCGCAGGGCACCTGAACACCTAAGGCCAGCCCTTTCTATTTACTTTATTTGGGAAACCTTGTGTTACAGATCAAGAGACAGAAAGAGAATACATAAAAAACGATTTTGACATTGGATTTAATAGATTAAATTAATTTTAGAATCAACTAGCACTGAACGGGGTGGGTGGGCGGGTGGGGGTCCTTAGTATCAATAGGGGGGACCTATTGTCCTACCCCCCTTCTGCCTCACCCATAAACAGCGGGTGGCGGCCCTAAGTATCAAAAGGGGGGGACATATTTTCTTCCCCCAGCCCCCACCCATGAGTGGCGGGTGGGGGCCCTAAGAATCAATAGGGGGTATAAGCCTTTACCCGCCCTGCGGTACTCAGTTTGCGTGGGGCTCTCGCTGGGTGAAGATGGATTTTTTTGGGGGGCGTTGGGTTTTTATTTTTTTGCCAGGATTTTTTTTTTTGCGCTCAGTTTTATTTTATTTTTTTGTCAAAGTTCGATGGGAATTATGGCTTTTTATGTGGTCTTTTTTGGGGCTAAAAAAGGAAGGTTTAATAAAAAAGAAGACATCTAATGGTAGTATAATTTTTTTTATTTACAGGTATTTAGTTTTTTTGTTGCCCCCTCACTATCTTTAAGGTGAGCGGGTAGGTAGGGTTTAATTTTATTGTAGAGGGGGGTGACTAGGGGCTTGGGGACCCCTAGTCACTGGGGGGTATTTTTTAATTTAGCACCACCCACCGCTCATGTGTGGGGGTTAGAGGGGTGGCAGTAGGCCCCCTCTTTTGTAATTTAGGGCCCCCCCTGCCAATAAAGGGTGGGGGCTGGGGGGGAACATAAGTTCAGTCCTTGGTCCCCTACTGTTCTCCATCTATACTGCCTCCCTTGGTAAACTCATTAGCTGTGTCTGTCTCCCTCCAAGTCAACGGTGCTACCATCAGCTCCACCACACAGGCTCGCTGCCTAGGTGTTCTCTTTGACTTCAACCTCTCCTTCAAGCCTCATGTTCAATCTATCGTCAAATCCTGTCATGCTGCTCCCACCTATCTATCCTCCCTTATACACAAGTATGTCCCGTCTAGGCTCTTACGATCTGCTGAAGACTTACGTCTATCTTCTGTCCGTACTCCCACCTCTGATGCTCGCCTTCAAGATTTCTCAAGGGCTGCACCGTTCCTGTGGAACTCGCTTCCCTCCTCCGTTAGATGCTCACCCAGTCTCCACTCCTTCAAAAAATCGTTAAAAACCCACTTCTTCATAAAAGCGTATCAATTAAACTGTTAATAGCTCCTGACTGATTAGTCTTCTGCAACTGTCACTAGTCTAATACTATCCTTACCTTTTTGTGTCATTTTACCCCACTCTCTCTAGCATGTAAGCTCATTGAGCAGGGCCCTCAACCCCTCTATTCCTGTGGGTCCAACTTGTCTGGTTACAACTACATGTCTGTTTGTCCACCCATTGTAAAGCGCTGCGGAATTTGATGGCGCTATATAAATATCATAATAATAATAATAATAATAATAATAATAATTCCATTTAATAGCCCCCATCTGTAGACAAAATTCCTATCCGAAAGCCCAAGTGTTTAACTGGGCATGCGCAGTAATTTCACAGCACTATCTAGTGTGGGCAGATGACATGTCCCACAGGGCCTTCAACTGCCCACACTAAGATGGTGGTGCCCAGGACCTAGGTCCGGTCACAAAATAAAGTTTAAAAAAATATGGGGGGCTTAGGGGAATTTGAGGGTAACTAGGGGGGCAATTAGATGTAGTGTAGTCGGGAGGGGGGTTAAATAAAAAATGGATGTGGCCATGACAGTGCCGCTTTAAGTCAAGAACTTTATTTGCATCAGTACACGTGTACTTAACTGTCCTATATTATACACCATTTACATTTTCAAATTATTGAAGTCGAAAAATATTGTTTGTTCAATTTTGTTGTTGAAAATTCTAGACTATCATTATCATTTCTCCATTTTAGGTACTTTTGCACAGTTTATTTTTTGTAACTTTTTGTAGCCTTTGTATGAACATTTTAGTGACTATAAGCAACCAGGTGATTTCGGAACGCGATTCATGAATGAAAAAATATGGCATTCTAAAAAATGTTTTATCTCCAGATTTGAAACTATTATAGCATCATATCAATAGTGCTAGGCATTTAAATCATTATTAACCTCAGCTGATTTATATTAGTCATCACACATTTTGTATTTGGAAACTGAATTAATGGAATCTAAACATATTAAAGATTACCTAAAAACTACTGGTTTATTTGATAAAATATAAAATATAATGAAACTGCAAACCACTTTCTCACAGGAGATATACATGTCAGAATAATCCTTGAAACAACTGGTCTCAATTTACACAGTTTTCATAAGCAGCATGATCATGAGCTTGCAAAATTTCAGAGTTCTGAGAGCAGAGGCAAGAAATTTTGGTTGACAGCACCTCGCCTCTCTCAACAACACACATGGAATGAATACTCCAAATTCCCTCGCTGAAAAAAAATAAAAAATAAAATTAACTTTATGAAAATTAATAAGTAAAATGAAAAGGAAAATGCTTTAGCAGAAAAGGATTACAAGCACAATGTATCATAGCAAGATTATGGCCACAAACAGATAGTGGCTCAGTTACATTGATATTGATTTTGAGTATTTCATAAAGACAGAATCTTTACAAGATACTCGTTGACTGCATTGGAATTATTATTTCATTCAGTCAAAAAATATCACAAGACAAGGAAGGAACTACTTTGTCGTACAGTCAGGTTTCAAGTCAAGTCCCCAGAAGCTAGTCGTATGTGTTATTGTCATGTTTTGAAGAAGCTCCTTCTGTTTGTCAAGTTTAATCAATTCCTAATATGGCATCTTCTCAGAGATAGCAAGAGTTGTTCTTGTGAGATTCTGTGGTCTTGTGAGATCCTTCAAATACACTGACTGCCTCAATGAATATTTTTGTTCTGTATTTACAGAAGAAAATGAAGGAAAGGGACCTCAGTTGAGAAAAAGGATAAATGAGTCATTTATTACACGTGAGTTTACAGAGGAAGAGGTTCTATTTCAACTGTCAAAAGTAAAGACAAATAAGTCAATGGGACCTGATGGAATACACCCAAAGCTATTAAAAGAGCTTAGTGGTGTACTACCAAAACCATTAACAGATTTATTTAACCAATCATTGTTAACAGGAGTAGTCCCAGAAGATTGGAAGTTAGCGAATGTTGTGCCCATTTACAAGAAAGGTAATAGGGAGGAGTCGGGCAACTATAGGCCAGTAAGCCTTACTTCAGTAGTGGGGAAAGTGATGGAAACCATGTTAAAGGATAGGATTGATGAACATCTAAAAACACATGGATTTCAAGATCAGAGACAACATGGGTTTACTTCAGGGAGATCATGCCAAACTAATCTTATTGATTTTTTTGATTGGGTAACTAAAACTATAGATCAGGGTGGTGCAGTAGACATTGCTTACCTAGATTTCAGTAAGGCTTTTGACACTGTTGCACATAGAAGGCTTATCAATAAACTGCAATCTTTAAGTTTGGATTCAAATATTGTTGAATGGGTAAGGCAGTGGCTGAGTGACAGGCAACAGAGGGTTGTAGTTAATGGAATATATTCGAAGCTTGGACTTGTCACCAGTGGGGTACCTCAGGGATCTGTACTTGGACCCATTCTCTTTAATATTTTTATTAGTGATATTGCAGAAGGTCTTGATGGTAAGGTATGTCTTTTTGCTGATGATACTAAGATATGTAACAGGGTTGATGTTCCAGGAGGGATAAGCCAAATGACAAATGATTTAGGTAAACTAGAAAAATGGTCAGAATTGTGGCAACTGACATTTAATGTGGATAAGTGCAAGATAATGCATCTTGGACGTAAAAACCCAAGGGCAGAGTACAGAATATTTGATAGAGTTCAAACCTCAACATATGAGGAAAGGGATTTAGGGGTGATTATTTCTGATGACTTAAAGGTAGGCAGACAATGTAATAGAGCAGCAGGAAATGCTAGCAGAATGCTTGGTTGTATAGGGAGAGGTATTAGCAGTAGAAAGAGGGAAGTGCTCATGCCATTGTACAGAACACTGGTGAGACCTCACTTGGAGTATTGTACACAGTACTGGAGACCGTATCTTCAGAAGGATATTGATACCTTAGAGAGGGTTCAGAGAAGGGCTACTAAACTGGTTCATGGATTGCGGGATAAAACTTACCAGGAAAGGTTAAAGGATCTTAACATGTATAGCTTGGAGGAAAGACGAGACAGGGGGGATATGATAGAAACATTTAAATATATAAAGGGAATCAACACAGTAAAGGAGGAGACTATATTTAAAAGAAGAAAAACTACCACAACAAGAGGACATAGTCTTAAATTAGAGGGACAAAGGTTTAAAAATAATATCAGGAAGTATTACTTTACTGAGAGGGTAGTGGATGCATGGAATAGCCTTCCAGCTGAAGTGGTAGAGGTTAACACAGTAAATGAGTTTAAGCATGCGTGGGATAGGCATAAGGCTATCCTAACTATAAGATAAGGCTAGGGACTAATGAAAGTTTTTAGAAAATTGGGCAGACTAGATGGGCCGAATGGTTCTTATCTGCCGTCACATTCTATGTTTCTATGTTTCTATGTTACACTAGGAAGAGCTTCAGCTATTCCCAGTGTCTTTGGATGTTCTTGCAAGATTCCAGGATCCCAGGCTTCCTCACACAGTGTGGGAGTCTGTGCAATATTTAGCATATTTATTCAAATCAATTAAATACAACTTCCTCAACTTATCATATAGTAGAAGACTAACCTCAATATGCTGTGGACTACACATAAAATAAAATAAAGTAGGTTATAAAAATAAAATAAATATCTGAAAAAAATTAAACCAAATGTATTAACACAATTAGCTTAAATTACCCAAATTAAATTAAATACAATGTTAAGCTAACTGCTAATAATTCTTTGAAAATAAATCCTTACCTTACTGAGAGCAAGCAATGAATGAAAAAACACATGGTTTACAGACTCTATTTCTTGATTAAAAATTCCATTATGTCTAGTAAACAGTGATTTTTTTAAAATGTTTTTTTTAAAGCTTAAAATACGTTGTTTTGTTTGCTGTTATGAATAGTAAAAAAAGTGAAATACATAATTAGAAACCTCCTGTTTTATTTCTAACACTTAAAGTGACAAGGAAGAGCTGAAGTTCCAGGTTTTACCTAGAGTATGATTGTGCAAAAGCAATCGCACTTTGACAGCTCATTCTTGCCATAAAAGGGTTGCCAGAGTGCAATGGTTCTTTGGAACACTTTATCATTATATAGCCTGCTGAGTAGTTTCTCAAACTGCAGTCCTACACTGAAATCATATTCCCAACATATTACATTAATTATAAACATGTGAATTGAACACACCATCGATGAGTACATTCCCCCACTACACAGCAGTATATAATGAACATGAGTCCTGCAGAAACACTGAGATTTGATTCCTATGTGACAAGATTGTTGACAAACGAGTACTTCATCCCCACATGATCGCATTACTCTGAATATGTTGCTTATATCTATCAGAATATTTAGGCCACTAACTGGATTTTCTGTCTAATGAGGTTTGCCCCTTATAAATTATAGACACATTACTGTATACATGCACAGAACCACAGAATACTTGATATGCATTGCATACTGACATGTAACTCTTGCATAAAATAGGAATTTTTAAAACTGATAAATATTTAATTTACCTTCCTATTAAATTATTTTTACAGCTATTTGCATGAATTAGACATGTTACACATATTATTGGTGGTATTCTACTAATAATCAGACATACACATGGCTATTCACTGAAATGTGAATAATCAGAGTTAAAAGTATATTCAAAGTAAATTTTACATTTTTTCAAAGTAAATTTTAAATTTAAAATCAAACTAGCCACATTGAAAAAAAATCTTCCAGTTAGCTACATTTGGCTATTTTGGCCTTAAATGATTTACTTACTAATATCGCTTGAGTGAATAACCCTGAATCCATACCCTGGTTAATGTTTTATTCAATGGCATAATTTCCAGAGAGGTTTTACACTTTAATGAAATGCCCTATAAACTTATAATACACGTTATGGCAAAGATGGTTTGAGAAAGGTTACACTTTCTTAAGCCATCTCACGGATCTCATGTACATTAAAACAAATTACAATAATAACCACTATCAGTATTTAAATCATCTGAATTTATAACAGCCGAAAGACATAATGAAAGCATGAACGAATCGCTATTTTTCCATGCAGCATTTGTCCATGCAGCATTATCTTATCGGTTCGAGTGCTCACTAGTGATGTTGCGAACCGTTCGCGAACTTGCCGCGAACGGTTCGCCGCGGTTCGTGGCGAACTCCGGTCAGCTGACACATCCCTGCCAATCTCTGGCAGACCCTCCCTCCCAAAACAGCTTACTCCTATGTCATGATGTACAAGGGGATTCTTTTTTTTAGATATATATAATATTATAAATATTTAGATAAATTAGATAATTGGAAAATAAGTGGAAAATAATACAATTCCAAGAAAAAAGGAATATAGAGAGTTTTCAGTTTTCTTTGCTGTAACTCAGGTTGTGACTGATTATTCTATTCAGTTTGCGGAATTCCATTTGTCCGAATGGAATTTCCAAAATAATGGACGAATTTTGTCGAAAAACCAACAGACTAATTTTATTACATTCTTTTAGTCAGAATGTATTCAGACTAAACAGAAATGTTGGTGATGCCAAAATCTATTTACCACCAGTAAGTGGTTTCATTGTACAGTGGAGATTAGCCATTAAGTGGCAGCCATACAAGCTCACATTGAACTGCTGAATGCCAAAGCTTATAGTGGATAAAATTGTAAAACCATACCTTGTATAATTATTATATTTTAATTGCATATTCCAGTGTACGAATCATTCTTTGTATCATTTTGTGTTGAATAGTTCTAAACTAAAAGCATAACATTTTATTCAGTATCAATCTCACTTTTAAAATTTGTTTCACTTTTCTTACATAAAAATCATAAGGAAAACAAATGTAGCAATACATTACACTTATTGTAAATTAATTAAGTAAATATAATTATTATTACAAATTTAAAAAGGGCATTGTTACATAATTGTTACATTGTTGATAATTTAAAACACATTAAATGGTTTCTGCAAGAGCAAGAAAAATGGGCTTCTTCTTTGTTGGCTATATTCCTATGAACCATTTGTTTCTTATGAATCTATCTGTTCTGTATTTTTATTTTTTGGATAATACAAACAGAACCTGTCATCATTTTTACAATTGCCAATGATAATCGCCCCTTCATTTTTGTCAAATTTAATCTCGAAACATTAGCATTTACCCACATATTAGTCATGGTATACTTACTTAGCATCCGCTACATCAAATCGCAAAGTCTTGGCAAGTCCACATTATTTCATAAGAGATTAACTCTTTTTTATTGCGCCTACAGAACCATTTACAGATATGTCACAGCACTTCTTCATCCTATTTTTTTTATCATACTAGCAAAAAAGGATTGTATTCTTGTGCTTGCACATTATTCTAAATGTTACCATAGCTAATTGTTTGTAAGGCTAAACAATTAGCAGAAGGCTATTATATAGTAACACTTGGCAACATTTTTTTTCCATAATGGTTTATAGTTTGGCCACTACTAGCTGAAACTGGTTACCAAACCTCATTTTCCCATCACTTCAAGAACCAGATTACTGGACAAAGGCTTAGTATCTCATGTATTTTTTTTTTTTAATACATTAACACCAGCTAGTATTTAGATTGAGCCCTGCACAAATCCATATGGACATACCTGTTAGCTGAATTTAGTGACATCAAACCATGCATGCTTACAACACCAGAAGCTACACCGTACTTGTTTGATGCTGAACCAGGTATACATCTACAATTACCTACTATCATCTGAACTCAGTGGTGTCAGGTCATGGCCATCCAGTTAGAGAACCCTTGTATTTGCTTATAGCTGACCTCTTTTGTTTCTATATGACATATTCTTAGCAGAACCTGGTGGAGACATTTTAAGTTCATCAATTTCTGTATTTACTGGCAGTCAATATCCCGGCTACTGATGATATGTGTTATCATCATTCTATTTTCATCAGGCCATTCCTGATGTAAAAGGAAACTCTCTGGAGTGAGAGGAATATTCACTTCAGAGAATGTATTTATCTGGTCTTTGATACTCTTCCATACATTTATTTAGTAGTATCTTTTATTTAGAGATAATCCCCTTTTCCTGTTACGCACCTCCAGCACTTATTTTGCTTATCTTTGTATTTTTTTTAGTTTTTCTGGAACCAGGTACCATATTTTTATAAAAAGTCTCAACAATATTTAGACAGTGTGCCATTCTGTTAACATTAATTATAGCCGAGATCCAGTCTTCATTTAAAATCTCTATGTTAAGATCTTTTTCCCATATCTTTTTGGGATTCAAACTGTTATCATTCTTTAGTTCTTTTATTATATCTATGCACCTAGATATCTGTTGTCTCTGATTTGAGTTATTGATAATATTTCTTAGACTTTTATTATTTTTTTCAAAATGTATTTCTAGGAGTTTTCCCAAAAAGTCTTTGATTTTCAAGTATGTAAATATCTCTTTTCTCAAGAGTCCAAACTCCTCTTGTAACTGGTTAAAAGGCTTAATTTCTAATTTTAATAGACAATCTTTAATAGTTCGGATTCCAGCATTGTGGCCCTTTCTGATGTTAATATACTTAATATTTTCTGAAATCACCTCTATTGGCAAGTAGTAAAACTCTTTTCTATCTTATAAGCGCTTTTAAGTCTATGCCATACCTTCAAGATATTACTTATAACTATGGAGTTATTTGGATCAGCTTTACTATTTTTAGTTCTACTTATTGTACATAGTATTACTGAAACATTATTGACTATTCGGGGCCAGTACGAACCATTATCTGGAAATCTATTCATAAACAGGGCTATACATAAGACTCAAGGTCACACATTTAGGATGGAAGAAAGGAGATTTCATCTAAGTCAAAGAAAAGTTTTTTTACAGTAAGAGCAATAAGCATATGTAATTATCTGCCTGAGGAGGTGGTTTTATCAGAGTCCATACAGATGTTTAAACTGCAATTAGATAAATACTTGCAAAAACATAACATACAAGGATATAATTTCTAATTAGTGGGGTAATAGCTGCTTGATCCAAGGAGACATCTGACTGCTATTTTGGGGTCAAGAAGGAATTTTTTCCTAATTTGTTGCAAAATTGGCAGCGGTTCAGACTAGGTTTTTTGCCTTCCTTTGGATCAACAGCAAAAACACATGTGATAGCTATGTTTTTGCGGGATCCCATGTCGAAACACTGAGAAGCCAGACATTGAAACAAATTTCAATGTCGGGCTTCTCAGTGTTTCGGCATGGGATCCCATCACTCAGCTGAACAACACGGCATGCAAGCTAACATGCAACGTCACCACACCATCCCACTGCCGATAGAAATACATTTTCATCTATTTAAAGTGCCATCTAGTGCACCATAATTGTTTATCTTTTCCCTTTGAAAAACTGCACCCACAGTTTTATAGTTTTATTATTATTTTTGAGGTATTAAATCTTATGAGCCAATAACTTCTTCATTAATAAACATTTACAAGCATTCCAATGTCCCAATATGTATACATGTTGTAACATTGTGTGTGTAAATGAATATGTCAATATAATATACATATAAATATACATATGCAAAAATTACTGACATAACAAACAGCTAGAATCCCTTATACCATCCCTAATGATGAGCATACTAGTGAATCTCTCAATTTTCATAAACTTGCTCTGCCTGCTGCACAATTACCGCTCATGTTTAAGCATGACGAATATAAATAAGGAGTAATTAATCAACAACAGAAATCAGAGCAGATGCTGGAATTGCTAATATGGTAATCACAAGATATGTGTTGACAAAATTCTCTTTAAACAGCTGGTGAACATTCTCTCTATCTTGTAGGAAACTATATGCATTTCAAGAGCGTTGGGAAATGTTGTTTTCTATTAGAAACTGTGATTCAATGTTTCATCAATAAGTGGGGCTTATGTTAAATTACTTCAGGGCCAGTCTCATAACCAAAAAAAGGTGGTCACAAAGTTCATACTACTTACAGTAAATAAAAAGTATTTCTTATTTTAAAGTTTGTAGTGAAACCCTAAAAAGTTCAATTAACATGTAAGCCAGTAATCATGTTTTAATGGGTAAGAATAAAATACAGATACATGTTTTTTATGTTTTTTCATTTACTTGATTTTATTCTTCCCTGATCTTGTCCGCCATGCTAGTGCTATCATGCAGCACTTTCAGATACTGCTCGTCAGCCCTGGAAGTTACTCCTTGGGCATTCTGCTCTGTGCGCTATGATTTAGACGCACGGGAGCGCTTGGTTAATTGCCATGGTTACTACTGATGTCATGAGAGTGTTAGCTTTGACGTTATAGAGGTCAACAAGTGACCCGGTCGGACTTTGAGAATGGCGGTTCAGGGATCACCCCCTCAGATAATTGGGTGAGTGTTTTATGGTGGAGGGTATATAAGATTGTTTGTTTCTGTGTAATGTTATCCTGATGAAAGTTTGCAGGACGAACTGAAACGTTGATCTTTTTCTTTGACATTAAAAGTTAAGTTTTACTTTATTTTGGAAGTCCTGAGAATGCTATCCTTTTGCTGTTTCTATATATATATGTATATGTAACTCCAACACAAAATAAAAAAAGGTGCTACCTAACAAGTGCAAAAGTGCATATTAAAATAAATAAATCGAGCCCGACGCGTGTTTCAGCATATTATAACACCGTTTATTTTAATATGCACTTTTGCACTTGTTAGGCAGCACCTTTTTTATGTTAGAGTTACTTATACAGTATATATAGGGTCCTTGGTTCAGGTAAGCACTAGCTTCGCGCGGTGCTGAGGTATTAGGGACAGATGCTAGTTTACTGGCTGTGGGGTATGGTGGTTATGGTGGGAATGGAATAGTGGTCGCTACAATAGCCTGGAGATACCTCCCTTCTGCTTTGATCCTGATTAATCTTCAATTAGTAGACATCTAGGGTTTTACTTAATTATGTAAAAATATTACATAAATATGCACGTAGAATTTAAATATACATGCATATTTATATATTTTGTATAAGGACATATGTATATTTCGCATTATTTTTATTTATTTATATATGCATACATAGATATATATACAATTTCATTCTAAGTGTATTTTATATAAATATATATATATTAATATCAAAATACAGTTAGAATAAAATTTCATATAGCTATATAATTGTTTTTAATTTTTATTATTTTTATTTTTTTTTAATTTAATTTAATTTGCTTATTATTTGCATTTTATAATAATATATATGTATATACAATATATATAGTTATTATATATATATATTATATATATACGTGTGTAATTTAATTATAAGTGTATTTTTATATAATATACGTATATATTAATATAAAAATACACATAGTGTGACATTATATATATGATATATAGACATATTATATAGATATAGACATATATTATATATGTCTATATATCATATATATATATATATATATATATATATATATATATATATATATATATATATAGATACACACATATATAATTAGATTTCTTTATTAACATTAAAAAAATTTTTATTTTTTTTATTTTGTCAGCACAGGCAGTCCCCCTGCAGGCAGACACTTGGACACCTATTGTGGCCATGTGACCACTCTGTTGAGCCATCACATGGCCCCTGGGGTCCTAATCCACCGTGGGGAGACTGCCTGGGCTGCAGGCAGTCTCCCCATACCGGGAGTACCGCCGATCGCTGCCGGGGGAAGGACGGCGATCGGGTAAGTACATAATACCGTTGTGACGGTTCAGGACCGTCAGTGGTCCTCAACGGTAAAATACAGATGACGGTCCTGAACCGTCACCAGTTGTGAAGGGGTTAATGGTCTACTGGGTACAAATATTTTTAAAAGAAAAAAAAGGAGCAATACATTGTAGTAATATGTCACACACCCATGTATTGCCATTGCTGAGGAAGATCATTTTTTAGAACAACTTGAAAAATCTGCACATCTGGGTAAGACTTTAATCGTTGGAAATTTTAACAACATCTGTTTGGATAGACAAATTGGTTGTTCAGAAGTGACTCATAAGTGAGCTCAGTGTGAACAGTAAGTAGCGCTTCAAAATCAACGTGTGACTAGCTGCTCTTAAACACCCGTGATTGGATACCTTTCTTCCCTCACCATAAATACATAGAGAAAAATAATTAACAGGATAAACTCTATAATCAGTGGGTGGAGTGCTGAATAATAGACAAGCAGATATTAGCTTACCCTCTGTATGGTAATATAAATCTCGATGTGCACCCCACCTTCATGGATAAACAGAAATCTTAAGGCAAGCAAAACATAGAGAGTATGGTGCAGTATGTCTGTGTTTATAATAAGCTAAAATCACTTCATAAAAGAGGACTCTCACCTTAATAAGAGCCCATATGTGCCTTGGCTCTCAGGTGTAAATGCCTGGTGTCAATTTGTGGGGTGACAATCCCCAATCTGGAACCTGGAATTGGACAGACTACGAAATAGTACTAAAATCCACTATTTATTAATATAAAAATCAAAGGTGAATAAAAATACATAAAAGCAGAATAAAAAGGGACTTATCAGTCTATGGTAGTGCAGTCCTTGTAAACCAAAACGCTTTTCGCTGTGAAAGTTTCTTCAATTGGCTGTAATGTCTTCTAGGTCCAAGATTCCATTTAAATATCTTTGATCAATTAGTCTATTCCGGTTATGTGATGAATGTCCTCCAATCATTGTGATTTATGGGCAAATTACCCTTACTGTGTTGTATTGAGTGGTTCTGCCGGAAGTGAGGTCACTTCCAGGCGCTTTTTGATGATGTGTATGGATCTTCCCCTCATCGGTTGATTTTCTGGACCTCAATATATTTATAGATAACAATCAGATATGTACAAAAACAAATTTTAAGCCCGTAGATGTAAATAGTTTTATCCAATCCTTAAGCTACCACTATCACCCTTGGTTAAATGGCATTCCTTTGTCTCAATTCCTCAGGGTAAAAAGAAATTGCGGTTGGGAAATTATTTAGGGGTTATTAAGGGATCATTCAATAGTTCATTGTGTACAACCATTACATTACTAGTAATCAACGTGGCTTTATCATGTCAAACTTACTTCAGGTCATACTAACTTTATTGCTGTTATGGTTTGGCAATGTTCATATATTTATTTTATTAACAAAACTGTCTGTTCCTGACAGGATTTCTTTGCTAGCAAATTTCACTTCAATTAGGGTAGTTTTTGTAGAATATTATTATTTATTGTAACAGTAAAAATTTTCATATAACAGTGAGTTGTGACTTGGTTATACAACATCTTGTCAGTAATTTAGTTGGGAAGAAATATTTGTCACTTACAGTTTCTGTGCTATGACAGGACAGTTTTATGGCTGATTTTGTCACCTCACATTGCATTTAATAAAAAAGACTAAACATAGATCATGGTGTTATAGTGAATGTAATTAATTTTTGTATTTTGCTAAGCTATATGTTATGGTTCCTTATATAAATTGAATTTGCAAATTAAGAACAACACTCTAAGCACAACAACCATAGCTTAATTGAGTTGTTATTATGTATATATCATACCCCTGTAGTCTCACTGCTCAATTATATGCAATTTTGGAGTTAATTCACTATGTTTAAGCAGCCCCTAGCCCTACCTCCCTCACTCTGACCTATACAGCCTGCCTACACATATCTTAAAAAGTAAGATCTAATTTTTCAACCTCTTTTATTGCTCATTTGTGTTTAACTTCTTAAAGAGACACTATAGACACCCAGACAACTTCAGCTCATGGAAGTGATCTGGGTGCACTGTCCCAATTGCACTTAGTGCTGCAATGTAAATCATTACAGTTCCAGAGAAACTGCAATGTTTACATTGCAGCACTAAGTCTGCCTCCAGTGGCTGTCTACCATGCTCTACATTAGGAGATCCAGCGTCAGCTATCTCCCCATAGGAAAGCTTTGATTCAATGCTTTCCTATGGGAGGACTAATGTGCATGCGGCCTTCACCACGCGCTCACTCGTTTAGGGATGTCGGAGGAAGCATCAGGTAAGTACAGAAAGGGGTTTAAATTACCATGGTAGGGTGGGGGAAGGGCAAAGCAGATTGAGCTATAGTGCCAGGAATACAGCTTTGTATTCCTGGCACTATAGTATCCCTTTATTTTCTTATCTTCTGCTCTATTAATTGCATGCTAGAGTCTGCAGAAGCTTCATGTATGTGATTTAAGATCAATTATCAGAGGGAGAGTTAAGAGCTTCTAAAGAAAACCAACTGCGCTGTCATGTCTGAATGTTCCCTTTTATTGATGTAGTTACAAACACCTTGAGTGGTTCTTAAAGGCACAGTGCACCTTATATTAGATTAGGTAATCAAGTCTGGGCTTGAATCTTTTGGAAGCCTATATTACTAGGCAACTGTGACATTCTGTGCTAGCCATGCATAAAAAAGCATTGGATCGTTCATGTGGAATAAGTGAAAAACCCAAACTTTAGAAAGTCATAGACCACAAGGTATGCAGCTACATTAAGGTGAGAAGTCTAAGGTACCAGTCGCATAGATCTTGAGAGAGAAGGTCTGAAATCTCATGAGAGTGGGCACCATCCATTGGAAGTCAGGTGCGCAAAGCTTCTTGAGACATTGCAGAAGGGATTTTAATATATTTGTGCACAGCAACAAAAATAAATAAATAGATGCATCTAAAAAAAAAGATTTTGGCTGGAAAGAACACATTTCATTTATGTGCTAGTTTGGAATTGTAGAATGTTGGCAAATTACCAATTGCCCTAAATTCAGACAAATGTTGATTCTTTTTAATTTATTTTTTATTTTCACAAGCTAATATCAGCACACAAGCATTTGTCAATATATCGTACACAAGATATAGCCACAGATAATGAATTCTGTATTTGCCATGTTCAAAGAATCAGGACCGTGTTGACTCCTGTACAAAATTTGCGAAATTAGTGAAAAAACTTTTATATGTTGCAGGTTTTTATACCTTGTGTTGAGTTTGAATTTTGTGTTGTGCTGGGTGTTAACATTTCACCTCTGTTTTTGCCATTGGGCTGTGAACTGAAATAGACAAACCTGTCTTTATGCTATGTAGAGATCAATGCTTAGCTATTTGGTTGTACAGGTCATAGTAGTGTGGCTCAGGCCTTGAAAGTGTGAGATAAACAAATAAAAATAAAAAACTTACAACCAAAAAGGATGGGAAATTAACCAAAAAACTAGGACTTGGGTATAGTGCTTTTTAGTTGGTCTTTGAGCAGAGTTGACGGCTATACTGATTCAGGGTGTTTTACCCTGCCTACTGCCTTTTGTTAGTCAATTTTGGGTCTAAGGGGGAGGTAGGAAAACAAATATGTACAGAGAGGTAAATTGGGTGTGAAAGGCAAAGGACATATTTAAAAGGAAAGTGGATAAGAAAAATTAAGAGTAAGATTGAAGAGTATATGCCTGCCTGGTTCACCTAGGATTATTTGGAGGGTTTGCTTGCTCATCATAACCATTTGTGCACTAATGGGGCTTGGGTTTCTGTGTCCCCCTTAGAGGGTTATATTATAAGAAATGGCAATAACTATGTTTAGTGACTGTTGGCGAGCCAGGGGTACCATATCTTTTGAAAAACTTTCAGTGTCATGTATCTGAGCAGTAAGTTTATCCATTGCGAGTGCCTCATAGTTTTATGTATCGCTGTGTTAATGACTGGTACACACTTGTCTGTCCATAACTCACCTGCAGATCTTTTTGCTGCTAGTGTGATCCTATCTGCTAGTTTATTTTTATTTCCATTGAGAGATTTTAATGGTTTAGAAAGCAACATCTCCCAAGAAGTCTTTAGGAAACAGTTTCCTTAGTACCTGCGCAATCACCGATTGTACCCGGGACCAGAAACTCTGCAGTTTAGGACATGTCCACCAATAGAGTAAGAATGTGCAAGTTTCACTGCACAGTTTCCAGCACAAGTTTCTCTAAAGTTGTCCCATTTTGCTTAACCTAAGGGGTGTAAGGTACAACCTAAAGAACATCTTGTATGCTTGCTCATTATGTGTGACACAAATAGTTAGAGATTCTTTAGAGTCCCATGCCTCCTGACAGGGACCCCGATTGTATTCCATGCTGCTATGTATGGTCGGACAATTTGTGAGATGTGCAGTTAGTGAGAGGTATATCATGGAGATTTGTCTCTTGTGAGCTGAGGCTATATGTTTCAAAGGAAGCGGTTGTCACTGTGCCTGCCTGTTTAATTGCCGAGGTCGAGGCTAGGTCTTGAAGTTGGCGGAAGCATAAGAGATCAGTTGTGTGTAGCCACTCATGATTAGGCAATTCTGCATATTCAATAAGCTGTGTCTGGTGGTAGAGGTGCATTAATCTGGAGATGTCTGGATCCTCGTACTTTCTAAAGTGGCATTTGGTAATTATGATTAATTTTAAACTGAATGTCTATCAGTTTCTTCTCCATTCCCTTTCCTTTCTTTTGCACAACAAATGGAACTTCAAATCACAAAGCAAACACAATGGCTTCTCCTTTGCCCATTTCATTTGTTTCATAATCTGTCTATGTGGTGTTTCAGAGTTGTGGACTCTAGCTTTGACTAGGTATGAGGACATGGGAACAAATATTACTTATAAATTAAACAGGAAAAAGAGGCTTTATGCATAGAGATGATTTGATAGGTGCACTTATGCCACCAATACATTTAATGTGACAACACCAAAATTATGGTTGTGGACTTAATGCCCTTTCTCAATCTACAATGCCCCAAAAGATACAAGAACATTTACCATTAATATAACTCCACCTTTCACCAAAAATGACAACAAATTAATTTCTACTCCTTCCAATGCACTGTCTGTACACTAAACTTCTAGTAATAAAGTCTTCCTTCCACCGACCATGCCAAGCATATATGCATGCCTGTGCATCAGTCATTGCCAGGGAAACCTTTTATCCAAGTAACAAGCATATGGGGTAGTCTCAACATTTGTTACCTGTTCATTTACATTCATTTGAATTTTCAGTTTCTTTCTGTGTTTGCATGTGCATGTTAGACATGTTTTCTTTCTGTTTCAGGCATTGTCAAAGAAAATGTGTGAATCATTCGGATGTTTTTTGTTATATTTGCGGAGAGTACACATTCGCTCAACAGAGACAAGCAATAATGAACTTTGTGAAAAGAGCTTATTTTGCCTACTTCGCAGTAAAACTAGGGGACAACGATAAGCTTTTGGCACTGCATGTTGTACAGAGCACCTGCGACAGTGGGCAAATGGGAAAAGAAAGTGCATGAAGTTTGGTATACCAATGGTATGGTGTGCACAGAGCAACCACAGTGATGACTGTTACTTTTGTCTGGTGAATGTAAAAGGCATCAATAGGATGAAAACTAGCCTTTCCAAGACCCATGGACAATATTGAGGCATGTGCATGGTTGTCTTTTTGTATGGTTGTAAAGAATTATCTTGCTATCTTGAGAACTGTTGTTAGGGAGCGACAATGGGTATTCTCTCTAATCAAGTGTATTCTCTCTTGCCACTGTTCTATTGTTCTTAGGTGTTTCATAAATACTATATCATTGAGAATTTTTTTACATTTTAGAGATCTATCTATTTCCTGTAGCACAAACCATCTGATAAAATTCTAGTATCCATCTTTTAGTTTTTCTCTCTCATGTAAGCGAATGGTTCTCTAAGGGTTAGACCAAATCTCTGTTGAAGGATAGAAAATTAGAACACATTACCTTGTTCCCACAGATCAGGTAGAGAGCCGATTCCACATGTTACCTGATTTGATAAATTTATAACTTTCATCTCATATGAGAATACAAAAATACAAAAATCAGGATTTTAATCAATAAACAATCCATAACTAGAAGGTTTTTTGTTTGTTTTTAAATTGTTGATAGTAAGTAAAATATTCTGAATGATTGGATTTTTAGGTCAAACAGCTGATAATTTTATTGTTAGTGTTAGTCCAAAAATATTTTGAGAGAGTATAAGGGCAAAGGTCTTGACTTTCCCTCTCAAGCCAGTGAAAACTGTAGATATTCTGTTTTGCCCATTGTAATGCATGGAATATCATACTAGCCTTATCTAATTTTACAATATCTGGATGGGCTACGTCTCCATGTCTAGTACCTCTTTTTAAGACAATTTGTGGTATCCTGAGTTTATTATTCCTCCAAATATACATGCAAAAACAACTTTAAAAAGGTAGGAAAATTTTTAAATGAACTCTTAAAGGAATAACCCTGAACACTTACAATAGTTCAGCGACTACATATGCGTTTATTACATTTATCCATCCTAGCCAAGACACCTCTAGCAAAAGGTCCTTATATTTTGTTAATAATAATATCATGAATAATATGAATAATATCAAAGGACAATTTCATTCCCAAATAATCTAGATTTTTCTTACCCCAATCAAAGTGATATGATTTAAGACTATCAAAAACTTAATGAGTTAAGCTTCCTGTCAGGTTTTGTGCTTTACTCAAATTGATCTTGTATTTAGAATATTTAGAAAATAATGATATAGTTTACAGCAGCAGAAACAGAAGTCTCTGGTCTGGATAAGGTCAACAAAACTTTGTCAGCGTAAAAGAGTAATCTTATGATAAACGCTTCCAACTTGGATACCATGGATTTCAAGATTATTTTAAATAATTTCTGCCAACAGCTTTAATGACAAGGCAAACAGTAATGGAGCCAAAGGACAACCGTGCCTAGTCCCCTTTTAATAGGGAACCAGTCTTTTAAGTTACATAATGAGCTATAACATTCTGTGAAGGCTCTCATGATCCCATCAGGAGAAATATAGTTAACATTATTCACTAATATTTTCTTTATTTTAATGTTTTCAATTATATTGTAATTTCATTCTAAGAAGCTTACCAATTCTATTGCTCTCATAGTAGCATTTTTGTTTTAAAAATTGCATGGTCTTATTAATTTTCTCATTTGCCTTTTATTTTATTTAATTTCTAGTTTTTAATATCTCAGCTGAAATAGAAGGGTCAAGAGAAATCTTATTCTGCCTATTTATCTTTGCAAGAGTTATATATAATTCTGCCTGTGATTACTCTTTTTTTTACATTTTTGCTTGGAATCTGTATTATAATGCTTCTATATAACATTTAAAGGAACACCACAATATTTGTTGACTTATTTTGCCTGTGTCATTAGTATTAATACAATTTTGTTGCTCCATATTTAAGTGGGAGTTTAATACATTTTCATTTAATATACAGATGTTTTAGATATTATATTCTAAATTATTTGTTATTTCTTAATATACAGGGGCATGGTCCGATCGAGTAATTTTTTAGCAATTACATTATCTAAGTTTTTAGGTCTCTTAAAGAGCATATCAATTCTTAAATAAGATTGATGTACATGAGAGAGGGAGTAGTTATTTGATACTATTATTGCCATTCTTCTTTTTTTGTTATCCAATAAATTATAAGTATAAACTATTTGATATCTATTAAAGTTCCAAATTATTCCTGATTGATTTGTCCAGTGTGTCTCCTGAATAACTATAATACTGTCACAATTCAGTTTATTCTCCATCTGGTGCCTGTCCTGTTTCCAGAGCGGCCGAACCCTGCCTGTCCTGTTTCCAGAGAGGTTTTGACCTGCCTGTCCTGTTTCCAGAGGTCCTCTTGCTAATTTCAATTATCTGTTATGTTTGCATTTTATTTAACTGCCTTATTTAAAATCATTACACTTATTTTTTGCATTGATTTGTGTGTATATTGGTTTCTATGCATTCTGTGTTCCACTCTATAGAGGTTGCTGCACTGATCATCACCACTTTCCGACCAAACCCCTGACAAATACCAACTCTGCTATCTACTAAAATCTCCTCTTTTCTGCGGAGAGTTTAGGCCCTGGGTATACAAAGATACAAACCTAAGGGTCATGTTTAATTTCTATATCTCCAATGCACTGGTAATGTAAATATTCATAATCGGAGTACTGCAGAAACACATAACATTCACACCAATCATTCATACTAATTAACAAGCTAATGTGCAACATCTCTTGCTCTTATCTGAAATCCTGCAGCCGCCACAGAAATAAGTCTACAGCATGAAGATTTGCAGTTATTAATTTATGATACCAAGGATTAAATCCGAACATTTGTCAAAAATACTAATCTACAACCATGTAAAATGGTTAATTATTAAGACAGATTGATATATAAAATAATCTAGGGCTCAACATTTTTAATTTATAATATCTGTTATCATATCAAATGTGCAAAGTGACCAATAAAAATCTTAAATACTGTTGGAAAGTCTCAGTTGCCTACATTAAATATATGCCTTGGTCAAAATTGCCATATACCAAATTATCACAAATCTTAGTGTAATGTATAATCTATTGTCTCAGATACCATGTAATATGTGTAATTATATGAAATAATAGAGTAATGTTTGGAATAGTGCTGTAAAATGTACTAAAAGCTTG
The DNA here is from genome assembly GCA_933207985.1 of Pelobates cultripes. NCBI lineage: Eukaryota > Metazoa > Chordata > Amphibia > Anura > Pelobatidae > Pelobates > Pelobates cultripes. The sequence continues at coordinate 177,645,733 of OW240912.1, forward strand.
GTATTTTAGTGCTCGATAGTCATCCTAAGAACCTAGTGCTCACAGAATGTAAACACTAGTGCATAATAGAAAGAAAATGGTGCTCACAAAAGTAATGTACACATATTTAACCCCTTAAGGACCGGCCTGTTTTTGCGATGTTGTACGTTAAGGACCAGAGCTATTTTAACACTTTTGTGGTGTTTGTGTTTACCTGTAATTTTTCTTCTCTTTTCAATTTTACTTGAAAAATCTTTTACTTATCTACAAAAGCTAATGAAAAAAACTGCTAAATAGATTCAAAATTTTGTCCCGAGTTTAAAAACACCCAGTGTTTACATGCTTTATTGCTTTTTTTTTTTTTACAAGTTATAGGCCTATAAATACAAGTAGGGAATTGTTGTTTCAATATATATATATTTTAAATTTATCAATAGTGACATTGTAACACCGTTATCTGTCATAAATCCCCGAATCACACCTCACATGTACATATTTTTTTAAAGTAGACAACCTAGGGTATTCAAAATGGGGTATGTCCAGTCTTTTTTAGTAGCCACCTAGTCACAAACACTGGCCAAAGTTAGCATTTATATTTGTTTATGTGTTAAAAATGCAAAAAACGCTAACTTTGGCCAGTGTTTGTGACTAAGTGGCTACTAAAAAAGGCTAAACATACCCCATTTGCAATACCTTGGTTGTCTTCTTTTGCAAATGGTATGCCATCATGGGGCTAATTCTCATTCCTGGGCTACCATACGCTCTCAAAGGCAACCTAACCAATCTGACAAATTTCCATAAAAACAAAAAAGGAAAATCAAGCCTTATATTTGACCCTGTAACTTTCACAAACACTATAAAACCTCTACATGTGGGGTACTGTTATACTCAGGAGACTTCGCTGAACACAAATATTAGTGTATCAGAACAGTAAAATGTATCACAGCAATAATATCATCAGTGAAAGTTCCGTTTGTGTGTGAAAAATGCAAAAAAGTCACTTTCACTGACAATATCATCGCTGTGATATGTTTTACTGTTTTGAAACACTAATATTTGTGTTCAGTGAAGTCTCCCGAGTAAAACAGTTCCCCCCATATACAGGTTTTAGGGTGTCATAGAAAGTTACAGGGTTAAACACAGTGCTAGCAAATTAAATTCTCTGGACTTTCAGCCTGAGTTGGCAGGCAGGTCCCTCAAATTGTAATCATTAAAATGACTTAATTAGGTAAAAATATTACATAAATACGCATGTAGAATTTTAATATATATACATATTTATATATTTGACGTCTCTGTGTATATATTTATTAAATTATTTATGTTTTTATGTATATGGACATATGCATATTTCGTATTATTTTTATTTATTTATTTATACATAGATATATATATCATTACATTCTAAGTGTATTTTATATTAATATCAAAATACTGTTAGAATAAAATTACATATATATATATATATATATATATATAATTTTTTTAATTATTAAAAATTATTTTTACTTTTTGTTATTTATTTTTATTAACATATTTATAATTTATAATAATATATATATACAATATATATAGTTATATATATTGTATATATACGTGTGTAATTTAAGTTAAAAGTGTATTTTTATTTTAATATACGTGTATATAAATATAAAAATACACGTAGTATGACATTATATATATGATATATATACATATATTATATATAGATATAATACATGTATATATATATATATATATTATATATATATATATATATATATATATACATATTATTATTTTTTTACACTGATTGCATTATTTTTTCTTTATTTTTGATTTTTCACTTGCAGGGAGACTGCCTGTCAGCACAGACAGTGCACCTGCAGGCAGATACACAGACACCTATTGCAGTCATGTGATCAAGTGATTACGTGGCCGCGGGGTCCTGATCTGCCAAGGGGAGAGTGCCCGGGAGGAGCGCTGATCGCCGCCGGGGGACCGACGGCGATCAGGTAAGTAGCCCCAGACCATTATGACGGTTCAGGACCGTCATCGGTCCCCAAACTGATTTTTCAGATGACGGTCCTGAACCGTCATCGGTCGTCAAGGGGTTAAACTAAAAAAAAATCTAATGTACCAATTTTAAATGTTATTGTAAATATGCAAATACTGCAATTATGGACCTTGGTATATAACCATGTGCAGTGTTATGTTAAAACAGTTGCCAGAAAGGCTATTTTAGTGTTCAATATTCATTGCAAAACCTATTGCTCGCAAGGGTTTAGCCCAGAGAATGTCCATAACAAACCCTAGTACCCAAACATTTTGAAAAAACAAGTTCATTTTCTTTCTTCTTCTTTCCTCTCTTCTTTTTTTATGACAGGTTCCATTATTTGAATTTTTCTCCCAGTGCCTCTGAAGTCTTCATGATATGGATAGTATCTTTTTAGAAGACCATGATTGCTGTAGAAAAAGACTATTTATGCTCAATTACATTTTTCCTCAAAATTAAGGTCAGACATATGCTGCTGGCCTGTTTTGTTGTTATTGACATATCTGGAAATAATTTGAGATATTTGAATTGTTCCTGTTCTAGTTGTTTTTTTTTTGCTGCTTGCATAACCATATTCTTAAAAAAAGAAAGTGAGAACCGAACAACAATGTCCCACAGAAGAGAAGGATCTATTTCTTTGTGTTTTGGAAGTCTAGGGAATCTATCAAGAGGGTGCAGTCCAAGATTTTATCGGCAAATATATAGCCGTAAACATTCATATGTATAAATGTTTCTAATTGATCTTATTTAACTGATTTGGGGATCCCTCTAAATTCTGATGCTTATTCTTCTTGATCTTTCTTCCAGATTGGTGACTTTATTTTATTCCTCAAATATTTTTCAAGCGAGTCAAATAATCAGAGTGTTTTCTTATAGAGTCATTGTTACTGCTTACTTCATTACTAAGTTCTGTTTTAGGATTAAAATATTTAAAAAAAAAATTCATTTTATTGCAGAAGCTTGTCTACCAAAAATTGCTGAGTGATTAACTGTAGATCGACCTCCAAATCTGATATTGTAGAGGTATTAATTTCTCCAGTATTTTTATTAAATTGTTGATATTTGGTACATATGTAGTTTCCCTGCAATCCATATGAATAGATTTCCAAGAGGTATTTCTTTTCAGGTGAATCTGTTTTTTTATTTTTTTCATGGGTAGTGTTTTTATCTTTTTTCTTGTCCTTTTTTGAAGTCATTAGCAGAGAAAAAAAAATACTGTTCAGAAATCACTCTGTTTAGAGTTTAGACAAAGAGGAGAAATATATATATTTCACATTAAAGGCTAATCATAATACCGAGTTATATTTTTAAAAGAAAATCTTAAAAGTAGCTGTAGAAGGTATATGATCAGGCTTTATAAGTGTACTTTTAGGCATCTGCTTTATTATCTGAGCATTACTTCAAATGTTGATATTAGTTAGTAAGCCTTTTCAAAGAAATTGATTAACTACTGAATCATGGAAACCTTCCTAAAACCAAACATTTGCCAAAGAAAAAATTGAGCTTATATGTTGAGATTAGCTAATATGGACATGAGGTCCAAAATGCCCCAAACAGAGAGAGTCCTGTCAGCATATTTATACTGGCAGGCATTTTGTGTTAAGATAGAAATTAAAAGTGTATACTCAGAAAAGAGGTGACTCCATTGTTAAGACACCCCCAGTGTCTTTAAATAAAGCCGCCGTTTAGTCGGCCTTCCCCTGCTGCAGTACCAATAATCTCCGTTCGCATAACCGTAGTGCACAAACCAAACTCAGGGCAAGCGGCAATCTCCCGACCGGTATCAGTAAAAGGCTCCAACCTCCCGAACGGAACTCCACGAACTGCTGCGAGCCGCCGAACAATAATATCCACCAAGCGGCTTTGGGTTCCATCCAGCAGTCTCTAAGCGCAAATAATAAATCCCCCCAATAACGAGACAGAAGCTCCACATTGAGGGTCAAACAGGATCTGGCTTTACTGTGTGCTACCTGCCCGTATTTATGCAGGTCTCCCACTTGGTGGACACTCCCCTAGGGGACCAAATGGGAGACTTAAATGACAGACAGATATGGGGACATTCCAGACACACAGACACAGTTTTTACCCACAATGCACTATGATTCCCTCCCCTCTGCCCTGGAGATAATTACCAAGTAACTCAATTATTTCCAGGACAAAGCCAGTCGCCATTTTAAATATAAAATCATGAAAGACATAAAATTACATAACCGAACATTTCCCATTCGTATCACATATCCCCAGATAGCCTGGATCTGAGTGCATATTATTAGCGAATAGCGATCAGATCCCACACACATAGTTCAATCGCCATGGAGTCAAAGTTCTTACAGTCCTTCGGTATACGAATGACTCCATGGGAAGGCTATCTGGGTTAAGTCCTTTCGTATGCTTCAAACTTCCCGAACGGCCGGTATTCGTATGCTTTCGTGGTGGCAGCCAGGCGTTCCGTTGTTTCAGCGGTGTTCGGCTGAAAAAGTGTCCGTTTTTAGTTCCATAGAAATAGAGCCAAACACCGCTGGGCTTTCGCGTGGTTTAAAATGGCCGCTGCCTCGTGGTCGACATACGAACGACGACCACCCTGAATTCGTTTAATTGAGAAGTGTCTGCGGTTAACCACAACGTTCTAATTGGGATCAATAGGTTAACCAGCAGCACAGTTATCTCTTGGGTGGCCGTCCGTTCGGTAGGTTTGTTTGGGAAAAAACAGTCATTCATATGGCTGGGCTATAGAAACAGCCATTTACACGAAAGGGGGCAGAAATAGACGAATCCACCAGCAATAAGCAGACAGATGGTTCTGTCACATCCATTTTCTAACAGAATGTAAAAACAGACACAAAGTTTTTTTTTCTCTTTTTGTAACTCTATTCATTCACGTCTGAGCTAACGAATGCAACTTATGTAAACAAGACAAGAGATAAGGCATGATGTCTAACAGCAAAAGGGGGTTGTATGCTACAACTCAGAGACAAATATATATATATATATATATATATATACACACACACAATATCCACATATAATTTACTAGTATTATATTAATCATATATAATAGGTAAGTAAGTTAATAATATAGAATATTCATGGATATAATATCAATGAAGAAATGTCATATTATTACTAACGTTAGTGGAATATGTGTAATAAACATATATGTATAATCTATACCAATGAAGTGGACCAATGAACTCTATATTACGTTTAACTTTAAAAATAGAATACCAGGCAATTAGCCAAATATATTAGCTTATGTAATTTAGAAATAGTGAATCTTAATTAAGGAGGTTAAAATTCTGCAAACGTAAAATCTGGTTAGGATTATTCTTATTGAATAGACATAGGAATGGTGAATGATCAGGTATGAGAATTATTGTAGTTGTAAAATCGCAATATGATAAGATATCTTGTCTATGAGGATTGTAGCTAGCAGTGAAAGAGTTAATTCAGTGTGATTTGACTGTCAGCCAAAGTTTTTATTCCTTTACACTGTGCTGCTGTGAAATGCTGTGTTATCTGTTAATTTGGTTTCTAAGTGAAGTGTCCTATCATAAATCTTGTTGACAACTGTTGCATATAACTGTTGCTTTTAGCTGTCCATATTGTGTTAAACCACTGCCATATTATATACTTATGTTATACCTAAATATTCACTGATTATTGTCACGCATGTTACATATATTATTATTATTATTGTCACAATAAATTATATTTTTATAATTAATTTGTGATTAATGTGTAAAGTAAAAATCTTCTGGTGAAACTTCCTCTAGGATCTAAGTGAATTAAAATAATGGGCAATTCTCAGCTTTAAATAATTAATCGGGGAAACAGTGCCAAGATATCAATTTTGATGTAATAAAAATTATTTAATACATTTTTGATGATTCTTATGAAAATATTATTTTAATATTCATCACCCCATAAATATTCTCACAGTCCCTGGCTCAAAGGCATAACTAGAAACCATCAGGCCCAAGTGTGAAAATTTCCCTGGGCCCTCCATGTGTCTAATTTCTGTCTCCTATTCCCTTCATGTCTTATTCCCTCCCCCGCCAGCCTCCCCATGTATCTCATTCACCTTAGCCCCCCATGAGTCTTATTTTCTGCCCAGCCCCCCATGTATCTCACCCACCTCCACGTTTCACATTTTCTCTCACCCCTCCATGTGTTTTGTTCCCTTCTTACCAGCCCCTCATGTGTCTCATCCCTCCACACCCATCCCTTCAGGTGTCTCAACCACCCTAGCCTCTTCATGTGTCTCATTCCTCCTCCAAGCAAGCTCCTCCGTGTGTCCCATCCCACCCCGAGCCCCTCTGTGTGTCTCACCCCCCAAGCAAGTGTGTCCCATTCCCCTCACAAGCATCCCCAAGTGTACCATACCTCCAAGCAAGTGTGTCCCATAACAAGCAAGCCCCTCCATGTATGCCATTCCCCTCACAAACACCATCATGTGTCTTATTCCCTGCTACCCCAGCCCTCCAGGGTACCTGCTCTCAGTGAGCACAGTACAGCGTCCCCCTCCTGCTGGTCACCTTGGGATCAGGTGCTGCGATGCGCCAGTCCTGAAGGTATGCCGGGAGTTCATCGTCGCAGGGGTCATAGACTGTCACAAACAGAGGGAGACACTGTAGGTGTATAATCAGATTTTATAAGTCCACTTGTAGATGTTTTGTAATATTCTCTATTATCTGAACATTACTTAAAATCTTAGTATCTGTTAAAGGACCACTATAGTGCCAGGAAAACATACTTGTTTTCCTGGCACTAAAGTGCCCTGAGGGTGCCCCCACCCTCAGGGACCCCCTCCCGCCCGGCTCTGGAAAGGGGAAAAGGGGTTAAACTTACCTTTTTCCAGCCCTGGGCGGGGAGCTCTCCTTCTCCGATCCTCCTCTTCTCCTCCCCGTCGGCTGAATGCGCACACGCGGCAAGAGCTGCGCGCGCATTCAGCCGGTCACATAGGAAAGCATTCATGCTATGTTTATGAAAAAATGGGTTAACCCTAGCTGGGCCTGGCACCCAGACCACTTCATTAAGCTGAAGTGGTCTGGGTGCCTAGAGTGGTCCTTTAATGGTTAATGCACCTTTTCAGTAGACATGATTAACGACTAAATCTTTGTTCACAGCAAACTTTCTTAAAATCAAAGATTGTACTTATATATTGCTTTTAGCCAATGTGGACATGAGGCACAAAAAGCCACAAACAGATGGAGTCACCTCTTCATAACTGGCAATGCAGGCATTACCAGCAAGTCCTCCACATCATACCTACCCACTCCCTGAAACTGCTTAATAGTCTTGTAGCAGTAACAAATAAATCTGTAGCAATGAAGTTATAGGAAAAATATCCACACTCTATGCTATTTTGTCAGGGCATTCGCTCTATCTTTCCAGACCAAACCGTATCTCTCCATGCCACTAGAATCTAGGTTGCTGTAAATTATGAGTCAACAGTGCCAAACCATCTGTTATACAGTTTCCAAAACACTATATTAAGATGTTCTGGAAAAGATCCCAGAACTATTGACACAAATATTGACACTTTTTAAACTTGGTAAAACAAAATATTGATCATGGTAGGCCCAGTAACAAAATTACTCAATCTACTACAGCTAAAGTGTTTGATGAAAAAAATAAAAAGTATTAATTCGGCAACTCCTTTTCTGTTGCTGCAGAATAATGACTTAATCTCTAAAAGCATTTTTCTAAAAAGTCTTGTTTATTCTACTTGCATTTGGATATTTTGTAGTAACTACTATAACTAGTTATAATTATTTTTTTATGACTTTTATATACAGTTTTGTATATAAAAACAAAAACATATATGAATCTACTATTAGTGGTGGATGGACAGAAATCAGACAAAATGAGTACCCAAGCACCTTAAAGTCTCATGTATATCTTTTATGCAATAATCTATAATGTAACATAATTTCTATTCTATGTGTAATGTGATTGCATTACTGTGTATTGTTAATTCAAATGGATGTGGGTAATTTGGAAAACCATCATGGGGGTACAGACCATACAGGCGTATGAGCCCCAGGCCACCCAAAAGATTGGTCATTCTGCAAATGGCCACCACCAGAGGACCTTCACAAAGGGTTATTAGGAGGTGCAATAGGAAAAGCAGGCTGCAGTACTTCACACAGCCACAGATTTGGGAGGAGCACCAGCAGAGTGCCTTATAATATTGTATGTGGCCCCTGAGGATTAAGGGATTGCCTACAATAATTGTTGAGAGTTTTGGTGAAGTAGGTATTTGCCAACGAACTTGCCTGCCCTCATAGGCCAGCTCCTCCACAGTACACTGTATCAGGAAGTTACAGAGACAATGAGTATATTATGCTTTGAGCCTATATTATGCTCCTCTCCCTCAGTAGTGTTTCCTTCAACATCACACAACTGCTCTATTCAAGATCAAGCTGCTGTGTTCCTGCAGGGATAAAAAAATGTGATGCTAGCAGGGCCGGACTGGGAATTAAAAGCAGCCCTGGAAAAAAAATATTTACCAGCCCCATAATGCATCGCGCCAGCATAGTGTGCAGATACAGAGTTAGAACAGATAACTTAAAATTAAAAAGTACTTCAATGTAAAAAGCGCACTCATAGGCTTCAAAATAAACAAAAGTGCAGATTTATTTTAAGCAGACGTGCCTTTGCATGTAATCAATGTTTCAGTCCAACTACCTTGACATATTAAGGAAAGCTTGTTAATTTGACTGAAATGGTGAATGTATGTAGGGCACAACTGTAAAAAAATTTTTATTTTGAAGTCCTGTGGGTGTGCTCTTCACTTTAAATATGTTATTGTGCTGGAATTTGCACCTAGCAACAAGACTGGGCCAATATCTGCTCATTACATAAGGTACATATTAATGAAATTTCTCTGTGTATTTTGCATATATAAATGTACATTAATATGTGTAAATATATATAATATATATATATATACATATATATATATATATATATAAAACTAATACACACATTAATATACATGTCATATACCAGTGGCGGATCCAGAGCCTGAGCCCGGGAGGGGAACTTGTAGATTATTTAAAGAAATATTCCATGCACAATAACCACTACTCCTCTGTGGTGTGTTTGTGTGTGGGGGCAGTGTGTGTATGGGGCTAGAGTTCACTCCTACTACTGCGACCACCAGGAAGTGGTGAGAGTGAACTCTAGCCCGTAGCTCCAGGGCTAGAGTTCACCCTTGTGAGAGCTGGAGCGTTGCCCCGGGTCCTCTCTTCCTGCCCTGCCGGCTGCCTGCACGGTGCCTGTGGAACGGGGAGGGAGATCGACTGGCAGGGGAAAGCCTCGGGGGGTGAGGGGGATATATACTGTGTGTCTCTTTATCTCAAGCCCCTCTGTGTGCCTTTTTGTGTACCCCAGTCACTCTGTATGTTTATTTCTCCCCCTCCCCTTCCCAGTCTCTCTCTTCCCCCTCTGCCTCTTTCTTCCCCTCCCCATGTGTGTGTCTCTCTTATTTCTCCCTCTTTGTCTCTCTCTTCCCCTCTGCCTCTTTCACCCCTTTCCCTGTGTCTCTTCCTCCCCTCTTTCCCTGTGTCTCTCCCTCCTCCCCATCTCTCTCCCTCCCCCTTTCCTGTGTCTCTCCCATCTCTCTCCCTCCCTTTCCCTGTGTCTCTCCCCATCTCTCTCCCTCCCCTTTCCCCGTGTCTCTCCCATCTCTCTTCCTCCCCTTTCCTGTGTCTCTCCCCATCTCTCTCCCTCCCCCTTTCCCTGTCTCTCCCCTCTCCCCATCTCTCTCCCTCCCCCCTTTCCTGTGTCTCTCCCTCTCCCATCTCTCTCCCTTTCCCTGTGTCTCTCCCATCTCCCTCCCTCCTTTCCCTGTCTCTCCCTCCCTACCCCCTTTCCCTGTGTCTCTCCCCTCTCCCTCCCTTTTCCCTGTGTCTCTCCACTTCCCCATCTCTTTCCCTCCCCTTTCCCTGTGTCTCTCTCTCTCCCATCTCTCTCCCTCCCCCCTTTCCCTGTGTCTCTCCACCCTCCACCCTCTCCCCATGTCTCTCCCCTCTCCCCATCTCTCTCCCTCCCTCCCTCCTCCGCCATCTCTCTCCCTCCCCATCTCTCTCCCTCCCTCCCCCCATTTATCTAGAGAAGTCAGGGGCCGCCAGACTGGAGCGGCAGCTTCCCCGGTCCGGCCCTGCTCCTGTCACTGCTATGGCTGCTGATGGCTGAAGGAGGCGGTTCCCACAATTCCCAGCACAGGAACCGCGAGGGAGCATGGTACAGAGACAGGCTCCTCCTACATCAGCCATCAGCAGCCACAGCAGTGACAGGAGCAGGGCCAGACCGGGGAAGCTGCCACCCGGCCCGGCAGCTCCAGCCAGGAACGCGGCCGGCCCCCTCTGAGTGCCACCGGACCGGCCACCTGGTGGCACTTATGTGCGCAGCCCCCAGGTGCCGCGGGAAATTTCCCGGTATCCCGGTGGGCCAGTCCGGCTCCAGATGCTAGAGATGGAGTTAGGAGGAGAGAAGGTGATGAAAATGGGGTAAAAAGAAAAAAATGGAGCTGAGAGGCAGTGGCGTACTAAGGGGCGGAGCTGCAGACCAGAAATGATGGCCACCGGACCACCAGGGAGCCCACCGGACCACCAGGCAGCACCCACTGGCCCCTGCATCACTCCCCCTCCTCATCACCCCACTCTCTCTCACAATCACCCCCTCACAATCACCCCCCTCCCTCTCCTCATCACCCCCCTCTCACAATCACCCTCCCTTCCTCTCACAATCACCCCCCTCTCTCTCACAATCACCCCCCCTCCCTCTCATCCTCACCACCGAGCTCCCTCTCACTTCACCCCCACACCATACTTTTTATATAGATATATATATATTTATATTGGACATATTGGGCATTCATTTTTCTCCTGTTTGACCAGCTTCTGTGCTTTGATATTAAACAGTTGAGGTACTTAATGTGAGTTATGTATGAGTATGAAACAAAGCTTTTTAGCAAGCAAAATCACACTGATTTGCAAGGTATATTAATATATCACAGAGTGTCTCAGAAATAAAACTCTCAATATTATACAGTATAAGAGTATCACAGAACTCAATAGCAATAAATCTCACAGTAAGGTAGAGTATGTATGTGTGTATCACAGAGCTCCACAGCAATAAAACTCGCAGTAATGTGTAGTGTATATATGTGTATCACAGAAACAGACAGCAGTAAAATTGTGCACTGTGTATGAATCTGCCCCTGTCCTCACAATACATTAAGTGGACAGGATAGATCATGTTTTTATTACTCAATGGCAGACATTCATATGAGAATGAGAGAGATGGGGATGGGGCATCACATGTGAAGGGGACAAGCTGCAGAAACCGTGCCAGCCCAGGAAGGCTGCTGGTAAGGAAAATATTTAATGGGACAGCGCAGTGTGTGTTGGTAAACATGCAGTTTGTGTGTGTGTGGGTGTGTATGTGTCAGTGTGTGTATGCGTGCCAAAGTGCAGGTGCATGGGACAGTGTATATATGTGTGTATAATGTGCATTGTGTTTCAAAGATCAGGTTGTGGGTCAGTGAAAAGGACAAAGTGAAATGGACAAATTCAGTAGTTTTATATAATTTAGTGAATTTCTGAGAGTATTATACAATGTAAGTAAAAAAAATAAGTATATTATATTAACATTTTTATATATAATAATTTTAATAGTGTATACAAACTATTAGTTGTATAATATTTACATAAATATTAATATAATATACTGTAATACAAATGTACACAATACACTCCTACACTACACACTATAGCCCCTATACACAGCCCTATACACACTTGCTACATCCCCTATACCCACACTTTTCCTGGCAGGTGGGACAGGAATGGTAGTGTACATGGGGGCGGACCTTGTGGTCCCAGTTCATAAGCTGTGTAAGGGGCCCCAAATTTCTGATGGCAGCACTGTATGTGTGTGAATATATATATATATATATATATATATATATATATTTTTTTTTATATAAACAGACTGGGAAAGCATGTCCCCTTTCAAAGTGAGCATGTTGCTTCATTGCTCTTTTAGGGTAGACTATGTGCAGAGCCCTGCTGAAGAGGTCTAGCGTGAACAAAAGACCTTGTATTTGCTGTGTTTGTTTGCTTGTAGCTTGTCTCTGGTAGCTACATAAGCACAAAAGAGCCAGGAAAGTGTATTGTTCATGTGTTTGGATCCTGGTTGTGGGATTGCATGTGAGCGGAGAGTGAGCTGATTGTGGTGTGGTATTGCGTAAAATGTCCAGTTTCAGTTGTGCTCTGTTTGTGGTGTAATATGTGTGGCTAGGTGCTGTAGAGAGTGAGAAAGTATGTGTACATCCCCTGTAGTGTGTACAGGGGATGTAGCGAGGATCTGTAGTGTATATATGTATAGGTGATGTGTCTGTAGGGGTTGTAGACAGTGTGTGTTTTGGGAGCTGTGTGTGTGTTAGGGGAGCTGTGTGTGTGAGAGAGGGGTGCAGTATGTAGTTTGTGTGTCTGGGGGGTAGTGCACATGTGAGAGGGGCAGTGTGTGAGAGATGTAAAGTGTGTGTGTGTGTTAGGAGTGCAGTGTGTGTAAGGGGTGCTGTGTGTGTGAAATTTGTGCGGTGTGTGTGAAATTGGTGCTGTGTGTGTGTAAGAGGGGTGCAGTATGTTTGAGGGGTGCTGTGTGTGTGTGAGAGGGGTGTGAGAAGTGTGCTGTGTGTGAACATGTTTGGAAGTATTGTGTGTGGTGGGGAAAATGAATGCATATATATGCTTTTTTATTTTTTTTTATTTTTTTATTAACAAAAATAAGTTTTGTATCCCCCCTCCTTTCTTACCTTTGGACATTGCTTGTAATTCCCAATGATCCGGTGGTAAATGCTTTGGTGGTCCTAGTGAGGAGTGAAATCTAGCCTGTGGCTCCGCTAGAGTTAACTCTCACAAGATAAGAGCTTTGCCATGGTAATCGCGGCATCGCCCCGACCTTGCAAGAGGAATCCGGGGGAGCTGTTGGCCAGAGCTATCCGTGTCTCCTCTCCCTTCGTTGTCCGCTGCCGCATCTCACTGCCTGTGGGCCGGTGAGGTAGATCTTTAATCTCCCTACCAACCCTCATGGCACACAGCAGGGCAAGCACTTACATAGTGCTGGCTCTGCATGGACTGGCAGGGGAGCTAAAAGGATCTTCCCTGTCAGCCTCTGTCCATGGCCATAGCGGCTCACAATGCATAAATATATATTGGTGCTCAAAAGTTTGCATACCCTTGGAGAATTGGTAATATATGTACCATTTTTAAAGAAAACCTGAGTGAGCAAGCAAAACACATTTCTTTAATTTCTTATAAGATCAGGAGACTGGGATGGCCACTCGAGAACCTTCACCTTTTTCTGCTGTAACCACTAAAGAGTCATCTTGGCCTTGGCCTTTCATGCTGGAAAGCCCAAGAACGTCCCATGCGCAGCCTTCAGGCAGAAGAATAACATGCTGCATTCATCTTGCCTTCAAGATTCCCTGTGCCTTTAAAGCTTACACCCCCCCCAAACCATCAGTGAGCCACCACCATGCTTCACAGTGGGGATGGTATTATTTTCACTATACGTCTTGTGGACCCCTCTCCAAACATGCTTATGGATGTGACCATAAAACTCTATTTTGGTCTTGTTACTCCAAATTATAGTGTGCCAGAAGCTGTGAAGTGTGTCAAGGTGTTGTCGGGCATATTGTACATGGGCTTTTTTTGTGGCATTGGTAAAGTAAAGGCTTCTTTCTGGCAACTCGACCATGCAACTCATTTTTGTTCAAGTATCGTCGTATTGTGCTCCTTGAAACAAACACAACTTAATATTACAGAGCAGCCTGTATTTCTCCTGAGGTTACCTGTGGGTTTTCCTTTGTATTGCGAACAATTCTTCTGGCCGTTGTGACTGAAATCTTTCTTGGTCTACCTGATCTTGGCTTGGTATCAAGAATTCCCCCAAGTTTTCCACTTCCTAATAAGTGTTTGAACAGTACTGACTGGCCTTTCCAAGGCTCTGGATATCTTTTTGTATCCTTTACCATTGTTATAAAGTTCCATTACCTTCTTACTCAGATCTTTTGACAGTTCTTTTCTGCTCCCCATGGCTCAGCATCTAGCATGTTCAATGCATCCACGGGAGAGCTAACAAACTCATTGACTATTTATACACACTCAAAGGTATGTAAACTTTTGATCAGGGCCATTTGGGTGATTTCATCATTATGATTTAAAAAGGAGCCAAACAACTATGTCATACTAAATGGCTTCATATGATCACCATGGGTGTCCGCAGGAATTTTTGCAGGGGGGCATAATTGTAATGACATCCATGCTTGGTACCTTTTTGACAGTGTCATGAAAGGGAAGGGGCATAGCCATTATCACATAAAGCCAGGGTGAATAGCGTTTTCACAACTATGGTTTCAGGAATATATGTTTGTATTCCTGACACTATAGTGTTCCTTTAAGCAAATTAAAGGACCATTCTGGTCACCATAACAACTTCACCTAAATGAAAATGCTATGATGCCAGGAAGCCCCTGGGTGCTCGCTTTCCTTTAAGGGGTTAAATCGCTCTCAAATGGTTTAACCCCAAAGGCTTCCTCCAGCTCCAGGTCGCTCAGTGGTATTTGGCTTCTGAAACAGAGTGTCAGGAAGTGCAGATTGACGTCAGGCATGGGTGCCGCTGATTGGCTAGAGTGGACAGTTGACGCTCTAAGCCAATCGCTACTTCCCGGTTCATAAAATATTTTTACTTTTTTATGAATGGGGAGCTACTGATTGGCTTAGAGTGCCAGCTGACCGCTCTAGCCAATCAGCAACACCCCTACCCAACGGCACTCTGTGCTTCCTGACACTCAGTAAATAAAAGTGAACACATTAATACTGATATTTTTTTACCTTTGGAGATGAGAAGGTCCAGCGTTTCCCTGCCTGGCCCAGGTACCAAAGCCTTATGATATGGTGTCCAGAATAAAGTGGAGGGTTCACTTCATTTGTCCTTCCTGCTCCAATCTCCTTTTCCTCTCCTTCATTTGACAGTCTTTTTTTTTCTTCTGACACTGTTTTCTATCCTTGGCCCCTTCTGCTCTTTTACCTTTCTGCTCTTTCTCCTACTTTACCTTTGTGCTCCTTCTGATTCTTTCTGCTCCTTTACCTTTCTGCTCCTTGCTGTCCCTTTCTGCTCCTTGCTGCCCCTTCCTGCTCCTTGCAGGCCCTTCCTGATCATTCTCCTACTTTACCTTTGTGCTCCTTCTGACCCTTCCAGCTCATTTCTGACCCTTTCTGCTCCTTCTACTTTACCTTTGTGCTGCTTTACCTTCCAGCTCCTTGCTGACCCTTCCAGTTCATTTCTGTTCCTTTGTGCTCCTTCTCCTACTTTACCTTTTGTGTTCCTTGCTGTCCCTTCCAGCTCCTTGCTGCCCCTTTCTGCTCCTTGATGTCCCTTCCTGCTCATTTCTGTTCCTTCTCCTTTTCTTACCTTACCTTCCTGCTCCTTGCTGACTCTTCATGTAGGCTGTCTCCCCCATCCCTCACTTCTATAGGCGTGCGCACGGGGTGTGTCGGGTGTGCCTGGGCACACCCTAATCCCCGCGGCACGCCATGGATTGAGATCGGCAGGGGAGATCTCTGGATCTCCCCGGTCGGCTCATGCAGAGCCGACGCTATCCGAGCGGCGGCTCTGGTCTAAGCCTCCATGGGCCGGTGGGGAGATCAAAGTTCTACCTCACCGGTCCACAGCAGCATGGAGGGAGGCAGCAGAGAACCCGGGCTAGAGTTCACTCTCCACTGAACCACCAGGGAAGGCAGCAGGACTGGGATATTAACTAGTCTGCCCCCACCTCCACCCAAACATACAGCACACACAGCCCACAAACAGCACCCACACACACACACAGCACCCACACACATACATCACCCTCGCACACACAGCACCCACACACATACAACGCCCACACACACCCAGCACACTAACAGCATCCTCACAAAACACACAAAGTTCCACACACACAAATACCTGCATAGCACCCACACACAAACAGCATACTCATACAAACAGCACTCCTGACAAACACACAACACTCCGCATACAAACAGCACACTAACAGGTCTCAACAAACACGCATAATACAAACACCTCTCACATACACACACATTACCACACAGCACACTGCTACCAGTTCCTACACAAACGCACTCTCATTACTACAGTACACTAACAGCACCTCACACACACACACACACACACCACAAGCAGTGTGTGTGTATACATATATATATAATATATATATATATACATATATATATATATATATATATATATATATATACACACACACACACATACATATACACATGGCGTGTTTGTGCTTTAGGGTGCACACCCTAATGCAATAGGCTGCGCACGCCTATGCTCACTTCCCTAATCTATAGGCTGCCCCCCCATGCCTCACTCCCCTAATCTATAGGCTGCTGCCCCCCCAAATCTATAGGCTGCTACCCCCTCCCAAAATCTATAGGCTGCTGCCCCCCCACATCTATAGGCTGCTGCCCCCCCCCCAAATCTATAGGCTGCTGCCCCCAAATCTAGAGGCTGCTGCCCCCTCAAAATCTAGAGGCTGCTGCCCCCAAAAATCTATAGGCTGATGCCCCCAAAAATCTGTAGGCTGCTGCCCCCAAAAATCTATAGGCTGCCCGCCCCCAAAAATCTATAGGCTGCTGCTCCCCCCCAAAATCTATAGGCTGCTGCCCCCAAAACCTATAGGCTGCTGCCCCCAATCTATAGGCCGCTGCCCCCCAAATCTATAGGCTGCCCCCAAATATAGGCTGCTGCCCCCCCAAATCTATAGGCTGCTGCCCCCCCCCCAAATCTATAGGCTATCTCAAACCCTCCCGCCATCCCTCACTTACCTGATCTGTAGGCTGTCTCTGGCTGCATGTGTTGTTCCCCTGCGGTTTCAATCAGCAGAGAGAAGCAGGGATATCCCTGTCTCTCTCCATACACAGCGCCGGCGCTGGTATTGCAGTTCATTTTAAATCTCAAACGAAAAAAGCAGCACAAGCTGAAAAATCCAGGGGGGGGGGGCAAGTGCCTCCCCTTGCCCCCCCCCCCCATGCGGACGCCCATGATGATCACTATTGTAGCGGAGTAGAGGTATAATCCTTGATATCTCCACTGGTAGTCGTAGTCACCATACAAATCCAAGGTAGCGTAATAATTCCAATCCCATTTCACAACAAATGGATGACACACAGTTTGGGAGTCAACTGACCTTTTATTGAATCACAGCCGGTTTCATACACATCCCCATGCAAGGGGTTTCTTTAATTACATTCCAGGGGGTTTGTGTGGAAAACTTTGTGTACAATACATTTCCCATAATCCTTTTCTGTATTAGAGAGATAATTGCGTAAGAGTACACCTTTAATTACTTTATCTCTCCGTACAGAAAATCACACAATATTGTTTAAAAATACATAATTCGTAAAATATGTGTCTGAACTCAACCCTCAACCGTTCACTGAATAGATGGGATCTGAGCACAAAAACTGTCTAATTACCGCTCAGATCCGTTTGTTAGAATAGAAAAGCCATTCGAATGAAGTTCTGGACCAGTCTGCCACAAGGCGCGAGCCCCAAAATACTTCCAGGCAATTGCAGGCTTTGACCGGTCTTCTTTCGGGAGTTCACACAAATAAGCAAATGAAAATACACATTAAAAAACAAGAGAGGAAATATTAGAAGTGGGCAAAGCCCATATCAAAATTCCAACAGGGTTACAGAGATATCAAGGGGCATAACCCCACACGATAATTTAGAGTAAAAGGAAAGAGCTAGAGTGAAATGGTTGTTCCATTAGAGATGGAAAAATTGGACATCCATTACACCTAAAAGATATCTCATAAAAATAGTAGAATAATTATTGGGTATAACCTTTATTAAGCCGCATATAGATAAAAAAACAAAGAACTATAAAGTGTGGTGATAGTGAAATACTTGTGAAAAAAACAAGTGAAATAAAAACTGGGTAGATGCAGTGTGGATATCCTCAGATAGTAATAGGGTGACTAAAGTCTCTCAGGCTTAGATGTGCACTAAAAGGTATATTATTGACCATAAATTATCGCACAGTCACTCCCTATATCCACATAAATAGTCATAGACTCTCATATATTTTTTCAACATACAGAGTAGAATTAAATCAATAGTAACCATAGAATATATATCTATCGTATAAAGTTATCTAAACTGTTGAAAAATAAAGAAAAGAGAAAAGAGAGTCTGGAGGGAGATTGAGTGAAAATATATATAATTATCTTTGCTACTCAGTTGGAAGTTTAGACACAAAATGTCTTAATCAGTAGATATATAGCAGCCTTTATATAGATATATACAATGTATAATATCCAAGTGTATCCTTATGGGAATATTGGTAGGGTTAAATGGATGAGCATAAATAGTATTTGGTTAAATGGAAACCATACTAAAAAAGGTGTCTCAATACATCAGTTAAACCATAGATGTATGTATAAATATAAATAACATGCTCAATACGTGGTTAGGATTAAACCTGGGAGGTTAATGTGCAGTTGTCTCTTAATTATCTCTTAGTAATGAGATGGGTTAAAAAATTCAAACCTCAAATTCATAATTGCAGCTGCCAGGCAGAAAAATACATCCCACGAACAAAAACCACTTAGATAATACACCCCATCCACAACAGAATTCCCTAAGAGTGAACTCCTATATAGAAGGTATACACTGGTGCTTTAGAACCACATAAATTGCTATATCTATATCTGGATAGAGATTTCACGTCTGCATACACTATAAGAGATTTCTGTATAAACAGTGAGCTGCTGCTTCAGGGCAGCCTAGCGCTAAAGGTCACTGACTAGAGAATCTCACAGAAAACGCTATTGCTAGCTCCTACTGCTGCCACTAACTATTCTTAACAAGATGGTTCCAGCTGAGAAGACCCGGTCAAACTCAAACTAAGTCCCTCAGTATATAATCGGCATCCCCCAGTATTAAAACGACTAACGCTCGACGCACGTTTCGGCGCGATTACGCGCCTTTATCAAGAGCTTCTGGCACGGCTGAGAGAGGGATGGTAGTTAAATACCGGGTACAGTCCCGCCCGTGTATTCACACAGCCCAATCAGCTTACTTGTCGGTGAAGTCCCGCCCATGTATTTACATGCTCCAATCGGCTTGATTGTCGATAGGCTAGGGGCGGGGTTTCACCCCGATCACATGCACCTCATTCAAGAGGTGTGTCTCACAAAGTAACTCATATATGTGTATACAACATTAGCTATCACCATGGTGACGCAACAAATTCAACACAGTGCCGGTTGTCCGTCCACATAAGTTGCTCGATGTAAAAGCCCCAATAGATACATAAATTAGAAACATATTATCCGTGTATTAAACATAAACTTAACATTAGTAGTCTACCATTAGATTACAAAAAGAGAGTATATAATACAGGATAATTACTATTGTCAAATTTAAATGTAGACAAGAGATCCTAAATTATCTCTCATTTCTATCTATCTCTCATTGTGGGTCTATGGGTGCGGTAGATGTGTTGCTTGTAAGTATATTCTACGGGACTCTAAAAAAGTCCAGGATAGTGCTGGACAACAGAGCTTTGAGATTACCCATTTTTTCAATTGTAACACCGCGGGGCTGGTATACCTCCTTACCTGTAGCTGTAAAATGCTATATGTGGGCAAAACCTTCAGACCATTCAAGGAACGGATCAAAGAACATGTAAGATCTCCAAAAAATCGTATGGAAACTCCAATCTCGAGACACTTAAAAAATTGTCATGCAAGTGACTCCAGTGCAATCAGGTTTTGTGGATTGGAATGGGTTAAACGCGATCAGAGGCGAGGAGATTTTGATAAACTTTTACGCCAGAAAGAATGTAGGTGGATATACAAACTAAAATCTCTTAGCCCCAATGGCTTGAATGAAGGTTTTTCTTTCTCCCCCTACATTTAATCCTTAATATAGCGTTTTCCCATAATGTCTAGTCCCTAAGAATAGTTTGGATGGAATTATTAATGATGACTATAAAGTCTGGGAATATATATAAATATCTGGTCCCCAAATGTACTGGGGTTTTTAACACTGACAACATCATCTGCGAATACACACAAATATATATATATATATAATTAAAATCCCTCAATGACCTACACACATTGTCCGTATATATTAATAAGGATAATTCTTTTGATCAATATTTATAATTTCTGGTATTTACACCTTAACCTGGCACTGATATAGTCTTTAGAGATCATGACCATAGTATCTTTATGACTAGATATTTTTGTTTAGTCATGGGTACACTTTATGAATCGCTATCACCGTGTAGCTGTGTGAGCAATATTTATGACCTAATATACATATAATGAATACATATGATCGAGTAACATTTTATTAATGTGAATGTTGGTCCCTTAAGTAACTGGGTCCCAATTCTCATTTATGTCTTTAACATCATAATATATTAGTAACCACTGGTAAAAACAATGAGAGATAGATAGAAATGAGAGATAATTTAGGATCTCTTGTCTACATTTAAATTTGACAATAGTAATTATCCTGTATTATATACTCTCTTTTTGTAATCTAATGGTAGACTACTAATGTTAAGTTTATGTTTAATACACGGATAATATGTTTCTAATTTATGTATCTATTGGGGCTTTTACATCGAGCAACTTATGTGGACGGACAACCGGCACTGTGTTGAATTTGTTGCGTCACCATGGTGATAGCTAATGTTGTATACACATATATGAGTTACTTTGTGAGACACACCTCTTGAATGAGGTGCATGTGATCGGGGTGAAACCCCGCCCCTAGCCTATCGACAATCAAGCCGATTGGAGCATGTAAATACATGGGCGGGACTTCACCGACAAGTAAGCTGATTGGGCTGTGTGAATACACGGGCGGGACTGTACCCGGTATTTAACTACCATCCCTCTCTCAGCCGTGCCAGAAGCTCTTGATAAAGGCGCGTAATCGCGCCGAAACGTGCGTCGAGCGTTAGTCGTTTTAATACTGGGGCATGCCGATTATATACTGAGGGACTTAGTTTGAGTTTGACCGGGTCTTCTCAGCTGGAACCATCTTGTTAAGAATAGTTAGTGGCAGCAGTAGGAGCTAGCAATAGCGTTTTCTGTGAGATTCTCTAGTCAGTGACCTTTAGCGCTAGGCTGCCCTGAAGCAGCAGCTCACTGTTTATACAGAAATCTCTTATAGTGTATGCAGACGTGAAATCTCTATCCAGATATAGATATAGCAATTTATGTGGTTCTAAAGCACCAGTGTATACCTTCTATATAGGAGTTCACTCTTAGGGAATTCTGTTGTGGATGGGGTGTATTATCTAAGTGGTTTTTGTTCGTGGGATGTATTTTTCTGCCTGGCAGCTGCAATTATGAATTTGAGGTTTGAATTTTTTAACCCATCTCATTACTAAGAGATAATTAAGAGACAACTGCACATTAACCTCCCAGGTTTAATCCTAACCACGTATTGAGCATGTTATTTATATTTATACATACATCTATGGTTTAACTGATGTATTGAGACACCTTTTTTAGTATGGTTTCCATTTAACCAAATACTATTTATGCTCATCCATTTAACCCTACCAATATTCCCATAAGGATACACTTGGATATTATACATTGTATATATCTATATAAAGGCTGCTATATATCTACTGATTAAGACATTTTGTGTCTAAACTTCCAACTGAGTAGCAAAGATAATTATATATATTTTCACTCAATCTCCCTCCAGACTCTCTTTTCTCTTTTCTTTATTTTTCAACAGTTTAGATAACTTTATACGATAGATATATATTCTATGGTTACTATTGATTTAATTCTACTCTGTATGTTGAAAAAATATATGAGAGTCTATGACTATTTATGTGGATATAGGGAGTGACTGTGCGATAATTTATGGTCAATAATATACCTTTTAGTGCACATCTAAGCCTGAGAGACTTTAGTCACCCTATTACTATCTGAGGATATCCACACTGCATCTACCCAGTTTTTATTTCACTTTTTTTTTTTTTATTTCACTTGTTTTTTTCACAAGTATTTCACTATCACCACACTTTATAGTTCTTTGTTTTTTATCTATATGCGGCTTAATAAAGGTTATACCCAATAATTATTCTACTATTTTTATGAGATATCTTTTAGGTGTAATGGATGTCCAATTTTTCCATCTCTAATGGAACAACCATTTCACTCTAGCTCTTTCCTTTTACTCGAAAATACACATTAATATACTGCATAGTTGTGTGTAGGAAGGTCGTGGGTTTCAATTAGCTGAACGCCGTTCCATTTAGACGAATGGGTCTATCTGCACGAAGAGAATGGAAGTCCAGCGGTGTTCGCAAGGTCGAGTAGCCGATTTTAGTTCCATGCACTCGACGACCAAACACCGCTAGGCGTTCGTGTGCAAAGATGGCCGCCACCACGTGTTCGTTCATACAAACGGCGACCACCCATTAAAACATTAGGGTTTTGCGGTTTTCACTATGTTGCCAGTTGTTAATTGGAGACACACGACTCCCTTGTGTGGTCCTCCATTCGACAGTTTATTCGTTTTCACGAACAGTACATCCTTATTCTGTTCGTGAAGTTAAGATACGAATGCACATAGTTTTTACACAGGAGAAATATACGCATTAACCCAGTTCTTGCACAATGAAGTGGCTAGGTTTGCCACAACTATCCTTCAATAAAATAATTTTTTTGCATGATCAGTCATATTTTCAAAATCAATCACAAAATTTCACAATTTAAAGCAGCACTGTCATGCCAAACTTACCTTTCTGTAATCGATTCCTCTTCTCTCTCTCTGTCAGGATCTGTTCTTAATGTATTCCTGTCTGCTCTAGTTTTTTATTTTGTCTTGGAGGTTTCCTACGCCTGATCAGCTTTGACCAGCGGAGGAGCAAAGTGTGCTTCATTTCCTGTGATCAAAGCAATTTTCCCACAATTCTTACCTTTGATCCGTGATCTTGCGATGCTTCCTGTCAGTATTCCTGAATGTCCTGTCACTTAGACAGAATTTCATCCTAACAGAATGAGAACAGTTTCACCATTAGTGTTAGTACGCAATTCTGGACTTTGTTCGGATCGGAATTTCATTGCAGACATTTAGTAGATAACTCCCTAATTCCCATGGTATCAGGGAGCTATTTACCAAAAGACTGAAAGACCTAAATTGGTCTTTCAGACAAATTTACTAATAATAAGTAAAGATTACTTAGTGTTGGTAAATTCTGCCCCTACACGCTAAACTGCAAGTAGGGGCTTGTCTATTAAACAGTGAGCAGCCAGTGACTGCTCACTGTTAAAAAACAAAACAAAAACCCTAGTGTCCCCCCTCCCAAGCCCCCACCCATGCCGTGTGAGTGGGGGCTATTAAACTGAACGGGGGACCTATTGCCCCCACCGGCCCCCAACCCTGAGTGGCAGGTGAGGGCCCTAAATTAAAATGGGGGGGGGCTATTGTCCTCCCCCTCAGCCTCCACCCATGAGCGGTGGGTGGGGGCCCTAAATGGGTTGCTTATTGTCCTCCCCTCCGGACCCCACCCTTGAGCGGTGGGTGGGGGACCTAAATGAAAATGTGGGTGGCTATTGTCCCCCTCATCCCCCACACCTGAGTGGCGGGTGGGTGCCCAAAATAACAATAAGGGGGGACCTATTGTTCTCCCCACCATGGCCCCCACCCCTGAGAGGCAGGTGGGGGACATAAATACAAAAAAGGGGGGGACCTATTGTCCTCTCTCCCGGCCCCCTCCTGAGCTGCATGTGGGGGCCATAAATGAAAATGTTGGGGAGGGACCCATTGTCCTCCACTCCGGCCCCTGAGCGGTGGTTGGGAGCCCTAAATAACAATAAGGGGACGACCTATTGTCCTCCCCCCCGGCCCTCACAACTGAGTGGTGGTTGGGGGCCCTAAATAACAATAAGGGGATGGGCCTATTGTCCTCCCCCCCAGCTCCCACCCCTGAGCTGCATGTGGGGGCCCTATATTGTCCCCCCCGGCCCCCACCCATGAGCGGCAGGGGGGGGCCTAATTGAAAATGTTAACCCCCCAGGTGACTAGAGGTCCCCAAGCCCCTAGTCACCCCCCCCCACCCAAAAAGAAAATGAATAAACCCCTACCTACCCCTCTACCCCCCTAAATAGTGAGGGGGGAACAAGAGAACTAAATACCTGTGAAAACTAAAAAAACCTTACCAGTTTAGGTCTTCTTTTTTTTCTAAAATCTTCTTTTTTCAGCATCAAAAAGTCCATAATACCTGTCGCACTTTGAAAAAAAAAAAACGATGCTAAAAATGAATCCATCTTCACCCATGGAGGGCACGGCGCAGAATGAGCTCCACAGGGCAGGGAAAGACTTCCCACTCCCTGCAATTAGGCTCAGAGCGCTCTGGTTAATTTAAGCCAACCAATCAGAGTGCTCTGACAGGTAAATGAAGAGACTGACAGGTAAGTCTCTAAATTTACCTGTCACAGCACTCTGATTGGTTGGCTTGAAATCCAACCAATCAAGTGCTCTGTGTCATTTTACACTTCATGGGGAAGGTCTTTAGAATTTTCCCATGCTGTGTAATTTGACTCATAACACCCTGGTTGTTGTTTTATTTTATTTTCAAAGTGCAATGGGTATTATGGACTTTTGTTTGGCCTTTTCTGTGGCTGAAAAAAGAAAATTTTAGAAATTTTTTTTTTTTTTTTTACAGTGAGCCGAATTGAGTCCTAACACGAATGGAGAAACTGTTCTCATTCTGTTAGGACGAAATTCGGTAATTTCGCCAACGTTTTGTCGTTCGGGAATACTGACAGGAAGCATCACGAGATCACGGTTCCAAAGTGAGAATTGTGGGAAAATTGCTTTGATCACCGAAAACAAAGCAAACTTTGCTTCTCTGCTGGTCAAGCTAAGGAAACCTACACAAGATAAAGTAGTCCCTAGAGCAGACAGGAAGAAATGAAGAACAGATCCTGACAGAAGGAGAGAAGATGAATTGATTAAAGAAAGGTTCGGCATGACAGCATGGGCGTAGGAACCGGGAGGGATGGGGGGGACGCATCTGTTACGGTACCTTCAGCATGAAATGTACAAACCGCCGTTTAGTGAATGCTCCCCGTTCGCAATAATGTAGGCTGTATGCATATCCAATCCAATCATGCGAACCGCCAGTAAGGGAACACTCCAAACTCCCGAACGGTATCCGTACGGTCACTTCCCTCCACGAGCTTCAAGCTCACGAACCGTCAATAGCAGCCGAACGCCGGTATCTCCCAAGCGGCTAATAATTCCATATAGCAGTCTCTAGTCGCCGGTAATAAAATCCCCCCAGTAATGAGACCAAGCTCCGCATTGGGGGTAAAACACAAACTGAGTTTACTGTGGGCTACCCGCCGTATTTATGCAGGTCTCCCACTTGGTGGACACTCCCCTAGGGGACCAAATGGGAGACTGGAAGAGCAGATGGACATTTGGCATTTCAGGACATAGTCACACAATATTCCCAGCATACATCACAGTTTCCTCCCCTCAGCCCGGGAGATAATTGATAAGTAATTCAATTATCTCCCAGAGCAGAGGCAAATCGCCATTTTAAATGCAAATCATAAAACACATAAAAATACATAACTTTATAACTGCTGAACATTTCTCATTCGTGTATATTGGCGAATAGCGCTCAGATCCCATATGCATAGTTCAATCGCCATGGAGTCAAAGTCTATTACAGTTCTTCGGTATGCGATTGACTCCATGGGAAGGCTATCTGGGGTAAGTCCATTCGTGCCTTTAAATCTCCCGAACGGCTGGTGTTCGCACACTTCTGGCGATGGAGAAGGGAGGTCGACGGCATCAGCGGTGTTCGGTTGAAAAAGTGTCCGTTTTCAGTTCCACGAATTTAGTACCGAACACCGCTGGTCTTTCGCATGGTTTAAAATGGCTGCCGCCTCGTGGTCGACATACGAACGACGACCACCCTGTATTCGGTTTTAATTGAGAAGTGTCTGTGGTTAACCGCAACGTTCTAATTAGGATCAATAGGTTAAACAGCAGCACACTTCTCTTCTGGGTGGCCGTCCGTTCGACAGTTTTGTTCGGTAAAAAAAGTCAATTCTCTTAAATCCAGGCATACGAATGGGTGAGTTCGTGAAACAAGCAAACAGACGAATCCAGCAATCTTAGTCCATACGGATGGGTCTGTCACAGCATCCCCCCCAGCAAATCATGCGGGGGGGGACAGGTTATGGGGAAATTCCCCCCAGCTCTGCCGGCCCCCCTCATGCTGCAGCCGCCCGAGTGCTCTGTAGAGAGCCTCAGACGGCTGCAGCTTTGCCCGGGCGGTGCGTCCATGAGGGTGTACCACCCGGGTGCAGCATGAGGAGAGGGGCTGACTGGAGGGAAGCGCTCAGCGCTCCCTCCTGTCATTCCCTCACTGTAGCGTGGCCGAGCCCCGTATGGTCCGCGGGTACAGGGAGCATCTGTCTTCTGTACCCGGCCGGACTAACAGGAAGTGAACAATCAGTGTGCACTTTCTTTTAGTCCGGCCGGGTACAGGAAACAAAAGCTCCCTGTACCCGCGGACCAATAGAAGGCTCGGCCATGCTACAACTGAGGTGGGGAAGGGGGGGGGAATTGACAGGGAGGGAGGGGGAGAAAGAGAGTGACAAGGGAGGGAGGGAGGGGGAGAAAGAGAGTGAAAAGGGAGGGAGGGAGGGAGGGGGAGGAGAGTGAGGGAGAAAAGAAGTGACAAGGAGGAGGGAGGGAGGAGGGAGAAAAGAAGTGACAAGGGAGGGAGGGAGGAGGGGAGAAAGAGAGTGACAAGGGAGGGGAGGGAAGGAGGGAGGGAAGAAAAGTGACAAGGGGAGGAGGGAGAAGAGAGTGACAAGGGAGGGAGGGAGGGAGGGAGGGAGGGAGGGAGGGAGAGAAAGAGAGTTACAAGGGAGGGAGGGGGAGAAAAAGAGTGACAAGGGAGGGAGGGACGGGGAGAAAAAGAGTGACAAGGGAGTGAGAGAGATTGACATCCATCACACACACACACACACACAAACGCACAATCATGCAAACCTTACAACACAGAAACACACAATGCATTCCTTACACACACTAAATGCACCCCGTACACACACTCAATGCACCCCTTACAGACGCACACACTGCATCCCGTACATACACAGAAACACACCTTGCAGCCCTTACACATACAAACACAGATTCACACAATGCATTCCTTACACACATATCAGGACATCCCCTACACACTCCACCCCCTGTGAACAAACTAATTGGTGGAACATGAAGGTGGACCCTGGGACCCAGACCTTGAGCTGTGTAAAGGGCCCCCAAAAAATGGAGCTGCTTCCCGTTCTCCCAGAACACTGATTTTTGTGACCACAGTTACAAATAGCCTCCAGAGATCCTGTTCTACACCAGACCAGTGGAGCCAGACTGCAGCTAGAGCCCATCATCATCCTCATCTGGTTGTAAGTAGTCAATCTAGCATATTATTCGTGGCACTAATCTCTAATTTACCTCACATTAAAGAAACACTATAGTCCCCAGAACCACTGCAGCTTAATGTAGTGGTTCTGGTGTCTATAGCCTGTCCCTGCAGGCCTTTTAATGTAAACACGGTGGCACTCCAGCACTGGCGTTAGTTAACATGGCAGATCATATGGGTGGGGCATTGTGATGGGGGCGGCAAACTTTACTTTTGCCTAGGTCGGCAAAAATCCTTGCACCGGCCCTGGCCGAGTGTCACGTGACAACCCGACACTCAGTCTGACACTGCGCCTGCCAGACGTCCAGAGGTCCCCCTGCTATGTCAGGTAAAAGGGGGGACAAAGGTAGAAAAATAATTTGAAGGGTTTAGGGGGGCTACTAATGTGGATGGGGGAGGGGTAGGTAGAAAAATAATTGGAAAGGGTTAGGGGGACTACTAATAAGGATAGGGGGAGAGGGGTAGGTAGAAAAATAATTGGAAGGGTTTAGGGGGGCTACTAATATGGATGGGAGGAGGGGGGAGGTAGAAAAATTATTGGAAGGGGTTAGGGGAGTACTAATATGAATGGAAGGGGTAGGGTGGGTTCTAATATGCCTGGAAGTGGTTAGGGGGTACTAATATGCATGGAAGGGGTTAGGGGGGTACTAATATGTATGGAAGGGGTAGGGGGGTTAATATGCGTGGAAGGAGTAGGTGGGGTTCTTTTGTGCATGGAAGGGGTAGGGGTGGTTCTAATATGTATGGGAGGGGTAAGGGTGGTTCTAATATTCATGGAAGGGGTAGGTGGGGTTCTAATATAAATGGAAGGGATAGAGACGGGTAGTAAAATGTATGGAATGCATTTCTGACAGTGTCACTGAATGGCAGTTAGGAAATGTGGTCACCCTAAGTCAGGGGCAGTATTACACAATCTGTATATGTATAAAAAAAATATAAAAAGTAATCTGCAAGTACAAAATGTTTGTGTCATATGTTGTGCTAAAAATTAAGCTAGGAATGTGCATATTTTTTTATTTTTTTAAAATAATTTTTAGAATAATGATACAGACATTTTATTTCTTACATTTGTGATGATTCTTTTTTCCTCTCTATATTCAAGGGACACTATAGTCACCAGAACCACAACAGCTAAACGTAGTAGTTCTGGTGTCTATAGCATGTCTTTGCAGGCTTTTTAATGTAAGCACTGCCATTTCGTAAAAAGGCAGTATTTACATTACTGATGAGGAATACCTCTAGTGGACACTCAGATGGCCACTAGAGGTGCTTCCTAGTCGAGACATGAATGCCGCCCTATGAAGTATCTGCGCATGTGCGGCAAAGCTGTGCATGCGCACCAGAGAGCAATGACGCTTCTGAATAGAAGCGTTTTATTGCTCCCTGCTCGCACCCTCCTATTTCGTCATTTTGACGAAATAGGGGGCGCAGCATCAGGAGGATCCCGGCGCTGTACCCGGGTAAGTAAAATCCCTTCCCTGTAGTGATCCTTTAATGTTATTATTTAATCATTTATATAGCGACTGCAAATTCCGTAGCGCTGTACAATGGGATAAACAACTCCTAGTTTACGGAATAAGAATATACCCGGCGAGTAAAAATGCTATCCCCCCCAGATTTTTGGGGGTTCCTACACCCATGCATGACAGTGCCGCTTTAAGTCAGGGTATGAAAACGTTTGAGCACAGCTGTACATATCCCACCCCTTGACATTGTAACTATATAATAAATTTTATTCACATCACCTGTCAGTGGTTTTAATGTTGTGTCTGATAAATGTATACTGCAAGAATAAACTGACCCCTTTTTTAGATATATATAACATGATCTCAGAGATTGAATGGCAATCATGTTCACGGCATATAGCATGAGTTGCTCTAAGAGCTAAATAACTTTTACAGTAATATGCAAAGGAGAATACAAAACTGAATAACAATACAATTACATATAAAACAGCATAAACAGATGTGTGAAAGAGTAAACTTGGTTGACTTGAGTCTATTTTTTCCAGTATTATTGTGCAATAATGAATGTACTGTACACCATGATTTGCTTAAACGACTAAAAGGCAATGAAGCTTATATTTATTCAGTGTGTAACAAAAGGCTAAATGCCAATAACATTATCCAGTAAGGTTCTGTATAACTTGGAGTATGTATTTGTACATAGTAATTTATATATATTTTTTAAATGTCCTTCAAAACTACAGGGACTCCTAGGACTTAATATCAAAGTTTGTATTAGATGGACTTAACTGACAGAATTAAGAGGCCTGTATCAAATTGGTTAACCCTCCAGTTGTTTCTTTCAGTAAATAGAAAATATAACATGGATTATAAACCTCTTTGCCTCTTGACACCATATAACCGTTCTTTAGGAGATGCTGAAATGCTGGATAAGTTGTTGTGAAAGGAACCTAAGCCAAGTATGATATGCTCCAGTTTTAACTAAACGTTACAGAAACTGAAATAAAGAAAATAAGCACTGTTCATAGGGAAAAAGCTCAATAAGGAGGAACGGGGGGAGTGGCCTTACGGCAATGTGAGCAGACGCATGAGTCTACAGCTTCAAACAAGAGGCGAACAATGTGCCAACATCCATATTTAAGAATCATGGGCAACAAGAAAAAGATTTCAACACCTAACTAAATACTTTGGGGACAAAACAGACAAAGAAGCAAAAGCCTCTGGATCCAATATGACATCAGGAACCCCATCACCGACTGCATCTCAAATCAGCCTCTCTACATCGGAGACTTCCTCATGGTCCGACCCTAACTGCCAGCCATTTTCTACAAAATCTGCCCTCTGAGGGAGACAAAGCCCAAATGCTACAAGGGATAGATAAATCAAGCAAAGCGTACTGATTTAAAAGCAGACATTTATGAGACAAGGTCAAGGACCTGGAAAAAGTGGGAGCAGACCAGGAGGCACAAGTACATACATTAGAAACACAAGTGAGTACAAACTCTACTCAACTTACTTTATTACTTAACAAACATTGAAAATCCGTTAATCGTGGTAGGCTCATTAATATTAGGATAAGGGGAATATGAGAGTTGCCAAATGTGACAGAGGATGTAAAAACAATACTACAACAGCTTTTTAACAATGTGCTAGATCATCCAAGGCACACTGTAATTAAAATAGACAAATCTCATCTTCAATCTAAAGGCAAAGCTGGTAAACAACCATGGGACATAATCTGCTGTCTAGATGAATTCTCTATTTTTAAAAAAAAAAGCTAAAGTTCCCCCTGCTCTGAACACTGTACGACACAACATTGCAAGATTTGCCATGGACAACAATGAATGCAACATAGGTCCCCGGGCCAATAACCTCATAACAACGAGACTACCAAACATGCTACCGCTGGGGCGGTAGCCTTCCCTTTTGCTCTTATAGCAACACATAATGGCATCATTGCACGATTTACCACAGTGGAGGATTTTCCAACTTTCATCCAATCTCTAGGATTACAAGATTTTTCGATCAGCAGTTGGTATGGGGACATTAACTCCTTTCATACTCAAAAAATGCTGCAACAAGTATGGTGGCAATCCACCATAAGAAAACTGAAAGAAAGAAAAATACAGCCTCTACAATGACCTAGAGGAGGATTTGTCAAGATGCAGAAAGACACCATTAACCAATGTTCTAAAAATATTTTTATACTTAATCTGATGGCACCCTATGGAGTGGTAACTATGGCAACTATTCTTATCTAATTATTTATATTTAGGTTCCCAACCTGTTTTTTTCAGTTACATATAAACATTGATGTACCTTTTGCACACCCCAAATAGCGTGATATGGGTTACAGGAAATATGTAGAAATGTGACAGCACATCGGTCACATTTCAGTGCTCAGGGGGGGCACAATTATATATATATTTTTAGACACTTCAAAGAAAAAAAAAGGTCATTAAAATCAGATCACACCTGAAAAGGAACAGGGAAATGAAAATAACCTTACACAACATAAAACATCCCAATAAGAAGACATACTACATAGACTGACCCGCAGCAGAAAGAATTATCTTAATTAATTGAATATAATGCAAATCTAATTTATACTGCAATCCTTGTATGAACACAGAAATAAAAATTGACAAATCCTTATGAGGGCTTGTAACGGATCACCTGGCACCCCGACTGGGTACCTCCGTTGAAGGATGCTCCTAGCACTTCCTGAGGACTCCAAGCACTGCAGCAGACACTAAAACCACCGAACCATAGGAGCATATGAATGTTGTATACAGCTGAATAGGAAAACCATGCGAATAGGTTTACACTCCTAGCAGTCAAACTGGAACAGCATACAATAAATCCTCCCCCAATAATGAGACGACACTTCACTTTGAGGGTTAAGCAGGAACTCACTGGACTGGCACATACAGCCTCTTTTATTCCCAATCCACAAACTTAGTACTGCCCACAGGGTTTTACAGAACAACCAATCAATCTGTACAATACACACAGACACTCCCACACAAAATCCTCCCCTCTGTCTGTGATACAATTACCTTACACAATGGGTAATCTAATTATCACAGACAGAGAAATACAGTTTCATAAAACACATCACAGGGACCCCAAAACATGCAATAACCCCATAAAAAAATATCCTTGGAACCGGGGGATTTGGTTGAACCACATATCCAAAATTCACCCAGATCCGTTCAGTACTTCGGAAGATACAGTTTAATGCAGATTCTGCAGAACATATACAGGCTAAATGAAAAACAATCACTGTATAATGTGTCCCTTGCTGTATAGTCCAAAACCACTGCACGATGTCTCTGTGCACCAAATACTGGCGAGATGGCACCGTGTTGAAAAGTCCAAACAGTGTCTGTGAGTTAAAATGGCCGCCATCCATTGTTATCACCATGTGCTTCATCCATTGTTCTCACCATGTGCCTCTGATACAGGAAATGGTGGCCACCCAGTAACTCCACAGTATGTCCCCAGATGGTTCTTAAAGGGCCAGCAGCAGCACAACACAAATCCCTTATGCCCAAATCATGTCTTTAAAGGGCAATACATCCCAGGGGCCATAGTCACATGGCAGGAGGCTGGCAATCAGTCTTCTCCAATGCCCAGTGGCGAGGTCGGTTTCGCCACAGGGCTTTCAAGCAATGGCTTCACAGATACTACATGGCAAACAGTAAGAATAATAGTGGCTTGCTCACCATCTCACCACGGATGACATCCAGTCACTACTGTATTTTGCTTGCTTTTGTGATTCTTATAAGCAAGTACACCATTTTAATAATGTAAGATTACCTGGATGGGAAAGAGGGGGATTTAAAAAAAATATTCTTTATTTAAGGTTTTCTTTTTCACAATAAAATATAAAATACAGTTAGGGTATCACAGGCCTTCAGGGCATTGAACATACAAGGTATTGTGTGCTGTACAAGTGTTCAAAGGAATACTGGCTAGATCCAGAGGTGGTCAGGTCACACCGGCATTAGTACCTCAAGAGCAGTGCTATCGTTCTCTGGGGGGTGGTGGGGGGGAGGGGGGTTAAATCTTCCCAACCTTCTGGGAGACTGGTGTATCTTGTTGTTGGGAAAGAGGGTGATTTAAATAAATATATTGACAGTATTATGCTGTGTATCCTTTTTTGTATCTTTGAGGTATCTAAATACAGGAGATACTTTTTGCTACATCGGTTACTGGATGACATAAATATTCACATTGAAACTCTTGCCTTTTAGACCAGTGTTCCCCAACCCAGTCCTCATGGACCACCAACAGTCCAAGTTTTGTCAGTATCTCCATTGGAATAAAACAGGGAAATACATAAATCCTGGACGGTTGGTGGTCCCGGAGGACTGGGTTGGGGAACAGTTTTAGACTGTTTTATCAGCATTGCTTAGTTCCATAATGGATTTTGTTTTTATTATTTATAATATTTGATTTTGTGGCACTCCTAATAGATTTAAAATTAGGGGCTTATTCACTAAGCACTGACACTTGGTTTTGGCATTTCTACTATCATATTAATCCCTAAACCTAAAATAAATCACACTCTATGAGGCAATTACTGCTCTATATCACTTATTAACACTGATATATCAATGTATTCTCCAAAATGCAAGCTAATCACCTAAAGCCTTTCCTGAAGGGACTAGTCTACCCAGACCAGGCAGGCTTTGTCCATTTGTCAATAAGGAGATCAGTATTATACTTAGAGCTAGAGCCAATAAAACACCAACTTTTCTGCTAAGCATAGAAGCTGAAAAGGCATTCAACAGGGTGGACTGCTCGCTCCTATTCGACACACTAAAGATTCTGGGCTTTGGGCCACGCTAGCAGTCCTGGATAGGGTCTCTATATTCAGAAGCAAGGTCAAAATAAAGGTTAATGGTGTATACTTGGAACACGTGTGAAATTATAATGGCTCGAGGCAGGGGTGCCCACTCTTGCCCACTCTTTCCTACTACAATCCATAACCAAAGACTTATCTAAGTGCAATAAACCACAATTCTCCTGGCTTGGACGCATTAATATTTTAAAAATGAATATCCTTCCACGTCTGCTATTCCTACTTCAAGTCCTTCCAATTTACATTCCAACCAAATTATTTTCCTCCCTCTGCAAACTATTCACTGAATACATAGGGTTCAGCAGGAGACCAAGAGTAGTGTTTTCACTAGGCTAGAGGAATCTAGGGAATTAGGGGTACCCAAACCATTTTGTAACCTCTGTACTCTATTTTCCAGAATATTAATCTGGTACGAGTGACCAACTGTTAAGCAATATATGTAACTGGAACAGGGCTGTGTTAGCGCACCACTAGCTTCTCTTCCCTGGGAAAACGGCCAGATTTCAGCCTGCTGCCAACAATACCATCCTATTATAATGCCACTTCTCAAGCATTGGAAAAGGTATGCTAGACAACTTAGGTTAGTAGCTAACCCTCACAACTATTTACAATTTCAAACAAAACCACATAATCCACTCTTCCCACAAGGTAGTTTTGGTTGGAGATAGCCTATATAGTTAGGGTTGAAGATAACACAATGCTATGATGTGTAGTACTTAGAAAGTAAAAGGCACAATTAAAAGTATTAAAAGGACAGCTCAATGAAGTGGTCTGGGTGCCAGGTCCCCCAGGTTTTAACCTTTCAGATGTAAACTGAATGAGAAACTGCTATGTTTACATTGCAGGGTTAATCCAATCTCTAGTGGCTGTCTTCCTGACAGCCGCCAGAGGCGCTTCTGCGACACTGGATGCGAAATTCGCATCCAGCGTGCAGAACGTCCATAGGAAAGCATTGAGAAAGAGGTTTCATTTTTACAGTATAGTTGTTTACTTTAAAGATTTCTAGCTCTTACTGGGGCGTTACTTAATATCTCCCTCTATATTATTATTGTGCCCTCTTATGCCCTTATGCAGACATTACTGCCCTACTGCAGACATGATCCCTTGGTCCTTCTGCATCCTATTTTATTATATATTATTTGTGACCATGAAAGGAAAAGGATCTGGCCAAATTTCCATGGCTAATCAAGAGGTACGATTTTTCCATTGTGGAGTAAGTAATATACATGTAGAGCAATAGGAGGGAGTGGGCAGCAAGAGACAAAAATTACAAGGAAAGGCAGGGTTTCCTAATACTGGTAATATAGGTAAAGGCCAGAGTTGGACTTCTTGACAGGGAAACATGGACATTTTTTCTGGTAGACTGCTCTGGTACTTTAAGGTCACAGAATTGTGGCTCAGTGGGGATATGGCAGATCCAATGAAGAAAGTTACCTTGATTGGTTCAAAACGAAGAGGAAACGTTCACAAAAAAAAAAAAAGTAGGAAGAGGATGTAAGATTGATATTTAAGTACCTGAAAGGTTTTGATCACCATATCTAAGAAAATAAATTGTTTAGAATGAAAATATATTATAACATATTATTAAATTAAGAAGTCATAATGCATTAGGAAAGGCCTACTTTTGTGTCTATAACTATGCTCTAATAAGTTTTAAACAAACTGGTCCATACTTAAAATTGAAATCTATACTGTGTTATAGAAAATATGGCATCATTGACATGTTAATTAATCATGGAAAAATCCTCATGGGCATACATCTGTCCTGTAATTTCACTGTTAAAAATAATGAAATCATTTATCACTATGTATAATATTTTCACACGCATTTTGACACAATTCTCAAGGTAGATGTTTATCTTGGGATATGTCAGGTACAATATTATAAATTATTAAGACAATTAAGACATACCCACAGAGCATTTAATGACTGTCCATAATAAACTACTTATCACTGTGACAGTCCAGCTGAAAAAGTAGACTATGTGCACAATATGCAGGCTAGTTTTCAAGAAATTCAGCTGTTTGGGATTTTTCATTAACCTTTTTGTTAATCTTTTTCTTTTTTATAAATCTTTATTTTTGTTGTGCATATGATTACAAAAGAGTTTTCCATACCATGACTGTATTAGCAAGCAATTTAAAAACAGACATGGTGCAACTTTGACATGGTATTTGAAATAACTGCACAGTTTTATAAAAAGAAATTTAGAGAACAAGATAGTAAGTATGTCAGGAGTCAATGGGCATCAGTGGGTAAGTCAGGCTACTCTAGCTGACAGTGCTTTAGTATAAAGAGACATGCTTAATTGCCAATAAACAGAGGCATGTAAGTGATCCATCCCAGGGAGCTTGTGGAAATTCTATTATCATTCAGGGCCTGTATGGACAAGGATTGCTGGCAAGAACAAAAGCATTGTATGGCATAAGAAAAGGAAGGGGGCACTCCAATAATGCAGACAAATTGTGAGGTGGGTTGCATCTAGGGGCTCTATTCTCTCCGATCACCCTATACCCTGCATAGACATAACACAGTTATTATTATTATTATTATTATTTATATTATTTTCCTTAGCACTTTACAATGGATTATAATTTTTTTAAATTCAATTAATTCAAAACTGCTGTTTTGCTCTGGATTTTCCTTTTTTGCTTCAATACTGGTGTACATGATTGATTGGACTTGTAGTTAATTGGTAAATATTCTATAGTAGAATTATTATATATATATATATATATATATATATATAAATATTAGTTTTTTGTTCATATATATATATATATATTTATTTTGAATGTAAATTTTTTTTAACACACTATCCATATAAGCTATTTGACATTACATAAGTTATTACTGTACACAATGGGCTCTTTTCTTATTATGAGAAAAACAAGTAGCAAGAGAGGTGAGAACGAACAACAGCTCAATTAGCCTGCCCTTCGGTGGGTCCCCGCTCAGATCTCAAGCTGGTTTTAGCTCATCTTGTGCCATTACAGAGACAACAGCTCAATTAGCCTGTTCTCACCTCTCTTGCTACTTGTTTTTCTCTCCTTAAGTTTAAACGGCAATCCAGACCCCTTGCTCGCAGTGCCTAGAGGGGTATTGGCTATACCTCACTGATAATACCTTACAAGGTTGGAATGATCGTCTGGGGTTGCTGTATGTCTCGTGCAGAGGGAACTTGTTGGCATTTTGGATCTAGATTGCCCGTATGGGTGGTACCAGTCTGATATGCTTTGGATATGTTCTCTCTGTAATGGCACAAGATGAGCTAAAACCAGCTTGAGATCTGAGCGGGGACCCAGCAAATGGCAGCTTAATTGAGCTGTTGTCCGTTCTCACCTCTCTTGCTACTTGTTTTTCTCTTTTCTTATTATCTTTTATTTTGTATGTGCCTTGCTGAGATTAATTAAGAAAATAAGAAGTTCATAGAACAAGCCCTACAGACACAAGCTATATATATATATATATATATATATATATATATATATATATATATATATATATATATATATATATATATATATATATATATATATATATATCACTTTGGTGTTGTATCACAGATAAGTTTATCCTTTCTTTTTTTATTTCTTTTTATATGGGGAAAATGATAAAATGGCCACTACAACTATAGGTAGTATTTTAATAAAGCACTGTTTTTGGTTGCAAAGACCCATTTAAATTGTATTAGACATATGCATTTTAAAACACTTCATGGGTAAAAGTAGAATTTTGCAAGCAGCATTTAAGTTCCTTGGTAGATCTTATAAGTATATCAATGTCTTTGAACTCACATGTTTTAATGAGACTCTAAATCTAATTTAATAACCTTTCTGGAAATCCTCAAAGTATCCTTACAAATCCTTCTTATACCTTTCCCAACTATCAACTGCAGGGAAATGAAAAAGGCACATGAGGGACCAAATTACATAAGGGACACATTTGTGGACAATTATTTTTAAAGTCCTTTATTACCCCATTAAATGATAGCTTTCTAATTTTACCAATAAAGAATCATCCCACCATGTATTTTGCTAGCGTAGAGCTTTAAACATTAAACATTTTGCACATGGAAGGAAAAAGCAAAACATGTCTAGAACTTTCAGGCATTCTAAGGTCTTTCTGAAGGAAAAATAAAAATGACTAATGTCGGCACAATAGCCTTTCGTTGTCATACATACAGATGGGGATTGCTCTTGGAGCATGCTCATGGTGTGTTCACACATGTACATGCACATTAGCCTACTTTAGTTCTTGTTACACATTTAATCATTGTACCAAAGCAAAATGCTATATATAACTCAAAATGTATAGGCTTGTGGTCATTAACCTTCTTTAATATGAACCAAAATAATACTCATGGGTATAACTTGATTGTCCATTCATCAATTGGAAAATTAGCTCAGGAGCATTCTTAAATTTCATTATAATATATAACAAAAATAGATTCTCCCCAGAGTTAGATAGGTCTCCAAAGTAAATCAAGAAGGCACTGCTTTGGCAATAAACAATTAATTGTGGGCAGTTTCCTTAGGCCTAATGACTATAATGTACTTGTTCAATGGGCACTCATTTAAATTGCATAGAGACCCAACTATGTGTCCTAACCTTGGAGTAAGGAATCACTGATGTAGGCAGTGATTCAAAGTTTGAAATTTGTCCATTGTCCTACAGATACTATAGGTTGTTTTTTTAGTAGGTAGTTTAGGTTGTTTTGCAATACTCTCACTTTAAGTCATGATGAGCAAGCAAAAATAAACAAGTACTATGTAAAATTTCTATAAGAAATTAAATTTGATTAATAATATTTTGATTAATATTGATTATTGAATAATAATTTTTACACTTCACCAATTTATTGTACCAAACATTGGAAAATTCTAGCATGCACCTTTTCAGTTGTACTAGTAAAGATGTTATATTGAACTTTTTCATCTGGTTAATAATTTTCTGTGCAAAAATGATGTGAAGACCAAAGTGCACCAACTAATCTAAAAACAGACATTTTGCTCAGTAGTTCCATTTTTACTCAGATCATTAGATCATTTAGATTTTGAGTACTGATATTTCTTAGCCTATCATAACCTTTTGCCATGTTCAAAGTCAAGAAAGGGAAAACAAATAGTTGAGAGACACAGTAACTTTGAACAAAATATACATTTGAATTCGTCATTAATTTTGTACATCTAAAATTTGCTCTCTTTTTTTTCAATATCTAATTCTACTACCTGTAGCTCTCTTATTCTTGCTTATTCCATCTTACATTTTCATATTGCTTATTCACAGTTACACAGGTTACTAAACTGTGTTTTTTACATGTATTGATTGTTTAATGTGACAATAATTATGTTATTGTGTAGAGGAATGCTCATAGTTTCACCACCTGCTCTTTTTTGATTAGACTTTTTTGTTGTTGGATTACACTCAATCCTATATTGATATTTACTGCAGTACACATGTTGTCTTATCAATTAACTTTGAATAATTTTGATACTGACCATATTATTTGTCTTTCACCATTTGTTTGTATGTGCTTCTAATAAAAAAAATAGGAGGACAAAAATAGAACCATCTGTTTTGACTTACATACATTATCTGCCTGAACCGAACTTTATTCTGTTGCTTCTTATAATTACGTTTTTTTTTGTCAGTTATAGAGTTCATTTAAGTTCTAGAACAAAGCAAAATACAGTAGACATGCACTGCTGCTTTAACATTTCACTGCTTTTTGTCCAACTGTGAAAAGAGAAAAAATAATTCAACATTTTATGAATGTTTAGGTACGCCAAACTGATTGATATGCCACATGCTCTTAAATATATTTAGATTTTGAAATAAACCGTAACCTGGGCTTTGCCATTACTCATACTACATAGTAAAGCCAACTATTTTATGATATCATATGTTCATTATATTGTTAAATTTTACTTATTTTCCTATTTCATTTATTTATATATTCTTTAGGAAACAAGAAAATGTGAATTCGATGGAACATCCCTGAAAAACATTCCCTTAATCTGGAAAAAAAAAATATTATTTAGACACTTTACCAATTATAGTTTTTTTTCCAGTAAACGTAAAATATTTTATTTGGCCAATGTTCAAAAAAATAGTACAATTCATTCATATGTCAATCAAAATGGCAGTAAATATGTTGTTTTGATTGTGGTTTTAGAATTTTCCACAACTGTCATGAAGGGGTGTACGTGATCTGCAACAATCTCTAGGTAGGTGGTATGTGTCAAAGTAACATCCACATGAATACTAGGACCCAAGGTTTCCCAGCAGAACATTGCCCAAAGCATAACACTGACTCCCCCGCCTGCATTCTTCCCATAGTGCATGCTGTTTCCATCTCTTCCCCAGGTAAACAACACACATGTACCTGGCCATCCACATGATCTAAAAGAAAACATAAAGGGCACATAAATGATATGATAAAATGAAGATACTAGTGAGACTTGTTATTAAATTATTGATGTACAAGCAGGGTTTCAAATTGTATACATTAAAGGGATCAAAACATAGTTACCAAGACAACTTTAGTTTAATGAAGCAGTTTTGGTGTATAGATCATGTACCTGCAGTCTCACTGCTCGATTATCTGCCATTTAGGAGTTAGATCACCTTGTTTAAAGTAATATCTTTAATAAACCTGCTACTTGCACATGTGTGCATTTCAATTCTCGGCTTATGAATTCTTATTTAATAAAAATAAAATAAAAATAATGTTTAAAGTCTATATCTTTAACATTACTAAAATAATTTGAAATGCCAACGGTTATTATTCTGTGCTGTAAGATTGGAATGACCCCACAGGAAACATTATACTATTAATATCCTTTTTCTAACCACATAATGGTTTCACTTTCCAGAATATAATCAGCCAGTTTAAGATTTTTATGCTTCCATCCATCTCAGGAACAGTTTTAACTCATGAATCATCTTTATCGTGAAATCCCTAAGAGGATTTCAGGATCGTTTATAGGAAAAGAAATGTCTGAAAGCACTTACAAAACAAGTATCAAGTTCAGTCTAAAATCTGTACAGTAATACTATGTGGAAACTTTGTATACATTAACAATAAAATAGTATTGTCTTGGAAAGTGTCTGGTTTTATGGAATAAAACATTTTCCTCATAGAAGGCACAGTTATACAGATGCTATAATTGTTATTGAATGATAAGTCCTATTTAGCTGTTGATTTCTGTTGAAGCTATGTATAGAAAGGTTCTTGAAATTCAGCATGCATTAGCCTCAGGAAACAGGTTACATAGCTACTTGGCAAAATATGGGGAAAAAGACTCAAGTCCCTTAAGTTTAACCTTCCATTCATCTGTTTATGCCGTTGATGCTGTTGATCCACAACTGTATGAGTAAAATAACCCTGTGGATGACTAAATGTAGATCACCTCCTGTTGCAATAGAAATTATTGCTTTCTTCTTTTTCATATATGCAGTAAGATAATTACCATCATGTCTAATGTGACGAGACTAAAATGACTTTTCTTATGGTCCAATTGGTTCATATTCTTTATATTGTGTTGTATTACAAAATAACAAAACAAACTATATAAATAGCAAAATAGCAAAACAAACTATAAACCATGAACTCTGTATGTTTAATTTGTTTTTCTTGCTGTGTAATTGGCTATATGGGAGCTTTCTAGCAGTAAATTAAATTATGGCAACTGTGTGAGTGTCAAGCAAGAGTGCCCAAGACAGCTATTACATTTTGCAATAATATAGTGAACCTTAAAATTAGTTAAAGAAATGCATGAATAAACTGGTTTACTGGATCTTATGCATTCGAAAAGCATCATCTTTCTGTATAATCATACATTTGAAGCTTTTTTAAATTAAAGAAAATGTTTTGTTTTGTCTATTATGGCTAATGTTCTGTTTCTGTCCATGGACCACAGTCAGGTTAAAATAAAATGCTTTCAGTAATTATACTTTTTAACACTGATGCAATATCCATCTTATTTATCTTATTTCCAGGAAAACATTTTCTTTATTACATACAAATAGCAACATATACAAAAGAAGTATAGATTAAACCTGATGTTTTTTTTTTTATTACAATCTAGATAACTTTGTAACTCCTGAAGTAATTCTTGAGATATTCCTCAACCTGTTTTCGCACTGGGAGCAAAGTTGATCAGTTAAGAGAATCTGCACCATGGAGCTAATTCTGGTTAGTTTGGTGTTTATATGTAAAAAAAAAAAAGTATGACTATTATCCTGTTGAGTTGATTTTTTTTTTTTTTTTAAATTACATTTTTTTGGGAT
Organism: Pelobates cultripes; assembly: GCA_933207985.1. NCBI lineage: Eukaryota > Metazoa > Chordata > Amphibia > Anura > Pelobatidae > Pelobates > Pelobates cultripes. The sequence continues at coordinate 177,687,976 of OW240912.1, forward strand.
GATCAGCAAAGTTAACATTCTCTGGAAAAGTTTTCATTCATAGCGTGTGCTATTTGAAAATCTTCACACAATAACAGTACTTACTGGGACACATTGTTCAAAGTCTCAATCATTGCACGTTGTTATGGTATTTTTAGTAACAAAAACTTTACTGATGCAAGTAGTAATACATTATTATGTTAATCTATGTTTTATTGGGTGAGTACTACAAAGGTCGTATAAACGTGGTATATATCATAGACATAAATTCATACAGTCAGTAGCAAATGAGCAGTCGTACATTGACAAAAAAAGAACATTGAGCATTGGCTCACATTTTATAGTATGTAAAACAATAGTAAGCCTATCGATGGTATCGACCAGCCATGTTGTGTTAGGTCATCAAACAATAATGACCAATAAAATTAAGAACAAAAAACAGGTGAGCTAAACATAGTATTGTCACTTAATTCCAAGCATTGTGGAGACATGTTTGACAGTAGTTAGTATGGAGCGTTAGTTCGCCACCCGAATTGTAAATGCAACTGGAGGCTGGTGCATGGGCTGACATCGACTGGTGATAGATATGCTAGGGGGACACATGTAAGCAGCTCTATCATGCTCTCTTGTCACAGGTTAAAAGATTGGGGTCAGCGTGTCATGGTGAACTTGGCAATACTAAGAACACCTCCAGTGTGTGGAAGTACCCCGAACCAAGGGGGTAGGGAGGAGGGGTGAGATCTTGATGACCATGAGGTTAGAAAAGAGCCCTATCAGGTAAAGTAAACTGGGTTTCAATGGGGCACACAGGGCCTTAGCCCAGGATGACAGCTTGAAAGCTGCAAGTCCACTTATTATCCTCTCAGTTCCCTCAATTGCCATGATTGATATGTTTTATTTGCTTGCTTATCTTTGCATATGATACATTTTCCATCATCTTTTGGAAGTTTTTAATTTGTGATTTACGTACAACATATGTTGGCCATTTCACATATTTGTGATCTCCTCTGCTGTATTTGGTCTCTCAGAGCCTCAAAATATTATCACTGAAAAAAAAGTCTGATATCTTATTTGTTGTTTTGTGTCTGTTATTCCATAAATACAATTATACATGATTTGTCATTTGCATATTAGGCAAAGTAACCAACATTTACATTAAATGTGAATGGACTCAATATTGTTAAAAATAAATAAACAAACAAATATAACTCTTGGAAATAAAATGACATCTCACAAGTGCCATTTAGTGAAGTAATTTTAATGTGTGTAGCCTGGAAGTGAGGTTTAAATTACTCTTATAACAAGGCACTTTGTAATCTATCTCCCAACACATTTGGGATATATTATTATATTATATTAAATTATTTTGTCATGATAAGATTAATCAATTACTTTGCTATTAGCTTTATAAATATACAGTCTGTGTTCTTACCTTCTGATGAAGAAAAGTGCCTTATAATATAACATTAATGTCATTTAAATGAAAATTTACCTGGATTATAAAACCAATTATTGCAATGCATACAATATAAAGTGTCCATAATTTATTATTTTTAGGACAAGAGTTATAAAATAAGGTTATAACTGGATTTTAATAGCTGGTTTCATGGTATATACATATTATTTGTATGACAAAGTGCTAAAACATTACATAAACTAATCTGTGAATTCTCATTCTATTTCAACACGTTTAAAAAAAGTGACTTGCTTTCTTTTGAAAGAAAGCACCAACCAAGAAGACTATTTTCATAAATGATACTTTTTAGAAACATATGAATATACACGTTACAAAAGACTCAATGTGTTTAATGGAAATAAAAAATGCTCCAGTGCATGTACTGTCAGAAACATAAAACAATGCTTTCACTCGTACAATGGCATTTACATTTAATGACTACATGTTGCTACTAGGGGATGAAGGGGTAAATGCTCCCCCAAGATTATGCCTTGCCACCCCCCACACTGAACTTCCATGGCTGGTGGGCAGATTAAAGATTAATGACTGGGACAAAGCAATACCAGGGTACTCTTTATATAGAAAATACAGGGAAGGCAAGAAAGGGGAGGGGTGGCCCTGTATGTGAAGGATAGCATAAAATTTAGCCTAATAAAAGTTAGTGAGGTGAACTTAGAGTCTGTTTGGGTTACGTTATAATTTGGTAATCACACAGTAACTTGTGCAGGTGTGATTTATAGGCCCCCAGGACAAATTGAAGAGTTAGATAATCTACTAGTTGAGGAAATAGCTAAAATGACAATGAAGGTGGAAGTTATCATCATGGGTGACTTTAATCTTCCTGATGTGAACTGGAAAATCAAAATAGCTGCTTGTGCCAGGAGCACACATATTCTAAACTCCCTACTGGGATTGTCTCTAAAACAAGTCGTTGAGGAGCCAACTCGTAAAGAGGCCATACTAGATTTAGTGTTAACAAATGGAGATTTGGTATCAGATATTACTGTAGCTGTAAGTTTAGGATCTAATGATCATTAGTCAGTGTAGTTTAATATAAGAACAGTGACTGAGTCACACCACACAAAAACAAAAGTTTTAGACTTTAGAAAAACATACTTTTCTAAAATTAGAATATGGGTAGAGGAGTCATTATCAGACTGGAGCAATTTAAATGGAGTCCAATAGAAATGGGATTATTTAAAAGTTGCATTGCTTAAGACAACAGAAAATTGCATTAGGCTTGTCAGTAAAAGCAACAAATACAAAAAACCACTGTGGTACTCCGCAGATGTGGCCAAAATAGTAAAAACTAAAAGTTAGCATTTAGTAATTATAAAAAAAACCCAGAGTGAGGAAGACAGAAGGATCTATAAGATTAGGCAGAAAGAGGTTAAGCAAGTTATAATCACACACAGAAGAGAAAATAGCACAGTCAATAAAAAAGGGGACAAAACATTTTTTAGAGACATAAATGAGAAAAGGAAAGTAAAACAAGGATTAGTTAGATTAAAAACAAAAGACGGAAGGTATGTAGAAGAGGATAAAGGTCTAATATACAATACAAAGATAAGGGAGCACAATCAATATTATTATTAACCCCTGCACCCACTAATGTCCCTATGCTTCCCCTGTACCCACTACAACCCCTATCCTTCCTCTGCACCCATTACAGCCAAGATATCATAGTATATCAATTATAGCACTCGAGACCCTAATCCTTAATAGCTGTGCTTGACCCAAATATGTAAGGGTACACGTCAAATACTCTTAGTATGTGTACACCTTGCAAGGTCTTTAGAATCTCTAAGAGGAGTTTTGCACAAAAGGAATGAACTCAGGTAAGATCTGTTAGTATGGACCATAACGACTACAGCATATTTGTATATTACAAATATAAGGAAGAAGTAGATCTTTATTAACATAATATATAAAACCTTTGTAGGTATTACTAGAAATATATAAATATTTTTTAAATTACCTTGAAATTGTTTACATAATATAAATTTGTTAAAGAGATGCTCTAACCACTGCAAGTTAGTTGACAAGACTACATTTGCTGTCCCTAAATCTCAACCCTCTGCTTCAAACAAAATATTTTACATATAAGCAGGATTCAGTTATTTTGAAGCAGTGTTACTGTCTCAACACTGCCACTTTTTAGTTAGTCAAATCTTTGGAGGCAGCAGATTTATAAATAAGACACCTGCACATTCTATTCATACCTTATTTACTTGCAGTTAGATCCATGAGTATTTGGACAATGACACAAGTTTTATATTTTTTTTCTCTGAATGCCACCACTTTGGATTTGAAATTAAGCAATCAATGTTATTGAAGTGCAGACTATCTGCTTTAATTCAAGAAGTTTAACAATATTATTCTGTGAAAAATGAAGAATTACATTACATTAAAATAATATGACATTTCTCAGACTCGAAAGTAATTTAACAATAATCATAAATATAATGATCATTTATATTTGGCTGAAAAATCATTTGCAGTCAATGACTATGTAAAGTCTGGAATCCATGCAAATCTGAACATATAGTATAGTCCTATTTCACTTCAGAATCAAAATCAATCTTTCAATCCTTCAGAATCAATCCTGCTGCTTTTGACAGCAGTCATATCATCAATAAACGCTAGTGAGCCTATTTTGTTGGCAGCCATGCAGGTCTGAGCCAAAGCACTGCTTCTAACATGTTTCACGAATAATTTGGAATTATTTGACCGTGAGTCATTCCTTACCTTTTCCATAATCCTCTCTCCATCATTCTGGTAAAGGTTCATCTTCTTTCATCTGTCCAAAAATGTTGTTCCAGAAGTGGGCAGACTTTCTATATGATTTCAAGCAAAGTCTACATTGGCTTTCCTATCATTGAGTCTTATGATGTTGGCAAGAGTGTTTTGTTCATTAATTAAAAAAATATGTAATTATCTACAGCAGTTGTCTTTGATGTTGCTGAGCTCAATAGTGTATTACTTATTTTTAGAGAAAATACCAAATTGTTGATTTGGCTTCTCCTAATGTTTCCTAATGTTTCTACTGATGGGTTTATGATTTATTTATTTTTTGAGCCTCTTTGATAGGTTTGTGGTTTTGTATTTAGTTTTTTTGAGTCTAGTAATAATCTGTTTTGGATGCATTCACAGCTCTTTGGACAACAAATTGAGAGTTTACTGCACTGGGTAAAGTTTATGACTCCCCCAGCAATGGGTAACTGTATAGTAATGTTTGGGGCTCCAAAAAGATGGAACCTTGTGAAACTGGTCTGTCAAATAAACAAGAACTCACACACCCCAGGAAACCTGCATCTCTCCCTTTGTGTGTATTCAACAAGTCAGTCTTAAACCCAACCATAACAAGTGCAATCACACAAACACACGGAGTACAAACCCTGCACTGCCAGGGATCTCACTGTACCTTAGCCTGTGCTCCTGGAAAGCTGTGAGCCCGAGTGCAGAATCCCCTACTCACACCCAGACACTGTCAACACAAGAGGTGGAATTACGCCCTCTACCTGAAATAAGAATGAGTGCGGCACAGCTCTTCTTGCGTCCGGGCGATCTGCAAATGGCAGTTCCTGCAGGACTACTAAGGGGAACGGCATTCCTGCTGTGGAAAAAGTGCAAGAATGCTGTTTCCACGCGTTCCTGCAGGACCCAAGCCCTGCTATTAACTAATTAACACTAAATAGGGCTCAAATTGATAGAGCAGTTGCAAATTATTATGTTCATGTAAATACAGAGGTTTTTAATTTCACTGCAATGGCAATTAACCCATAAGGCATGGAAGCAATTGTACACGTTCTGACCAAAACAAAACCTAGAATTTGAGCTATGTCTGTTCAGCCATAATTTACCTCTTTCATATTAAGTAAGTGCATTCACATTTATTTTATATAATTTTGTTCAGGAGAAACAGGGCTTTCATTTCACATCAAATGTTTTCCGAATTCTGCATAGCATTTTAACTGTGGATGTCATAATACTCATAGCTTTTACTGCAATAAAACACATATTTGTATGCTGTGATGTCCCACAAGGACAACAGTGCCCCCCAAGTACAGGTTTCATGGTGTTGTGGAAAGTTACCGGGTCAAAAAGGAAATTGTCGATTTCAGTTTTTACACTTGAAATTTGCCAAATTGGTTTTCTGGACCCATGTTGCCTTTGGGACCATGTGGCAGGCCAAGAATGAGAATTACCTCCAACATGACATATCTATGGCAAAAATAGACAACCCAAAATGGGTAGGTCCAGTCATTTTAGTAGCCACTTAGTCACAAATCTTGGCCAAAGGTAGTATTGTATTTGCATTTTGTTACTCAGAAACTACACTTTCACTGATCATATCATTGTCATTATACATTTTTTCTTATCTAAAACACTCATATTTTGTATTCAGGGATGTCTCACAGGTACCTCCAATGTACAGGGATATAAAAAGGGTGATAGTCTGGAGTCTCCCAAAAAGAGAATGTCTAGACTAAAATAAAGAGGAAATAAGAAAATAGGAATGGGAAAACAGCTCTAGTATTTGAAAGTAAAGGATCACCAGATCTTGAATAAAATGAGTGGAGGTATATCACTATAAAACTATAGTGAAAGATATCCAGGAGCTAATAAACCTAAATGTACAGGTTTATAGAATTTGGAAAGTTACAGGGTCAAATATAGGGCTTGCAAATAACATTCTCTGGTATTTCTGCCCAGGTTGTCAGGCAGGTCCCTCAATATATAATAAATAACATAATGTACAAATAAATTACAAATAAAAATACATTTAGAATCAAATATAAAGTTAGGTCTTGAAATTTTGGATACTGACACAATTTTCATAATTTTGGGTCTGTACGCCATTGATATAGATCTAATTTGATCTTTGTTATATTCAGGGGAGCCCAAATTGTTACAAGTGCACTTGGAGGAGCGTAAATTCAGACACCAGACGCATGTTGGTTATCAAAATAAGCCTCTCTCGTTTATTTATCAGTATGTGTTTTTATACAATAAAAAGTGCATACGTGCAAATACTCATAGAACAGTAGTAGGAAGGGAGTGAAAGGGTAAAAGGAGTACAGATAAGACATAGGGATGAACGTCATGTACATATAACAGGTAAGTTCTGGGAAAGAGAAGGAACAGACTGATTTAGGAGAGACAGCTTAGGTGTGGGCTATCTGCTCCCGGAACTAGACATATATGGTCTTAAGTGTTGTTTTAAGCATTAAGCATTTCCTGAGTCCAAGTTAGCCAGTTTTATTATAGGCTGTCTAATAAGACACCTATAAGCTTGAATTTTGGAATCAAAGTAAATTCTTTCACAATACCCTCTTTTGATCCAAGGGTCACCCAAATGACCAAGGTATTTCCAGGCCTGCCTGCCAAAGCCTGTGGGACTTTCATTATTTCTCTCACCATGGTTCTCTTGGACTGAGAGACCACCAGAATCAGCTGAGGAGAGTTTCTTCATTTGTTAGGTGAGGTAACATTGTAAAAACCTTCTGAAGTCGGAGCTGGAAGGTAAGTTAAGGTACAACCAACAGTAGATTTGTTTTTACATAGAGAGGTTAGTAGACATGAGAAGAACTTAAAGGTTAGAGAAATGGTCATAATAACAAATACAGCTAATAGCAAAAAGTACAACATTTTCTTACTTAGCAAAGTCAACCATGTTCCTAGGCCAAATGTCCAATCCCAATCCGCAAAGAAGCCAGTATCCTGTTTGATATCCTGTACTCAGTCATGTAAATCTTTTATAAGTTTATGGATCATAGTGTCGTGGTCAGATAGGTTAAAACAGCACATACCTTCAATAGCTTCACCGCCTAAGTCATGTTTCATTAGTCAATTAGTCAATTGCTGCTCTATTCTCAAGAATTGCCTTCTTATTTGCCTGGGTGTCCGTAAGTAGCTCTTCTAGGGCCTGGGAAGTGGCATTTAAACCCTTTGCAAGGAAACAGGTTATAGCATTAATTACGCGGGTATTATACAGTGCTAAGCCTGGGACTCCTACCATAGAGTACGTAAGGGCAGAGTATTCGGATTTAGATAAGTGATTTCAGGGTTACAATCTGTAATGTTACCTGGGACATCATCATAAGTAATATTTCCACAGGAGAAAGTCCATCCTTTAGGGAGATGGGCATGGTGGTGGTAACTCATAACTTGGTGAGTTTTGGTACATTTCATAGTGGTGCTCAGGGCTCTACAATTCGTGGTATTTTTACACCATGTGGGGCAAAACAGGGATTTAGTATTAGGGTCTCTTGAACAATTACTTGAAAAAGATCAACACAGTTCAGCGGCTGTAATATTAATTTTCTTCAGGGGTGGGGGGCTTGCCTACCAGTGTGTTGAAAGCATAAGAATGTAGTTGCAGAGATTTATGGGGTCTATGGGTATGTAGGTACTTCCTCAAAAGTGAGACAGCTATAAGACAGATTGTATGGCGTTTTCAGTACTGAGGAGAGGGTTGAGGCAAAATGAGATTAAATTAAAAGCCTTTGCTATCTGCATCCTTATATTTCCCTGCCATGCATTATTATCTTCTAGTCTCAAGTCAGAGTAGCATATCTGAATAGAGCATACAATGGTAAAGGATAAGAACAGCCTCATGTTGGTGGATCAGTCGGAGTGACTTGTTTACAGTGACTGGTGTGTATCTACTTGGCTTTTCCTTCTAGTTTCACTGAGGTAGCCATAGTCAGGAGCCAGTGGAATGGACTGTCAAAGCGTGGTTCAAGTCCTTTCCTCACATTCCTCTTTATCACCACCCAATCCCCAGGTTGCAGTTTGTGAGTTGCAGAATCAGAGTCTGGATCTGGAATGGAATCAAAGACTTGTTTATGTACCCTGCCTAATCTTTGGTGTAGGACCTGTATATAGGCAGTCATACTACCATGCTGCATCTGGAAGGTTGGGAAAGTAGAGGCCTGTCTTTGGGGCACATCCAAACAGGATCTCAAAAGGGGATAGGCCATGTCTGGAATTGGGGGTGAATCTCATAGAAAAGAGTGTTAGGGGAAGGAATTCAGTCCAGGGTTTCCCTGTGTCTTGCATGGCTTTTGCAATCTTGTTCTTTAAGGTGCCATTTGCGCTTTCTACTTTCCCACTACTCTGGGGTTGATAATGGTGTGGAAGGCCTGGCTGATCCCTAAGGCTTTCATAATGTCTTGCATTATTTCCCCAGTGAAATGGCTAACTCTGTCACTTTCAGTCACTTCAGGTACCCCGTATCTACATACCAGTTCCTTCAGAAGCTTACTAGCTGTGACCTTCGTTGTGGCTTTCGACACCTGGTAGGCCTCAGGCCAACCTGAAAAGAGACCAATGCACACCAACACATATTCATACACTCCTATCTTAGGCAGTCTCTGAAACGGGTAAAGTGGCCTTGGTGTGTGCTTACTTGGTGTTTTGACAGCCTGTCCTGGAGTGTTTCTAACACAAATCATGCAAGCTTGGTTGTGTTTAGCTGCTACAACAGTAAATCCATGTGCTACCCAATGGGTGTTTACTATGCTGTTCATGTGCATCTTGGATAGATGTGTAGGTCCATGGTCCACCTGGGCCATCATGGGTTACAACACTCATGGTAGACACAGTCTTTTACCTTTCCTCCACATTCTGTCATCATCAGGTTCTGCATTTTGTTTCCTCCAGAGGTCATGTTCTTTCTTTCTTGCCTGACTTTGTAAGCTCAGCAGTATATTGTAGTCAACGGCATCATCTGTAAGAACAACCTGCAGGAAGGTATTACCTGTAGAAGGATGTACTTGGATTGCTGCTTGCTTGGCAGCTTCATCTGCTTTGTGGTTTCCTCTTGTAATTTAATCTGTGATCTTCATGCAAGCTGCCACCTTGATGATTCCTACTTGAGTGGGTAGCAGGATAGCATCCAGAGAGGAGTATCATTATTGGTAGGAGGAAAGACAAGAAGTTCAGTTTTAGAGATATTGAGTTTCAAAAAGTGGGATGACATCCAATCAGAGATGGAAGAAAGGCAAGCAGTGACACGTTGCAGGACGGCAGGGGAGAGGTCTGGGGAGGAGAGGTGTGTCTGGGTGTCATTAGCATACAGATGGTATTGGAATCTAAATGAGGTAATAAGTTTGCCAAGAGAGTAAGTATAAAGAGAAAATAGAAGGGGACCAAGTACTGAGCCTTGGGGGACTCTAAGAGAGACAGGATAAAGGGAGGAGGTATCATTAGAAAAGGAGACACTGAATGAGTAACGGGAGAGATAGGAGTAAAATCAAGAAAGGACAGTATCACAGAAACCGAGTGATTGAAGAGTTTGGAGAAGGAGAATATGGTCAACAGTGTCAAAGGCAGCAGACAGGTCAAGACGAATTATTATGGAGTAGTGCCCTTTGGATTTAGCTGTGATTAGGTCATAAGTGACTTTATTAAAAGCAGTCTCAGTAGAGTGGAGGGGGCAGAAGCCAGACTGAAGAGGGTCAAGGAGAGAGTTGGAATTGAGAAAAAAGGTCAGACAGGAAAAGACAAGCCTTTCCAGAAGCTTTGAGGAAAAAGGGAGCAGGGATATGGGATGTGATATGGGATAGTTAGTGTCAGGACCTTTTCTGTCCTGTTCAGAGGTCTGACCTTGGCTTCTGGTATCCAGTACTCTTTTTACAATTCTTGTTTAGTTTTTCTTGGTTTTTCTGGTTTTCTATTCAATGTCTGATTTTCTTTAGGCTGGGTTTTCTGGGTTCATTCCTTTATTCCATTCCTGGAATTCCCAGTCCCCTGGATTCCGTTATATGTTTGTTTTATGTTGTCACATCCTTTCCTTTTCCATTAATCCTTTTGTTCAGTACTTTGGCGCAGTGGTGGGCTGCATACATCTTGGCCATATGTATATATAGTACTTAGTTTTGTCTCCTTGTTTTTCCTTATATATCTTGTCTTGTTTAATTTTGCATTCCCAGTCCATGTACAGTCTTGTCCTGTCCTGCCCCTGTTATGTTAATATTTTCCTCATGTATTGTGTATATGTTCTGGGTTTTGCTTTCTATCCTTCTCTGGTTCTGGGTTCTACTAGTTTTGTCTTGTTTTCTTGTTTGGTGCCTATTCTTGTCCTTACCTTGTTTCAAGTACTGGATACATCTCAGCATATCATCTGCTCCTCGCATCCGTATAAGCTGCAACAGGGGTCTTGGTAAGTGGCCGCACAAATGCTGGTGCTCAACACCAGGGGGCATGCGGTTACCCTGCACCAGGCCCTACTTATCCACTACCACGCTGAAGACTCCTCATCAACTACATCAGGCACAGGGGTCCTGGTCTTCGGACTGCCACCCATGACAGATTGCCTTAAGGCACTTGGAGTTTGTGGAGTGGATTTTGCAGCTTTCATGACCTGCTCTGTCTGTGTCGTGTCCTGCCTGGGAATTCTGCATGCAAGAGATCCTGTATCTGGACCAGTCTGCTGGAGATGGCTTCCTTATTTTTGTCTTGGAGGAGGTTGATCTGTTAAGCGGTACGGTGGTCACTTCAGCTGTTCTCTTGTGATGCTTGGTTCCTGGTTCCTTGTTCTGGTTCCTGTTTCATGGCAGTGCTTCTATTCTGGAGTGGATCTTCGGTCCTGGCTGGTGGTTCCTTTGTAGGAGACCTTTTCAAAGGAATTAAAGTAGTTAGGAATGGCATTGTGAGCCGCAAACTACTTTCCTGCTGTGTCTGGGAATTCTTGCCTCCGGTAAGTCTTGAGGACTTAGTTGCTGGATCCTCGCTTCTTTCCTGGTCTCTGTCTGAGAGCTTCTTGTCGCGCCCAGAGGTTGCTCCTTAAGAGGGAGTTATGTCACATTCTGTTCTGTTCTGCAGAGATGTCTGGCCTTGGCTTCTAGTATCCAGTACTCTTTTTACAATTCTTATTTAGTTTTTAGTTTTTTCTGGTATTCCATTCTATGTCTGGTTTTCTTTATGCTGGGTTTTCTGGGTTCATTCCTTGATTCCGTTCCTGGAATTCCCAGTCTCCTGGATTCCTTTATATGTTTGTTTTATGTTGCCACACCCTTTCCTTTTCCATTAATCCTTTTGTTTCAGTTGGTTCCTGCAGGCAGTTGTTTCATGGCATCTTCCCCTTTCCTTGCACGTAAGTACTGTGTGTGTTGTATTGTTGTTTATTTAGTCATGCATATCTAGGCAGTTAGGACCCACCGTAATTGGAGTACTTTGGCGCAGTGGTGGGCTGCATACATCTTGGCCATTTATGTATGTTTAAATCTCCAATGTTTTACATATATAGCACTTAGTTATGTCTCCTCTTGTTTTGCCTTGCATCTCTGGTTTTGTCTTGTATTCCCAGTTCATGTACAGTCCTGTCCTGCCCTGTTCATGTTTCCCTCATGTCTTGTGTACATGTTCTGCTTTCTGTCCTGCTCTGGTTCTGGTTCTTCTAGTCTTGTCTTGTTTTCTTGTTAGGTGCCTGTTCTAGTCTTGCCCTGTTTCTAGTACTGGATACATATCTGCTGTAGAGCCTCCCTATTCAGTTCCTGGGAGGTCTGCATATCATCAAGTTCCTAGCTCTTGGGATCCACAGAAGCTGCATCAGGGCCTTGGTATGTGGTTGCACAAACTCTGGCGGTTACCCTGCACCAGGCCCTGATAGTCTATTTCCACGCTGAGACTCCTCTCAGGGGTCCCGTTCACCGAACCGCCACCCGTGACAGTTAAAAGGGGAGGACGGGTCAAGAGATTTTTTTTTAAGATGGGTACTACAGAAGCATGTTTAAGGGTAGCAGGGACAACACCAGAAGAGAGAGAGCATTTGAAGATGTGTGTTAAGGAAGGCACAAGACAAGAGGCGATATATCTGATAAGGTGTTACGCTACTTGGGTGATTTGGATTGGAACTCAACTGCAGCTTGTAAAACTCCCTAATTACAATAGTGAAGAAACAGAGAATCTTTAAAGTATCAATACTGTAGCTTTACGAAAAGAGAGAATAACTGGTAACTTGATTCAAACGAAGTTTTAATAAGTGTCAAACTTAAATGAATTGCATTTAGGCAATAATCCAATATGAAAAAGTGCAAGCAATCAACAACACAAAGTTCAGTAATAAGTATTTCCTCAGAGATGCATTAAGTAACATTCTTTAGGTTAATGAGAATAATCTTCAATAGTAACTTTAAGCAAGTAGCTGAGAATATTTGCAAAGCAGGAACAGTTCATAGTTAATAAGCATGATAGGAGTTGTCCTCCATATAATTAGTAGCTTGAAGCACTGAGTGTATTTGCAAAGCAAGAAACAGTTCATTGTGAATAAGCATGATGGGAGTTGTCCTCCATATAATTAGTAGCTTGAAGCAGTGAAGATTTAAGTAAGCAAGCATTAGTGCATTATTAAATGATATTGTAGACAAATAGCTGAAAGATATACTTAAGATTAATGTGAGCAGTCCTCCAATAGTTCAGAGATATGGTCCACTTGTAAAGTAAGTGAGTTTCTGTTCCCCAGTAATCCTCTATGGCATGAAACAGACTTGTCTGAGCCCAGAAGGCTAGGACGACTTCAGAGCTTGTAGAGCCGGCGTGTCCCAGGAGCCGGCGAGCATACTCGGAAGTAGGACCCACATTGCCAGAGCCTGTGGAGAGGTAAGTCTGGCGGAAGTAGCTCCCAGTATCACCAAGCCCCCTCTCTCTGACGCGGTCTCCCTAAATACCGTCAGAGCTGCGTCAGAGGGGGGCGGGGTTCGCGCTCCACACAGCGGAGTGCGGAACCCGGAAGTGTTACCGCATGACATAAGGTGAGACAGGACAGGATTAAGCTGGCAAGTGGTGGGCGAGAGGAAAGGAGAAGCACATCCACCTCTTGTTCAGTACCTAGGAGAATGTCTGAAGGGGAGCTAGTTAGTGTTCTATTTGGGACCCAGGCTCTGAATAAGGCTGTAGCTTGTCTTGGTAGCTGTGAGTCCTGGGAGCTAGTAAATGTTCTGTTTGGGACCCAGGCTCTGCATAATGTTGTAGCTTGTCTTGGTAGCTGTGAGTCCTGGGAGCTAGTTAATGTTCTGTTTGGGACCCAGGCACAGCTTGTCATTCTAGCAATGTCATTACTTGCCTGTTGTTTATTGCATGCATTGCAAAAATAAATTTTTTTTAAAAAAAACTGTGTTGAAATCAAATAGACCACATGATCCATTAGGCAAGTAATGTAATGCATGATATGATATCTCTTGCCAGAATGGGGATTTGGGTAAGAGGTGCATGTGAGCATGTGCCAACATGTTACACATCCAGAACATCTGAAACAACCCTTATTTTCAGGGAAACATTTCACATGGTGAGTCTGCCTTCATTGATAGATCTTTAAGATCCCTATTCCCCCTATAAAATATCATGGCTGGCAATGAAACAATAGAGCTAAGATATTGATCAGTAGAGAGTAGATACCATTGTTTTCTAATACTTCTCGTGATACTGCCATTTGCATAATTGAATTTCATGAGACTAGTAATCTGAAGGTTATCTCTGGATCTGGACATACTGTCCCCTTGTATAATTTCACAAGGTCTTTCCAAGGATTTTTGGTAAGATCTGCTTATGATATCCCCGTTCAAGGAAAAATAATCTCATATTTTAAAATTGTGATTCACTGTTCTCCACATCCTAGTTATTTCTTAAAATCCAGAGAAAAGGGGTAAAAAAAATGTAATGCTGTGGGATGGACACTGTTTGTGTGTAGCAATGTATTATGATCAGGTGGTTTCCTGAATAATGTAAAACCAATATTCTTGTCAATATTGTACACCTTCATGTCAAGGAACTAAATCCTGTCTTCATGATAATTCAAACACAGGGTAATAAGAGATCCCTTCGATTTAAAGCATCCACCATCTCTGTAAGTTCAATTAAAGAACCAGATCATATAATTATGGTATCGTCCACAAATCTGTGTTATGTGACCAACAGTGGCCTAAACTGAGAAAGTATTTTTGATCTTTCGTATGTATGTAGCAATTCACAAAAGATGGAACCATGGCCGATCCATCTTATTTCCAGTCTGTTGAATACAAAAGCTATTTTCAAATCTGAAGTAGTTGCAAGACAACAGGACCTGTATAAGTGGTGCTCTCAGAAAGCAGTGTCCACATAGCTTCAATTCTGAATTCGTGTTGGATGACTGTGAATAGATTCTTGATGTCTATAGCAGCAAAGATCACAGGGACAATAGTTAAGCTTAACACCTGCTCTCAACCAAGTGAGTATATTACCCAATTTTCAATGGAAATCAATAAACTTGGCCAAGAGTTCAAGTACCCAAACCCATGCTGAAACAATCGGTATCCCAGGTGGGTTGACCGGATCATTGTGGATCTCAGGTAATGTGTATAGCACTGAGATCTTATGATTCTCATTCACAAGGTACAATGAAGTATACCAGCCATCCTGCAGTTAGACCCTGTTGAAACAGAACATTCAACTTCAAGTACTTTTAAAGTCAGGTCAAAAGTAATCTGTTGGTATGTAGTAGTATAAGATAATTGTTGTAGTATTTCCTACCTATTGTTCCCATTAGGGGCGGGTTGAGGCTCTAAATGATAATGGGTGGAACCTCTTGTCCTCCCCACCCCCTCACCTATTACCAAAGGATTGGGGCCCTAATCAATCAGAATGCTCTGAGCCAAATTGCATGGCGTTGAAAGGCTCTATAAGCCTTTCCGCTTCCTCCAAACCTCAGTCTTCGGGGAGTCCTTGCTGGACGAAAATGGAATATTATTTTTTCGTTTGAACATTTTGTTTCATGTTTTTTTTGTTTGGATGCTCACCGTTTAGTAAACATGCCCCTACTTGTGGCACAGCGAGTAGAGGTAGTAGGAAGATTGTAGTAGGAAGATTTTAATCTTCCTTATGTTAATATGGGGACCCTCATTGAGGTGGGGGGGCATTTAGGAAGGGGCAGGGAGCACAAGTCGGTAGCTCCTTCTTTGTATCAAACTAAACAAATGAACGAAGGACGAATTGCAATTCAGTCTTCGCTAAATGTAATGTCATATCTATTAGTTCATTCATCTTTCTGATGTATGGACGAATAGCCAAAATTCGGTCCAGAATTCAGACAATAGCGAATGCTAACTGTGCATACCAGCGGATTTCACACACCAAACTAGTGAGGGAAGATGAAGCGGTACACATTGCATTATGGTAGAGGGTTTATATTTTCAGGTTTAGGCTTTGAGTGCTGGAGTTTCAATGGTTATTTGCAAAGTACTCACCCTCCTATGTCTTCAGTAGTCCAGTCAGATTGATGATATTAGAGTTGCAGGAGCGGTTATGCAGTGTTCATCACTCAGAGCTTCCCCTGCTCCTCTTGCAAGGCATTTCCTGTGTGAAGGACTGTAAGTGGGCAGATCTAGCCCCACACAAATACAGTGGAGGAGCTAGGCTAGCACTGAGTTTTACACCCTCGATCAGGGGCGGGCTGGGACGGGGGGCAGGGAGGCAATTGCCCCCCAGGCCGCCCTAAATTCTGTCAGGACCGGCCGCTACAGGGCCGGCCCTTTAAATGCTGCAGCCGCCTGAGCGCTCTGTTTAGAGCCTCAGGCGGCTGCAGCACATATTCTCCCCTCCCCTGTAGCGTGGCCGAGCTGCTTTGCTGTGCGCGGTGCCGGCCGGACTGATAGGAAGGAGTGTGCACTTCCTGTCATTCCGGCCAGTTACAGGAAACAGAAACTCCGCGCGGAACAGGAGTTTCTGTTTCCTGTAACTGGCCGGACTGACAGGAAGTGCACACTCCTTCCTGTCAGTCCGGCAATCACATCAAAGCAAGCATGCAGCCCTGGCCACAGGAGGGAGGAGAGGTGAGGGGGGATCACTGAAGAATGGGGAGGAATCAAGAAGAAGGAGGATGGAAACCAAGAAGAGGGGAGAACTAAGAAATGAAAGGGGAGGGGAACAAGAAGAAGCTGGGAGAAACTGGCCAGCAAGGAGGGAAATTAAGAAGAAGGGGGAAATTAAGAAGAAGGGGAGGGCAATTAAGAAGGAGGGGGAATTCACAAAGAAGGAGGGGAATTAGGAAGAAGGGGAGGGGGATTAAGAAGAAAGGGGAGGGGAATAAAGGGGTGGGGGGAACTAAGGGGCTGGGAATTAAGAAAAAGGAGGAATCTGAAGAAGGCTGAACTCAAGAAGGGAGGAGGGAAACCGGAAGAAGGAGGGAACCAAGAAGCAGCTGGGAATTAAGAAGAAGGAGGGGGTAATTAAGAAGAAGGAGGGGAATTAAGAAAGAAGGTGGGGGAGGGGGGACCAAGAAGAAGGAGGGGAATTAAGAAGAAGGAGGAATTCAAGAAGGAGGGGGAATTAAGAAGAAGGGGCTCAAGGAAGGAGCAAAGTGGGGATTACAAGAAGGAGGGATTTGGGCCAAGGAAGGCAGAGGTGGGGGGATTAAGAAGAACAGGGGTGGGGGATTAAGAAGATTAGGGATTTGGGGGAACTAAGAAGAAGGGGTGAACTACAATGAGTGAGGGGACCAAGCAAAAGCTGGGATCAAGAAGAAGGAAGGGGACCACCAAGAAGAGGGAGGGGAAACCTGAAGAAGAGGAGGGGAATCAAGAAGGGGAGAGGAATCAAGAAGAAGGGGAAGGGGAATTAAGAAGAAGGGGAGGGGTGGAATATTAGCTGCAGGGAATTAAGAAGAAGGGGGTAATTAAGAAGGAGGGGTGGGGGATTAAGCAGAAGTGGGAGAGGTGGGGGGATTAAGAAGAACAGGGGGTGGGGGATTAAAAAGAACAGAGGGGTGGGGAGATTAAGAAGATTAGGGGAATTGGGGGAATTAAGAAGAAGGAGGAGGGGGAATTAAGTAAAAGGGGGGATTAAGAAGAAGGGGAGGGGGGAAATTAAGAAGAAGAGGGAGGGGGAATTAAGAAGAAGGGGGAGGGGTGGGGGATTAAGAAGAAGGGGTAGGGATTAAGAAGAAGGGGGATTAGAAGAAGGGGGAGAGGTGGGGGATTAAGAAGAACAGTAAAGGAGGAGATTAAGAAGAACAGGGGATTGGGGAATTAAAGAACGTGGGGTTGGAGAAGAACAGGGGGAGTAAGAAGAACACAGAGAGGGGGGAAGAGTAAGAAGGACACAGGGAGGGAGGGGAGATGAGGGAAAACTGCCAGGGGAGGGTGGGGGAGTGAGAAGAACACACAGGAGGGTGTGGGGGGAGAGAAGAATACAGGGAGGGTGAAGGAGTGAGAACACATGGGGAGGTGAGGAGATCACATGGGGAGTGAGAAGAACACAGGAGGGAGGGGGCTGAAAAGAATACCTGGAGGTTTGGGGTGGGATGAGAAGAGCACAGGGAGGGTGGGTGGGTGGGTGTGAGAAGTGACTGCTAGGGAAGGGGGGGGGGGAGAGACCACTAAGGGGCAGGGGAGAGCTCTATAGGACAGGGAGCTCTTTCACACTACGCTCACACACACACAATGCATCCCTATACATACACAAACACACAATGCATCCCTACACACACAGAAACACAACATGCTTCCCTTACACACAAAGAAACACACAATGCATCCTTTACACACAAAGACAATGCATCCTTTGCACACATACACAGAAACACACAATGCAAACCCTTACACACACATGCAAACACACACACTGCTTCTCTTACATATACACCGAAACACAATGCATTTCATACACACACACACCTTGCATCCCTTATGCATACAAACACAGATTCACACAATACATCGCTTATACACAAACACACACTGCCTCCACTACAAATACACTGCATCACCTACACAAACTGGTATCCCTATACACTACATACCATAAGCACACACATTAGATCCTCTACAATAACACATAACACATCCCCTACACACTCCACTC
The DNA here is from genome assembly GCA_933207985.1 of Pelobates cultripes. Lineage (NCBI taxonomy): Eukaryota > Metazoa > Chordata > Amphibia > Anura > Pelobatidae > Pelobates > Pelobates cultripes. The sequence goes on from OW240912.1 coordinate 177,706,250, forward strand.
CCTGTGAGCGAACTCATGGGTGGAACATGTAGGTGGACTTTTAGGTGGGCCTTATGGGCATACTCACCATCAGGCCCTGGGACCCAGACCTTGAGCTGTTTAAGGGGCCCCAAAAAAATGGAGCTGCTTCCCATTCTACTAGAACTTTGAATTTTGTGACCACAGTTAGAAGAGATCCTCTTCTACACCAGACCAGTGGAGCCAAACCGCAGCCCATCATCATCCTCATCTGGTTGTAAGAAGGCAATCTAGTATATTATTAGTGACACTAATCTATAATTTACCTCACATTAAAGGAATACTATAGCTTAATGAAGTGGTTCTGGTGTCTATAGCCGGTCCCTGTGTCTACACTGTGTCTACTGGTGACCCACAGGAGGGGATTACACTGCACTCTCCTCCTGCCCAGACCTGTCTTTACCGCAGTGCAAGTGCCCTCTGCCCCTAATTTACAGTGGCTCACACTCACAGCAAGAAGTGCCTGGAGCCCTTTGCAGCGATGGGAACAAAGAGGTTCTGCGGCAGGTGGCTGTCCTGCAAGCATTACATTAAACAGCTGTTCCCCATGCAGCCACAGGTGGCGCTGTGCTGGGAGAATGTGATTACTCTTCACTTCCTCCAAGCCTACAGCGCAGCGCATGGGAGAGGGAGAGGAAGAGGCATGATTTAATCTTACAACAAATCCATTCAGCAAATCTTTGGGGGGATCAGCTCTGTTTGCACAGTTTATTGGTGTTTACTCTGATGTCTGTATTAATATTGAGGGATTTCTAAGTAGTAACATCAGTATGTGTCAGCAGGGCCAGCCGTTGGGGTGTGCAAACTGTGCGGTCACACAGGGTGCCATGACAACAGAGGCGCCTGGCGGCCAACACAGCTCACAAGTTGGGGACCCCAGCATATTCAATTTAAATGATTCGCTGGTGGTCCACTGGTGCGCACCAGCAGTAGGTGCAGTCAGATTATATCCTCTCTCTCATGGTTCTGGTGCTCAGTGAGTCAGAGCACAGGCTCAGAGATTCTCAGCCTGCGCTCTGACAACATTGAAAGTCAGAGCCGTGAAGGAGCGGGTATGGCAAAGAGCTACTGATTAGCATAACATCAATATCCGTTATAAAACCAGGTGGGCATGGACGGTGAACTGATTTGGTGGTGCAATGGGCCACTTGACTGGTTTTGCCCCCCAGGCCTAAGGCTGACAGCCCTCCCCTGCCCTCGATGTATAGCATATTGTGAATTTGGGGTGGGGCATGACAGCCTTCTGTGAAGGCTCCGGCACAATAGAGCTATATACAAGCCTGTATTGCACAATCCTGCTCTGGATGCAACTTCCTACAACTATAATGCAGCCTAACTCTGATATAGATCCAAATATTGATCTTTGTTATATTCAGAAGAAGCCCAAATTATTATTACAAGTGCACTTGAAGTTGCGTGAATTAAACACCAGACGCATGTTGGTTAGCAAAATAAGCCTCTGTCCTTTATTCGTCAGCTGGGTTTTTATACATTAAAAAGTAAGTGCTTACGTGCAAATACTCATAGGATAGTAGTAGGAAGGGAGTGAAAGGGTAAAAGGAGTACAGATAAGACATGGGGATGAATGTCATGTACATATAACAAATAAGTTCCGAGAAAGAGAAAGAACAGAATGATGATCTGCTCCCGGAACTAGACATATATGGTCTTAAGTGTTGTTTTAAGCATCAAGCATTTCCTGAGTCCTAGTTAGCCAATTTTAACATAGGATATCAAAATATGGCATCTATAAGCTTGAGCCTTGGAATCAAGATAAATTCTATCACAACTCTCAGCAGGAACACACAGATACTAGAGTTGACCCATAAAAACCGAGTCTTCGTGGCATCCAACTATGAGGCCTAACTCGGGGTGCAGTCTGGTGCCTGGGGCAGGCGGCCGATCTCCTGACACGGGGTATGCTTCCAACAACACTCGTAAAGCAGCCCGCAATCCCCCTTTCTGGACAGGTAAGTAAAATCCCGTTCCCCACTGGGGAAACTCAGCTATTCACTGCAGCAGAATCCCCCGCAGAACTGACCACATGGCGGTCTCAAGATAGCTGCTGCATCACAGCACTCCTATCACAAAGAAAGCATATCTAACATGACCTGGAGGAAGCGCTAAAACATCCAATGCGACAAGATCTGTGAGGAGTTTTGGGAACGCATCTCAAACAGATCTCCCAACACTGCTCAGCGTAAAATGCCCACAACACGCACTGCCGAGCCGACTCATCAACCTCGCTCTCAGCTGTGGTCCCACATGGGGGCATACTTACTCTGTCGCTCACGTCCCCAATGCGTCCCCCGATGTCGGAAGATCCCTCTGGCACGAAACCCTGCCAGGAGAAGATGGAGGATCCACGGGAACACAGCGACAGAGTCCCTCCGAATCTGGACTCTGAAGGGTTAGGAACTCTGGCGCAGCAGCCTCACTAACACCTACATACAAGAGGGCTGGCTACTTTCCCAGTACCACAGAGGGGTGAGCAACATAATCTCACCTGGAATTATGCTGGACTGCATGACCTGGCTTGCGTATGGTGTGGGATGAATCTACCACAGTTAATCCTGTCCATAATATAGGGATACCCATATTCCTACTCACCTAAATCTATTTAGTGACAAGTACCCAGTGGCATTATATCTCCAGTGTTAATTCTAGCATGTAATACTATGAATATCTTAGTTTTACTCAACGGTTATCTAGCACATAACATGCTTTATGCACTACCTTACCTTTCTTTAAGCTTGTATTCCCTCCGATCTTATGTTTAGATCTACAGTTCAGACTGCTTATAATACCCATAAAAATGTGAAATTCTCTCATATGCCATGACATTATATCTTGATGTATGTTCATAATATGCTTGAAACTGCTGTCGTAGCATCTCAAACTTGTATGTCATTCTTTGCACAATAAAAATAAAGAATATAAAAATATATATATATATATATATATATATATATATATATATATATATTGTGACTTTATTAAGCATGGTATACATATTTCAGGAATGTCTAATGAGAATCTAATGTATTCATGATATATGCTAAAAGAACTAAACTGGCTGTTGCTGGAATCCAGACTCGCCCTTCATCTTTCCAGCCTTGTGTTTAAGAGCTTTTCTGGGAAGCTCCCACCCTAACTGAGCAGAATGCTCTCCTCCGCTGTTCCCACTTCCTATAACCTCCGATCCAGTACTAACACTTTATTTAGTCTACTTGATCCTCCTTTTCCTACAAAGCACCGCAATTATGGAATGACCTCCCGCACACTTTCAAATCTTCCCCAAGCCTAAAATCCTTTAAGAGATCCATCTCTACATATCTCAAAACAGAATGCACCTGTCATGGTTAATTATATGTTTCTTACCTGTTCTATGGTAAATTTTGTATACATTGTGTATTAATATTGTTTTTGTATTTTATTGTACCCTATTGTATCAATACAATGTTTTGTGAACCCAGGACATACTTGAAAACGAGAGAAATCTCAAGGTATCCTTCCTGGTAAAATATTTTATAAATAAATAAATAAACACAGTAAAACAGAAGCAATACTGTAACCTCAGGCTGACTATCTGGTGGTCATGTCCAATAATATTACAATTATGGAAGAAGGTAGTAAAATTCTGTAGAGAAGAGATAGAGGTTGATTTGGACTTTACCTGTAAATCAATGATACTTCATCTTGGTTGGCCTAACCTCCCATTGTCTAAAAAAGAGCTAATTATACTTATATTAACAGAGACTAAAGCATCTCTTGCAAGATTCTGGAAACTCCCAGGTACTCCACACTGGGAAATGATAAAATCTCAAATTCAGAATCATTGTAGAAGAGAGATAGGGATCTTGAGGCAGGAAAAACATTTTAGTCCATGAATAGAACAATGGGAAAATTGGGTCTCCAAGTTGGAGAATACTAGGGTTTAAACCTCCTTTAGGGACTAGACATGCACAAGGTTTTCTTGAGGGCTAAGTTCTCTGATCCAGTTAAGTGTTAGCGGTTTCATCTTACTTAATGTCTTCTACCTTCATATTGATACAACCTATTTGATTCCTATTATATGTTACATACCAAATAAGGTATATTGCAATATTAAACTCAATCAGTTGTGGATAGTCTCTCGATGTGCTCCTCCATATGTGTTTTTTTTTCCCTTGATTAGTTTATTATCGAAAGAGAGGAAATCATATGTAGATGGATTTAGTCCTATATATATATTATACAGGATCTATATGCAAACTACACGTAAATTTTCGATGTAATATCTATACTTCCTGTGTTCATGTATTATTGTGTTTCTTTCAGTTTCTTTTATACATGTTTTAAGATTGTCTTTTGTCTATTGTGAAAAAAAAAAATTCTTAAGAAAATAATAAAGAATATAAACATAAAAAACAACAAAACAACAAAATAAAACCAGAAGCAATACTTTATTGGAGCAAAATCACAGGATGCTCTTAAAATCATGTAATGACCGAATCAACTGATTTTTGGCTATATCATAGTTTCTGTAAAACAGAAGTTGAGAAAAACAAATTACAGTTTAACTTCTGGTTAAACTTTAGATGCAATCAAGAAATGAGTCAATCATTTCAAAACCTCACTTTTCCAAGAAAAGACTTTCACAAAAAGGATTACTCCCACATGTATAAACTAAACAATCTAATTTTGAATCCATTATATTGTCAAATACAAGTCATCAAGAAACCTAAAATGCCCTATTGTAACTATCGTCGAAACAACACATAGTTTGTATTTATTAAAGAAAAGTTTAGTCTACTTTAGTAAAAATGTTTACTAAAGTTTCGTTCTCGCATATTTTAGTATAACTATGTATCTGAACTCTACTTACATTAAGTATTGTAGTATACCTGTATTAAATATATGTAACAAATGAATCTTATTTCTACACCCTCTATGAACTTTGTATGGCTTCAGTATTGGGGTCTGCTGCCAGGACCTGTTGTCACTATTGTACTTTTGTAAGAGTACAACATGGAGTATATATCACTGCATATATGATTCCATATATGTGCAGCGGTGAACTACCGCTGGTACGGCTGCACTTAGGACAACCCACTGGGTATTGTTGAAAAAATACTTATTCAGGTGCCATGGCCCTTTTGAGAGCACGACCGGGCCCTTGTAACCTTGGAAGTTTGGGAGAAAGTGAGCGCCTGTCACTTGCTCCCAGCTACAGACAGAAGACTGCACAGGATGGAGGGGCAGGAAGAACAACACGAGGGAGAGAGCAAGGAGAGATCCAGCTCCTACCAGCCACACACTCCTATCAGCCCCAGTCAGCAGAACCAAGGGAAGCCCTCCTCCTGCACAAAAAAGGTATGTTAACAGAAGGGTGGCTGAAAATATAATAACTATTAGTGTGAATTATATGTGTGTATCTGTGTATGTATATGTCAGTGTACGAGTGTGTGTGTGTCATTGGAAAATGGGAATTGGGGGCACACCCAGAACATGCATCTCTAAGCAGTGGTGCTACTGTGAAGACCAAAACATATACAAAATACAGTTAAAGGAACAGCTCACATACAAACAAAAATGCAGTTCTACATTTAACAAGGCTACTTAAAATAACCCAAATTGGAAAATAAATATGGCGATTCAGTTCCACCATATGACCATTTTGAGTTAAGCCCACCACTACATCACAGTACCCCAATATCAGTGGGTTCTACACTAATGTATGTTAAATTAGTGTATGATACACAGATTTTGGGTTACTGTGACGTGATGAGCTTAACACAATATGGCTATGTGGTGGAACTGAATTCCCATATTAATTTTCTAAGATGGGTGATTTTAAGTAGCCTTGTTAAATGTAAAACTGCATTTTTGTTTTTGTGTGCGCTGTTCCTTTAAATGTATTTTTCATCTATGTATGTGTCAGTGCATTTATATGTATGTATCTGTGTGTCATTGTATGTATATGTCAGTGTGTCTATATGCTTCATTGTGTGTTCCTGTGTGTGTGTCAATGTGTGCATCTGTGAGTGTGTGTCTGTATGCATCAGAGTGTTTTTCTGTGTGATTCAATATGTCAGTGTGTGTATCTGTGGGTTAATATGTATGTACAGTTTTAATCAATATTTTAAACCCCCATTATAACTTCAATACAATACCCAATACCCAATACCATCTCCCTTGACATCACTTATCTCTACACCACTTCAAAGTGTAGTTATTTCACTTGTGTCTGCATCACTTTTGGTGTTTCCACATACCTCATTGGTAGTTGTTACAGATGCAAAACCAGCAGTTTGCAAAATCCAAATACCCAGATGTTTTGTCAGATGTATGCAGACATCTGCCACATTATCAACAGAGCTGAAATGGACCAGAGCACATTGACAAAACTAGAGCCTACATCAACATCATCAAGTAATGTTTCCTGATAGGACACCTCCCTCAATAATACAATGATCAGCCATGATGTCTTCCAGCTATGCTCCTTTTAAAAAAAAACATGGTGACCAAACTGACACTAACTGTACTCTATTATAGTATGTCCTCAGGGGCTGGCTGGGCCGGGGAGCAGGGAGGCAATTGCCCCCCAGGCCGCCCTAAATAATTAAAAAAATGGCCACTGCAGGGCCGGTCCCTGTCGCCAGGAGGAGGGGGGTGCCGCGCAGAGCAGGGCCACCTAGTGCGCCCGGTAGCCAGGCAGAGTAGGCACCTGCTTGTCCCAGATGGCAGGTGCCTACTCTGCAGCAATATACCGGCCGCTGTTCGTGAGGAAGGAGGTAGGCGGCGGCAAGGGAGCACTGCCTCTGCTGATCTTCCTGCTCCCTCGCGCCCCCTCTCTGGTGATGCCGGGAGCCGGAATATGACGTCATTCCGGCCCCGCTTCACTAAACTGCGCGAGGGAGCAGAGAGGAGCAGGAAGTCACTGGACCCCAGGGAAGGACCCAGAGGACTCCTAAAGGTAGGAGCAACAAGGAATTTGTGTGTGTGTGTGTGTGTGTGTGTGTCTGGAAGTGTGTGTGTGTCTGGAAGTGAGTGTGTGTGTGTTTCTAGAAGTGAGTGAGGGTGTGTGTCTGGAAGTGAGTGTGTGTGTGTGTGTGTGTCTGGAAGTGAGTGAGGGTGTGTTTCTAGAAGTGAGTGAGGGTGTGTGTCTGGAAGTGAGTGTGTGTGTGTGTGTGTGTCTGGAAGTGAGTGAGGGTGTGTGTCTGGAAGTGTGTGTGTGTGTCTGGAAGTGAGTGTGTGTGTGTGTTTGTCTGGAAGTGTGTGTGTGTGTGTGTGTGTCTGGAGGTGAGTGTGTGTGTGTGTGTGTGTGTGTGTGCGTGTGTCTGGAAGTGAGTGTGTGTCTGTCAGTAAGTGTGTGTATCTGTCTGTCTGGAAGTGTGTGTGTGTGTGTGTATGTGTCTGCCTGTCAGTGAGTGTTTGTCTGTCAGGGTTTGTGTGTGTGTGTGCTATTGAGAGTGAGTGCCAGTGTGTCTGTCAGCAGAGCCAGCCTTTGAGGTGTGCAAGCTGTGGGGTCACATAGGGTGCCATGACAACAGAGGCGCCCGGTGGCCAACACAGCTCACAAGTTTGGGAAACCAGCACATTAAAGGGACACTCCAGGCACCCAGACTACTTCTGCCCATTGGAGTGGTCTGGGTGCCATCTCCCACTACCCTTAACCCTGCAACTGTAAATATTGCAGTTTTCATAAACTGTAATAATTACATTGCAAGGTTAGCTCCTCCTCTAGTGACTGTCTACTAGACAGCCACTAGAGGGCACTTCCTGGTTTATAGCACAGGTTTTCTGTGCTATAGCGTCACTGGACGTCCTCCAGTGAGGACCTCCAGTGTCGCTAAAACCCCCATAGGAAAGCATTGAAAGCATTTTCAATGCTTTCCTATGGAGAGATCTAATGCGTGTGCGCCACATGTGCATTAGGTATCCTCCGCCGGCGGCCGCACATGCGCAATCGGTCTCCCCCGCCGGATGACGTCAACGGGGGAGGAGCGTGGGCGGAGGTCTCAGGTATGTCACTGAAGGGGTTGTAACCCCTTCAGCAACATGGGATGGGGAGTGGGAGGGAGAGGGGACCTGCTGTGCCAGGAAAATAATTTGTTTTCCTGGCACTGGAGTATCCTTTTAATTTAAATGATTCCCTAGTGGTCTACTGGTACACACCAGCAGTAGGTGCCTTAGATCATATCCTCTCCCTTGTGGTTAGTTAGTGAGTCAGAGCACAGGCTCAGAAATTCTCCGCCTGCTCTCTAACAACATTGAAAGTCGGAGCCACAAAGGAGTGGGTATGGCAAAGAGCTACTGATTAGCATAACATCAATATCCATTATAAAACCAGGAAAAGGTGGGCATGGATGTGAGCTGGTTCGGGGGTGCAATGGGCCACTTGACTGGATTTGTCCCCCAGGTCGGAGGCTGCCAGCCCTCCCCTGTATGTCCTGTCTTTTTACCTAAAATTACACTGACATTGCTATACTGGCATTCTAAACAGGTAGCGCATCAGCCCTAACTAAATCCAAAGTCTAATTGCATTCAGCTGTTAATATTGATGACTGATGAAGTTATACATTTTTTGTCAACTAGAGAGCTACCTGTGGTACTGTGGTCTATATCCATAAATATGCACATGGAAATCTTGTTTCATTCTAGATTGATGTGCTTACAATGTATACCAAGTTTGAAATAAATAATTTGGTCCCTGAAGACCATAAACTTAGCATGTAATGTCCTGCTTATTAAGCATTAGCAACTCCATACCATCCTACAGCAGTAAGATGAGCAGTGCATTCCACTTTGAAAAGGCAGGATTATTCTGACAGCACAGACTTTCATAGGTCCTTAAGGAATTAATCTTGTTGCATGCAGTGATCTGGACCCTAGTCAGAAAAGTTTAATATAAGAGTTTTTTTCTGTCAGCAGCCAGCAGTAGAATTTTACTGAAGTCACATTGGTATCATTGATGGCTTTATCTCCTCTGCTTTAGCAGCTCAAATCAGAGTAGAATTTTTGAGATTGGCATATTTCGAAGAGATAACAATGAGTTTTTAGTTTACGCAACAAGAGGCCACTTGATGTAAATAAGTTAGCATAGTCTTGACAGTTACTCATAATGACATTTTGGGTCTGTGTGCAGAAGATCTCTTTACCAAGTATGGAACATACACAGGCATAGGATGAAGGACAAGTAATTGGGGTAGTGCTCATTAATTTTGTGTCATATTAAATCCCTTCAAATTCCCATGATAATCCCACAGAACAGCATGACTGCTGGAATAGCTCTAAGATGTTGCTCAAAGGTTCCACGTGACTTAACAGCTTTCAGTATCCTCTGTTAAAGGACTGTGGATTCACTTGCCTGACAGCAGAGGCTCTTTTATATTCTCTGTTGAATTGCCGTTAAGACATGAAAGGCATTAGAGTGTATTGATCCAGTGTTCTCTCCCTGCTTGTTTCAGCCTTACTGTATTTGCATTTTTAAATAAAGGTATGATTGATTTGTTCTCTAACATGTAGATTGAGGCATTTTTTTCTGCTCCTGTCTCATTTAAATTTATGTATGTATATTGTTAGCTTTTAACACCTTAAGGACCAAACTTCTGAAATAAAAAGGGAATCATGACATGTCACACATGTCATGTGTCCTTAAGGGGTTAAACATCCCCTAACACTGAACCAATCAGTAACTGCCAAATAGGACAGTACTCATCAAGTAGTTAATGAGAAGGAAAGTATAATGCTGCACTACTACACTCAGGTCATTACCCTTATATAACCTGTAGTAAGAAAAAAAAAAAAAAAAAGCATATGGCATTGCAACTACAGAAAGTTCTAAAAAACTAAAATGAAAACTGAGCTTGGACCCACCAAAGGGCATGCCATTTGAATTGTTCATTCACAGTATTCTCTGATGTTTTTTTTGTTTTTGTATCTATATAAGAGAGTGAAAACATAATTGAAGAGGTCCCATGATATGTTAATCAGAAATTTTGGACAATTGGAAAAAGCAATCTCTCTTTAAGATATGCTTTATTGAAACAAAATGAAGGGACCATTTCTCTACAGATTATTTTCAAAACAATTACATTCATTTAGAGTGGATGGTTGAAGTTTATTTAAACACATGCTTAAAATTAATTTTAACTACACATATATACCTGTGTATAACTGTTTGTGAATAACAGTTATATACAGTTAGATCATGGTTGCCTGTTTATATCATATCACCCAGATGCACCCAGATTTAGGAGGTACAGTCCCTATTTTTGGCTCAAATTCCTTTTGTCCTTCTTTTCTATCCTAACATCTCTCTTTTATAGGAGCTCCATATTGTTGGTGTGTCTGAATGTATAAAACAGCTACACAGCAATAATACTCCCAGTAAGGTGTCTTTAAACTACAATAAATGTGTTTAGAAATCAATATAAGATACATCGGTGGTCTTCCATGATCGATAGCTGGGCTGACATAGCTTGTTGTTGGGTCCAGATCCACTCCACCGAATCTTGGAGTATGAACAATTGGGTTTGTATTTCAACAATGTCCTCTTCCGAGGTCTTTACCTGATCCTTGGCAGCTTGCAGAACCTTTTGATGGGAGCTAGTTCTGGTCCCAGTATTTTGTGGAAACTGGAGAGAAGGATCTTGGAGTGAGGAGTTGTGGTGTACATGGGTCCGGTGGACTCTCTGGCCCTTGTTTCTCAGATGGCAGAATTCGGGTGGTGTTATGAGGGTCCTCCTCGGGAGCGGATATGGGCTGCATAGGCCTTTGAAGCATGGCCCCAATGTTCCACTGTCCATTGCCGCAGCAGGGTTTTGTGTGCAGCAACTCATGACTAGCTTTCGGGCAGGATAACCAAGGAGTGCCCCTAGGCCTGGGATTTTTCTGAGTGGTGTTGGCCCTGATCTTTTGTCTCCATTTAGGCTAAGCTGAGGCAAGAAAGAACGGCATGGAATACAGCTTGAAGCTTTTTGTGCCTGGATGGGTGTCAAATTCAAAGATATGCATCTAGATGTGCAGAAATCTAAAGGAACTCACAAGAATGGTGACTGGTTAGGTCAGTGAACAAGCTCAGCCCTCCAAATACTTAATTATGAGTTTCACTGGCCTTGTATTTTGACATGCCATTGGCTAAATTTCAGAGAACCCATACTGACCAGCATCATCCTTTGATGATATTTCTATCCCTCTTTAACATTAGCAATCCCTATCTAATTCTAGCCCTAGCTTACCATAACAAACCTATAAATGGAATTCCCCTTGTTACATGGTACAACGCACTCTCTGAGCACTTTGTGAGAGGTAGATCTCCTACTCTGATGTTCATCTTCATGCTCTTAATCTATCTCGTACTAGCATATGGGTCTTTCATCAAAGGGGGTTTGATTATAATATGTAATCTTGCTAACATGTAGATATCTATTTGCACCTACTACTATTTTTTTTATTGTATATTATGTGTCTATACCTTCTTTCTATGCCTGGATTAGCCTAATTATGCTATTACCATTTCTCCAACCAGAATTTTTAAACATGTAACAGTACAGCAGTCCAGTAGGAGGGGGGCATCAATGATGGCACGCACGCACCTCAAAGTGAGCATGTTAGTTTGTTGTCCCTCCAGGGTATTTTATGTGCAGAACCCTGCTGAAGAGCTCTCCCATGGGAGCAATGTCCTGTGTTTGTTTTACACTGCACAGCTCTGCATTTGCTAGTGACTTATCTCTGGTTTCTCTATAAGAGGGATATCAGAGGACAAAAGGGACACTTTCTGGATTCTAGCAGATTCTGAGTTCATTAAATGACGCTCTGCATGAGGATATTCAGCGTCAGTGAAATCCCCATAGAAGTTGGATAAGGTCGGAGGAGGTGGAGCGCCTACCCAGCGCAGAGGGACAGAAGTAGGTTTGATTTTTAAATGAATTTAAACCTTTATCCGCTACAGGGGGGTACTAGAGGGCACTATAGTGTTAGGAATACAGATGGCTAACATGTTTCCCTTTTATTTTTTTCCTGTTGTGTAAACCAATTTATCCTGCCATTTTTTTTCTTTTATTGTTCTTAACTATATGGGCTACTAAGTCTCCAAAATACTAGAGGATAGTTCTCCACCCCCTACTCTATGCCTTTAAATTAGGGCATTTGATTCTGGCCTTTCAGGAGAACAAAGACTGGGTTCAGTTCGCCTGGTTATGGGTGTGCTATTCCAGGCTTTCTGGGTTAAAAAGAATATATACCTGGTCAACATACTTTATTCCTTATTTTTATTTAGTTATCTTTGTTTGCCTCTGTTTTTTTGTGTGCTTTTTTGAAGTGCAGGGGAGCTGCTCTCGGGTCTCAGTGGGATTTTTGGCACATATTTTGTTTAGGCTGATTTAGTGAATGGGCAAGGTTTCAATTCGTCTATAATTTTCTTCATGTTAAACATGTTGATATTTGTCAAAGAAAAAACAGAATTGAGTGCCCTAATTGGAGTTAAAACATAACTTTTATTGCGACCGAATAAAAAAAAAAAAAGCATCTTAATTACTGTGGTGCTTGTTGTGCTCAAAGTGAGGATAAAAACAAAGGCAATATTGTTATGAGATCTTGACTAATGATACATTTTGATTCATGCTCGATTAGTAAGATTAGCTGCCTGCACTATATCTAAGTTTAACTTGCAGGTCAGCTAGAAACGATGTGTCAACACACAATTAGTAAAGTCACCTAGGCTGTAATAACACAGTTGTTAGTATTAATAATACAGAATCATGTCTAGGTTGACTAGTGATACATTTAGATCTGTGCTCGATTGGTAAAGTCTACTGACTATTGTCTTACAGGTTTCTCTTATTTATGATAAAAATAGAGTTGTTACCACATAAAGCCATATCAAGTAGAATAGAGGATTCAGGGAGAAAGATAGGAAATCTGCACTAGATTTAGCTAGATGTAAAAAGAAAAATATAACAAAAATAATAATAAAATAAATGATGTTAAATCTCCGTTGGATGGTATTGAAGATCTAGTAAACCTAATAGTGTTGCCGTAAGCTTTGGAAATCAACGTGCTGCCTTGATGGAGCTAAAATCTAGATGGTACTTCTTCTGTGCCTTCAAGGGCACCTACAATTGATATACTGATTGGGTCCTTGAAAGTGTACCCAGTCGGACTACTTGAAGTGTCTCCTGAATCCCAACAACACAGATCAATCTTAGGTGAGATAAATGTATCGTAACTTGGGATCTTGGCTTAATGTACTAAAAAGTACCTAAACTTATTGTGGATATCATGCATATAACTATATACCAGGATAACCGAGAACCCCTGATGCCCACAGCTCTTTAGAGGTGAACCGATGTGCGTGAATAACCAATGTTTCTTTTTAAAAAGGGGGACTAAACAACAACTGGAAAGTTTCAAAAAACACATTTAAGTTTCAGCGTGATCATAGGGATTTTAAGGAAGGGTCAATCTTCAGGCAGAGAAATAGATACTGAAAAAGGTACAATAGCAGACAAAATTCAACATCAGGTGATACTGAGTGGACAGATTCTGATTCTAGTCCTTCAAGACGTGGTAGTGAAACTTTTAGAACTACAAACTATACTAGACACAGAAGAAAAGGCATATTGAAAACTTCCCTTATACACATTATTTGAGCTTTATTGCCACCACTACCGATACCTTACAGACCCCATCCACATCCTCTTCATTTGTACCATCTTTTTTAGAACAGGAGTGGCCCCTTCCCCAAAAAGAAAAACTAAGGGACAGGAAGAGATGGGGATACAAATTCAACAAAGAAATGTACAAAAACCAATAAGCAATAAAAATTTGATCATAAATCTCTCAACCTTCTCCTCATAAATGAACATATCTCCCTATTAAGCAAAGGGTTATCGTTTGTCCCTTCTCCTAAGACTAATACATTTTATTAGGTAAAAGAAACAAACCTATCCGGACAAAAAATTGCCTTAAGTGCAATACACAAAAGGAAAAAGACAACAAATTAGCTAAAGAACAAGGTCTGACGTACGAGGACCACAAACATCTACAAACCATGGTGTCATATCAGGATAACCGAGAACCCATGGCGTGCGTTTCGCCCACAGCTCATCAGAAGGGAATTGATGTGCGAGAATAACCAATGTTTTTTAAAAAGGCGGACGTAAGTTCTGATTGGAATTCAAAAATAGTAATTGATGTCTTAACCAATCATGTTTATAGAGGAGATTAACATGAAAGAGATGATTCGACTGAATTATTGAGTTTGGTTTCTCATAATTCACCTATATTGTTATTGCTTACATCAATAAATTATGTTTTCATAATAATGGGAGAAGCTTGTAATGCAAAAACATTGTGTCTTAATTGCGATTGGATCGGATTAGGAAAATCCACTTTGTCCTGACTTACTTACATAATTTGTAATTTATGGTATCTTTAAGTATTGTTTGGGAATCATATTTGTTTTGTATATATTAACCCTTATAAGTATCCTGATGACTTAAATTTATTGAACCTGGTACAAGTATAGGGTCGTTATTTCTGGTAGCTGTACCTATATACTTAGGTTTTACCAATTTTGTTAAGAAAAGAAGGGATGGAGGAGCCCAAAAAGGATATATACATGCATTGTGCACAACTGAGGCAGACTTGAAACTTAATTTCTAAGAGAGAAGAGGACCATAATCACTGTGTGATACAGTTTTGGCCCCAGTGTTTTGTTTATTTCTGTGTAGCAGGTTAGAAAACATATGTATTCCATTGCAAAAACAAAAATGTCCCTAGTTTTTTGGGGGAGTTTTGCCCTAACTAGAGTGGGGAATACTTGTGCATTTAACATGGTATAAAAGGTGTAAAATTGAATTCCTCATTAAGATCTCCGGGTGGTTTTTGTCTGGAATTCATAAATCCATTTAGACTCTTTTTGTAATAGCATCACATTAAAGTTACCTTTTCTACAGTTAAGGATAACTTGTTCCAGAGCTTGAAATGATAGATGGTTTGCCCCGGCAACAGATCAGTGGAACAATCATAAGATCTGTGTGGAGGAAGAGCATTAGTCTGGCTTTTACTAAACGCCTCTCTAACCTCCCAATACTGTATGGGAATCTCGGGAGTTGGAGACGTAGCAGCGGGTAAAGCAACGATGCCCACTTTTTTAGAAATGGGTATCATGCCGTTTTCCTGACAGTCTCTACCCCATTCCAGTATTTCCCCTCTAGTCCAGTCAATATGAGGGTTATGCTTGGTGAGCCAAGGGATCCCTAATACAATGGGACAAGAAGGGGAAGCAATTATCTGGAAAGTAATGTCTTCCTAATGGAAAGATCCTATCGTAATGCAAATAGACATGGTCTCATGGGTAATAAGAGGTTGAGATAGGGGTCTTCCATCAACCGCTAGAAGTGGTGATTTCTCCTTGACTGAAATCTGCTTTGGGAATTACTAGAGGACCTATCCATTACACCTAAGAACTGTCCCCTTAAGGTTCTTAGGTGCAGAAGTTTTCCGGACGTGTAGGACAAGCATCTCTCATATGCCCCTTCTTGCCACAATATAAGCACAGACCCTCTCTTCTCCTATATTGTTTCTCTGTCTCAGACAGTCCTGTATCCCCTAACTGCATAGGTTCAGGTTCAGACAGCGTCGAGAGGTCAGGGAAAACAGGTTTGGAGAATCGAGGTGCTAGTGACATAGACAAACTAGTCTAGTTCTGTTTCTAGTAATTTCCCTGGTCCCGAGTCTATTATCGATCACATAGTTAATAAAGTCATTTAACCCCTTAGGTAGGTCTTTGGCAGCAATTTATCAAGTATAACTTCGGATAATTCTTTTTTAAAAGCAGCGATTAATCCGTTGTTAGTCCAGTCTACCTCAAATGCCAAGGTATGAAATTCTATGGCATAATCTGAGATAGACCGGTTCCCTTGTTTGAAATGCATTAGGGCAGTGGAAGCATCTTCTTCTCTGCCTAATGGTTCAAACGTCAGTTTGAATTCCGTCAGAAATTCCTGGTAACAATTATCTACCAACATGGGCGTGTCACAGACTGTATGTTTGCTCTGACTGGTTTGTGTCCTTTGGGTTCCTGTGCCCCATCAGGTCCAGGGGGTGTTCCTCTGGCCTGGAGAATTGTAAAAAAGCCAACCTGAACCATTAAAGATCAGATCATCTTGCACCTTCATAAAATTTCGGCTCATGTTTGGGGGATTGCAATAATCACTATACTCCCCTGAGTATAATCACTAAGCTCTTGTAAGAGCTTGTTCCTGCTATGCTCTCTGGACTAGGAGAGGTCTACCCAATGGAAGCTGGATTCTGGTCTTGGTTCCAGGGTGGGTGGAGGACGGCGAGGCCCCAACCAAGCTGCGGCGGTGCATGGTGTTTACGGTGGTTATGGTGTTGCAGTGCTTATGGTACTAGAAAGCAGCGATTGATGGAGGTACCTGGTCGGGGTGCCAGGCAGTCATCACAGTTGATTTCCATAGCTTACGGTAACACTATTAGGTTTACTAGATCTTCAATACCATCCAACAGAGATTTTATTTTATTATTATTTTTGCTATATTTTTCTTTTTACATCTAGCTATTATCTAGTGCAGATATCCTATCTTTCCCCCTGAATCCTCTATTCTACATGATATGGCTTTATGTGGTAACAACTCTATTTTTATCATAAATAAGAGAAACCTGTAAGACAATAGTCAGTAGACTTTACCAATCGAGCACAGATCTAAATATATCACTAGTCAACCTAGACATGATTCTGCATTATTAATACTAACAACTGTGTTATTACAGCTTAGGTGATTTTACTAATTGTGTGTTGACACATCTTTTCTAGCTGACCTGCAAGTTAAACTTAACTTATCAAAATGTATCATTAGTCAAGATCTCATAACAATATTGCCTTTGTTTTTATCCTCACTTTGACCACAAGCACCACAGTAATTAAAACGCTTTTTTCTTTTCTTTCATCTTTTTATTTGGTAACAATAAAAGTTATGTTTTAACTCCTATTAGGGCACTCAATTCCCTTTTTTCTTTGAGATTTTTCCAGTCATCTGGGTTAACCCTATTTTAAGCTTCAATTTCTCTTTAAATTTGGTATTTCATGTTGATATTTGTTTTATCCAGGAGGCCCACTGACTAAGATATTAGAAGAGACTGCAGAATGTGAAAATTACATTTGATCTTTCATGCTTCAAATGCGGACAAAAAACTTTGTGTCATAATTATTATTCCCATTAATATTCAATTTGAATTGATTTACCAAGTATTGGACCATATGAGCTGCTACATGATTAGAATTTGTAATATTGATAATGAACCATACACTTTAATGAATTTATATCTGCCTAGTATTTTGTCTGTCTGCCATCTCAATAAGATATTACAAAAAGTGGAGGACCTAAAAAGAGGAAGTTATATTATTGCAGGAGTATTTAATTGTGTTTTAGACACTCCTCTTGATAAGAAAAAAAAAACAAAAACAATTCAGTTAAACAAAAGCTAATTGAGCACTAACCAACTGTTTAAATAATTTTGACTTTTATGACATATGGTGTATACTCCATCTTACAGATAAAGATTTCACTTACCTCAGTAGGGTACAGTTATCATATTCTAGAATAGATAGAGGGAAATCTTTAGCTTATTCATAATGTCTATAAAAGTGAGGTCAGAGACAATACATGTTCTGACCATAGTATTCTTCTAATTTAATTTAAAGAAACCCACACCTTTAGAAACAGACCTCCTTGGAAAAATAATGATTTGTTGCTAAAAACAAATCTGAAAATCTAGACTATATTTGGAATGGAATTGCTGACTCTTTAAAGGAAAATGATCTAGGTGATACTACATTTGCAAACAACTTGCATACTTGTTTGATTAATTAATTAAACTCAATGCCCTATGGAAAAAAAGATTCAGGCAGGGATTTACTGGCTCTATATATACATTTTTCTAACCTTTCTAGAGAAAATAAATGAAACCCTTCTCATAAAATATTCTCAGAGTTAATACAAACTCAAAGAAAAAAAATAGAGAGGTTGCTACAAAGGATAGCAGAAAATATTGAGAGATTGAAAATTATATATTATGCGAAAGGTTAACAAAAAAAGATCTTAACAAATAAGTTAAGGGGAAAAAGCGAATAACAGAATATCCAAATAAATTGTGGATAACAATATAGATTATTATATAAGTAATAGGTAAAGATATAGGTAATGCTTTTACAAGATTTTGAAGTGTTCTTTACTGGGATTCATCCCACCAAATGAAAGCTAAATATCTAGAAAACGTTTCTAGATTTTCCAAAGATATCAGAGAAACAAAGACAAAAACGTAATACATATATTTCTAGTGAAGAAGTAATCAGGACTATTGATAAGCTGCAATCTTCTGGACCAAATGGCTTTGGCAATGCATATTATAGAAATTTAAGAGTCATTTCTCTCCCTTTTTGACTGAAGGTTTTATTACATGGTTTAAACAGGTTCCTTCCCTGAAGAACTAATCAGGGCCAGTATTATTCAAATCCTCAAACAGGGTAAATGCCCCACCAAAATAGAGAACTACAGACGAATGTAGACGATCATAGCAGAAAGATTGCAAATTATATTAGAAACAATTCCCCATCCAGACCGGATCAAAATCTTTCAGTTTTAATAGTGAATAGTAGATATTTTAGATTCTGTCAATAGATCTGGTCTTCCTCTCCTGACTCTGTCAATAGATGCAGAAAAGAGCCAGTCCTTGTCAAATTTTGGTATAAACTGCTGGATTCACCAGACAATTATGTCTAGTTACCCCACCACCAAAAAATAAAAGGCCTAAATATCTGCTGGTTCTCCTTGAGTAACTGAACTAGACAAGGGTGTCCACTCTCCCCTATTTTATATATATCAATTGAACCTCTAGCTATTACTATTAGAAATAACTTTAGCATTAAAGGCTTACCAATTAACCACAAAGAGTTAATACATCTTTATGCAGACCATGTTTTAATAAATATCAGGTCCGGTCAACTCTTTGCCATCTTTGATGAGCAAGTTTGCTAATTTTGGGATATTATCAAACTATAAGATCAATATTCATAAAATCACTGTTCTATATTACAATGTAATCCAATAATTAGAAGAACAGAAATATGACTTTGTCTTGAGTAATCAAAACTTTTCATACCTTGGGATACGTCTAACGAGAGACATTATTAAGATTATGGCAACTAGTTTTATAAACTTGCTGAAACAGACAAACACGATTTTAAAAGATTGGAGAAACACTGAGATATCAAGGTGGGCTTGAATCAATGTAATTAATTCTTATATTATTCATAAATGGTCTTATTTGTTCTACATGCTCCCTCTTTTTTGTCTCTGATGACTGGTTACATTTAGTACAGTCCAGTTTTTCAAGTTTTATTTGGAAAGGGAAGTGACCTAGAGAAAAACAAAAGGTATTATTTAGCATCAAATTAGAAGAGGGTCTTAGCCCCCTAAAATTAGATGTATTTATCAGGCTAACTTTATGTCCCACGCGGACCAAGTAAATCTTGGAGCTTTGGAGTTATGCTCTTGGGTAAACAGTCAGTTCTGAAAGCGTGATTCTTAATTAAGAAATCTCTAGTCCAACAAGATAGTCCCTCCTTTAGACTTTTTAGATTACATTAAATTATATAAATCTAAGTAAATGGAGGCATTGTGGGGTCACATATATTTCTCAGCTAGTAGACAAATCCGGAATTAGACAGTTCTCAGAGTTAGTAGATGCCTACTAGCTACCAACCTCAAAACTGTTAAACGGTGAATATATTTTTATTTAAACATTTGCTGAAAGTCTTCTTGGGATCTGGTGGCAGGTTAGACTTTTTTATTCTGATTAGATGTTCATCAAAATTGGAGTCTCTTCCAGCCCTCCTAGCTTGGACAAAGGACCATGGTTTAAATTTGAGTAGATCAGACAAGTGTTCTGCTATATTTGACATTTAACCAACGATAAGGTGCTTGAACTTTCTGAAAACTCACTATAAGGTTGTTAACAGATGGTATATGGTTCCCACTAGACACAAATGTACAATAGAAGTGTGTCTTTATGTTGGAGGTGCAGCTTAATAGAGGTAAATTATATGCATACATGGTGGGAGTGCAATATGATTAGAGATCTCTGGAAGAACTAGTGTGAGAGAAAATGTGGAATGGTTGTTGAGGGAAGATATATTAGGCCTGCTTTACTAAACAGCAGCCTGAGGTTTCTCAATTAAATGTCCCAGGGAGAGATGTTAGGTTTGCAAGATACATTGCTAGTACTCTGCAAACCACTGTAAGGGTCCCTGGGGCGGAGCATTTGGAGAGCAGGGTGGGCCAGTGCTTCAATAGCCCTAGTTGCTATGTAACAGCCAGACCAGGACTTGTATATACCTTAGAAGTTCCAGAGAAGGGAACTAATTGATACTCACCTGTAGCTGGTCAATTGGCAGGCTTTTAAAAGAAGGGATTAGCCTGGTGCAGAGTGAGGGAGAAAGAGGCAGAGGAATGGTGTGTCTTGCATCTATATTTTGTTATTGTAAATTGGTAAGTGGGAAAGCCACCCGATTACAGATAGTAATTACGGTGTTTAGTAAGTGCTCAAAGAAGAGCAAGGTATTTTGTTTTGTTTATTTTATTTTGAAGCACCTGTATATTTTGCACCAAATAAATCAGAAAAACTGAGCTGGATGTGTCCTGGACTTTGGTTACCCTAGAAGGCTGTGGTTACCGTAAGGTCTGTGACAAAATCCTACCTGTAAAAGAGGTGTTTTGTTACACTAGTTGGATATTATGCTGAGTATTAAATGAAATAGATTGCTGCTGGTTGCTATACCCCATGTGGATTAGCCAATTAACAATCAGATCCCAACTAATTCACTGTTTAACAGCTGTGTATATATCTTATTATTATTATTTATATATATATATATTTTTTTTTTGCTTTAACATGTTTACAGTCTATCTTTTTGAGGGAAGGAAGTAATAAAACAGGGATTCTGTTATGCCCAGGCCACTTCATTGCGTGCGAGAGATCTGGGCACCGATTGTATTCCTGTTGTGGTTTCTGTTCAGTAAAGTTTCTAATTTGTGAACATTCCATGACTAATTAGATTTAGAGGAACCACACTGAAAGACTGAAGAGATATGCCCCACTCCTTTATCTTTTTTGTTCTGCCTTGCAGCAGATTGAGTGAAAGTGCTATCAGTCAGTTCCACTTCGACAGTGGCATTTCTGGTGTGAAATAGAATGGTGAGATTCTTGGTTGATCATCCTTGTTATGGATGCCATATCATATCTTTCCTTACTATTTAATGGTACAGTTCTCTCTGCTATTGCCTAAATGATGTTGAGTTATGTATTTGACAACACTCATAAGGCTCACTAAACAATGAATGACTCATTGCTTAATCACTTGAGAAGACTAATCTTTCTGCTGGTACAAATTCCCTCCACTACATATAATTTATTGTATGCAGAATTGAATTAATTTAATGTTCAACTGTTCACATGTCTTTGTGTTCTTTTTATTTTGTTCTGCTGACATATCAATTAGTGTAGTTAGGCCCAATGGCCACTATTGATTATTTATGTTGTTTTTAAATGACTTGTTACAATACTTTTATGCAAAGTTGCTATTTTCACTGCACTATACTTAAATGTGTTTTTTTGTTGTTTGTTTTTTTTAAAGAACGAGAAAAAAATAAATAAGAGTAATGTACTCAATATGAAATTGGATAGCCATGGGACCATGGGATATTTTTGTTGCCTGGGGTCCCCTCACCAAGAGTAACTCTGTTTTGCCCAGGTTCACTTTAAGCCAACTAGCATTCATCCATTCTATGAGATCTGCTAAGCAACTGTTGATGCGGCATGTTGGGTCTGTGGTATCTGGAGCAAAGGAGATGTAGAGTTGTGTCATTAGCGTAACAATGATACCTTAAGCCATGTCGCCTAATGATGTCCCCCAGTGGAAGCAAGTAAATTGCGAATTCCATGGGAGAAGATGGATCCTTCTGGAACCCTGCATGCCAGTTCAGTTGGTGCCGATGTTCATCCTGATGTAACCCTCTGTGATCTACCAGTGAGGAAATATTTAAACCAGTTAAGGACTGTGCCTCCTAGACCACATATGCACAGATGCAAGCACTCTATTAAAATCCTATGGTCAATGGTGTCAAATGCAGCTGAGAGATCCAAGAGGATTAGGATGGAGTAATCACCTTTGTCTCTCGCCATAAAGAGATCATTTAGCACTCAGACTAGCACTGTTTCAGTGTTGTGGTGGCATCTGACACCTGACTGAAAAGAATCAAAGATGTTCAAGCTTGATAGATGGGCCTCCAGTTGAGTTGCCACTACTTTTTCAATTATTTTCCCCAGAAATGGAAGGTTGGATACTGGTCTGTAATTAGCCATGCAGTCTGGGTCTAATAAAGGTTTCTTTAGAAGTGGTTTTACCACACCTTCTTTTAGAGGATCTGGGAAGTCTCCAGTTTTTAGTGAACACTGCATTATTTTTGTGAGGCTGGGGCGAGTGTTTCAATGCATGCAGATATAAGCTGAGTTGGAGCAGGGTAAGTCAAATGTAGTAAGGTGTAACTTTTGCATGGTTCTTTTAACTCCCTTTATTTCCACATTTGTAAAAGTGGACCATAAACTGGGGCAATATGGCATTCCATTGTAGTGGTTCTGGGGTGTAACTGTTTGGCCTGCTGTGATCGAGGTTTGGATTGAGTAGGTCGCAAATGCTTCACACTTTTCCTGATAAATGTTGGTGGGGATATGCATGAATGCTGGTTTGAAGAGCATTTCTACTGTGTGAAACAGTTGCCCTGGTCTATTGTGGGAGAGTACAATTTTTGCATGATACAAATTTAGATTTTTTTCAGTTTTATTTTGCGCCACTTTCTCTTGAGTTTACGGCCTGTTATCTTCATTTCTCTGGTGTTATCAAACCATGGTACATTGTTGTGGGTTTTGCTAGTGCATATGCGTGTTGGTGCAATGCTTTCTAGTGTATCTCTCATGGTTTTGTTGAAGAGTCAGACATATGAGCTGGGGTCTTCACAGGTGCCCATTAGTTAACTTAGATCCATATGTGATGTTAAATCCAATGGCGTCACCCCTTTTAATGAGCAGTGTTTGACCAGGTTCTGAGGATGGGGTTTGGCTGATTGTGATTAAATGGAGTGGTGGCCTGACCAAACAATTGTATTTACAGTTACTGGTGACACTTCTAGTCCAGACTAAAACACTAGATCAAGTGTGTGACTTTTTCTGTGGGTGGAAGTGGCAATGATTTGTGTGAAGCCGAGTGCACTCATTAAGCTGAGGAGATCCTGCCCAAGCAGGGATAGGGTGTCATCAATCCAAGTCTTGAAGTCTCCCAATACAAGCCATCTGGGGTGTTCAAGGATTAAGCAAGCCAAAAGGTCTAAGAGTTCCTGAAGAATTCACTTCCCATCTCCTGGGGGTCAGTATATTAACAATATCCAGAATCCTCTATCTATTGAGATGCTGGCAGCTATGCATTCAAAAGATTGGGGTTTGTGGACTGATATTGGTCTGGGATTTAAGGATGATTTCGCACAGATCAATACTATCTGCAAACTACTGGAACGGTCATGGGGACAAAATTAGCTCACTCATATGCCAACTCAACAATGGGATGGTGGGAACACCAATATTTTTGGAACAACAACCCATTTCAGGATCAAATAATTTTTTATAGGCGTTTTATTGACGATATTATAATATGGCGAGGAGAAAAAGAAGACCTTCTCAGATTTGTAAATCACACTTACTCCATGGCCATAAACTTGAAATTCACGCTCGAAGTAAGCAACACTAATATCACCTTTCTAGACCTCAATATCTTCACAGGTGAAAATGGTATTCTTCAAACCAGTAGCCATCGAAAAAGAGTTGACAGTTATGGCTTTCTGGATGCCAGGAGTGCACACCACCAAGGCTGGATCCAAAATATTCCCAAAATCCAATACATGAGAATTAAGAGAAACTGTAGCAGACCCAAAGAACTAGAGGATGAATTCAATAACTTGACCACCAAGTTTGTGCAAAAACATTACAATTATCGCCATTTGCAAATAAATATGTAATGAAGTCCGAAAAATAGATAGGGAGGTCCTTGTTAAAAAAAAGAGAACCAACATCAGAAATTAATAAAGAATTTCCTAACAAGAAGGAAAGTAAACCATTACCAGTTTTTGTGACCACCTACAATACAGCGGCAGCAAATATATTAAGAAAATCATGTGGAAATACCCATACCCATTATCACTCAGGATAAAGCCATGTGCACTAATAATACCAAACCCAGAATAGTTTTCTGAAAAAAATCAATCAAGAATCTAATAGCAACCAGTATGTCATATAAGAAAAATTATTTAAATAATCCACTGAGTAACCTGTCACTAAAAGGAACATATAAATGTGTAAGGAAAAATTGTACTACTTGCTCATTTATAAAACAAAAATATAATAAATATTTTTCATGTAATCATAACAATGAAAGAAAACCATATGAGACAAATGGATTCATTAACTGCAATACATCATGTCGTTTACCTCATGGAATGCCCTTGTGGCAAACAGTACATAGGCCGAACATGCCGGAAACTAAAAACAAGAATATGTGAACACATAAGGGCAATTAAAAGAAAATGTACCAATCATGGGGTCCCACTATACTTTTTAGAAATACACTGGAGATCCCAAAGGCCTGTCAATAAAAGGAATAGAAACTATCCATCCAACAAAGAGGTTGGGACCGATTAAACAATCCTGAGACAAAGATAATCTTACTGGATTTTCATGATGGGCACACTCCATAAAGACTTGGACCTGGCAGCCTTCTAATTTTTAGAAAACCGTCAGATATGCATATTATCTATACACATCTGTCTGTCCTATGGAACTCAAATTATATATAGTATGCTCTACGTTATCACAATCCTTCATCTATACTTATTATATTACATATACACTCACTCATCTCTCTGTCTAGCTTATCCTTTTTACCTTTAAATAATATTCCTGTCTATATATTTTTTTTTCAAGTAGTATTATCATTTTTAATTATATCCGAACTGTCTACCAGTTGGTTCCAGTATACACACTTTTATTACAAAATGTATAAAGAAAAAATATAGAACTGATATAATTCAAACAGATACAAGATTTATAGCTTAAACAGCATATGTTCTTTTTACATTAGTATTTTATTTGCTCATCGTCACTATATCATAAAATAATCTTACTATGGTAATCCTGCCCAAAACTCTATCAAAGGGTCCCATTTCTTAACATAGTGATCTTTTTCCGTGGGTGGTCCAATGTGTTCTAATTCCCTCAATGATTCCACTCTAAGAATCCATTGTTTTACGGTCGGGATGCTAGGTTTAAGCCAATACAGTGGGATCAAAGCATTTGCCTCATTCAATAAAAAACTTAACAATATCTGTTTATTGTTCTCCTTAAAAGAAGCTGGCCAGCCCACGAAGATCTTAGATGGGGATAGTTTATCTGACATTGGTAGGATCTTATAAATGACACTAATACTTGGAGCCAGTAGTTCCCAATAGGTTTGCACTCCCACCAGATGTGTTTTAAAGAAAATCATTTTCCAACAGTGCTCACCTGAGCTTTCATTCCCATTTTGAACACAAATGACCAGTCATTACCAGTCAATTGGAAGTTCAATCTTAGCATCCATTTCAACTGAAATGAGGGTACTATCTTATCCATGGAACCCCTCTAAATTAGGTTATAGATACTAGACATCGGTTTTTTTCTCTATCCCAGTACCACAGAGTAACTCGAACTCTGTTTTATCTCTCGTCTGCCAGTATGATAACACTTTTTGGTTCAAAAAAAACTTTAAATATACCATACCCATTTTATCTATAAGTGTTATATTATCACAACTAGGAAACTCTATTAGCCTAGTGGGTGTGCCATCTATTATAATAGGATAAGATGCCACCCCTGTGGGAGACCCATTTGTGACCACAAGACATATCGGCATCTTACTAAGGGGTGGGGGGAGGGAGAGAGAATAAGGCGGAAGCGGGGTTATAGACCATTTTATCAAGGGACTTATAAGAGAGCTCTAATACATTGGCTCCTGCAAGCTCGCATCGCAAGGCCTTCTAGTATTTGTAAAGCTGTCAGTCCCTGGCGGCCTCAGCAGTTTTTTATTTTTATTTTTATTTTTGTTTGGCCATTTGGGATTTTGAAATTATTGTGCTAGAGAGATACCTGAAAGGCCTGTGCAATCTTCAATCTCAATAGGAGGAAGCCCCAAAGCTTGAAGGAACTCTGGTATATCAGCTGGTGTCTTAATCGTATGCGTTTTGGAGTGTTAAATGACTCTATAATCTTTACACATCCTACTTTGGCTACATTTCATACAACATTAATAGAGAATCTCTTTTTAAAAATTCTAAATATTCTAAAAAATAAAATATTGCCATTTTGGGCAGTATATTTGTTTGCACGGTTTATTTACAAACTTGGGAATCCATATTCTCCAGTTATCTTTTATATATTTCCCATAGATCATAACTCCACCTCCCTTGTGATCTTGTCTCGGGCGGTGGAACACTGTGTAATTGCCTGGAATAGCTGCCTCTAGAATAGGCCCCGCATTTTCATCTAGCCATGATTCTGTAATGTATGCTAATTTGCATGTTTCAATAAGGTCGGCAATAATAGCTTTTTTGTTTCTTACTGATCTTGCATTGCACAGGCTTGAACTGATAGGATAGTCTTGGGATTCTCAGTTTTTGCTCTGTACTTTGGAAACAGTGTGTTTTCTAATGGGGATTACACAAAATGGTTTCCTTGATATTATAGTGTGGTGTTTGTGGCTTCTAGGTTGAATCACTTCAATTGGGCTTGCAGGTAGATAGGGTGGTGGAGCAGCTGTGATAGTGTCAGGAGATTGAACTTTAAGTTTGATTTTCCTCCTTGACAGCCCCTATCAGTCCCTTTGAAGATGCCAAGTGATTTTAGGGTAACACCTAGCGAGGAATTGAGTGCAGTGACCGTTTTTTGGGGTCTTAGGGAATAAAGATATGAGTCAGTATAGGTGATCACTCCCTCACCAGTAAAGGAGTTAAAATTACTTCTAGTTTTTGTAGGGATGTTAGCAGGGGCGGACTGAGAACCCTCAGGGCCCCCGGGCAAAATAAATCAAGGGCCCCCTTACAGGCCCCACCCATACTCTGCAGCAAGTACCACCCTTGTCCCGCCTCCATGCACCGCCTCCATCCACACCCTACACAATCTTTAGACACAAGGAACAAAAGGGCAATAAGCCCTTCGAGGCCCCAGCAGAGACTACAATTGAGGGCTAATGGGCCATGGAGGGGGGTCTTTCTAGCGGAGGCTATCTCAGTGTCCTTTAGAGAGTGTGTTAGAAAGAATCCCCTCAAGGCCCCATTAGAGACTACAATGGAGTCTAATAGGCTTGGAAGGGGGTCTTTCTAACAGAGGCCATCTCAGCGTCCATTAGATATCCCCTGTTGGAAACAGTCGCCTCCAGGCCCCAGTAGAGACTACAATTGAGGGCTAATGGGCCATGGAGGGGATTTCTAGCAGAGGCTATCTCAGTGTCCTTTAGAGAGTGTGTTAGAAAGAATCTCCTCCAGGCCCCATTAGAGACTACAATGGAGTCTAATGGGGCCTGGAGGGTGGTCTCTCCAACACTCTGGTTCCTATTCACAATATAGCAACACAACATAGCTCACTGATACCTAGGCCAAGTTGGCTCCTCTTACCTTAATTACTGTTGCTGGCTGGCAGTCTGTGGGCTTGCTTGCTGCGGCTGGCAGGCTGTGGGCTTGCTGGCTACTGCCGGCAGGCTGTGGGCTTGCTGACTGCGGCTTGCAGGCTGTGGCTTGCTGGCTGCGACTGGCAGGCTGTGGGCTTGCTGGCTGCGACTGGCAGGCTGTGGGCTTGCTGGCTGTAAGCCTGTGGCTTGCTGTAGGCCTGTGGGCTGGCTACTGGCCTGTGGGCTGGCTACTGGCCTGTGGGCTGGCTAACTGGCTGGCTACTGGCCAGCCTGTGGGTTGGCTGGCTGGCTACTGGGGCACTTGTAGATTATTTAAATAAATAATCCATGCACAATAACCACTACTGCTCCAGAGTAAGTAGTCAAACCATTTAAGAACAGTTTGACAACTTACCTGGGATCTGCTGGGATATGGGGCTGTAGTAGGGAATAGGAGCAGTGGTGCAATGTGTGTGAAAGGTTCAGTGTGTGTGGGGGGTGTAGTGTGTGAATGTGTAGGGTGTGTGGGCTGTGTATGTGTGTGGCAATGTTAGTATGGGGGGCTGTGTATGGGGGTCTATGTGTATATGGGTGGGCAGTGTATGTGTGTGTGTGAGGCAATGTGTGTAAATGTGTATGGTGTGTATGGGGGCAGTGTGTGAATGTGTATGGTGTGTGTGTGGGGGGCAGTGTGTTTATGGGGCTAGAGTTCACTCTCACCACTGCGACCACCAGGAATCCCTGGGGGTCACAGTGTTGAGAGTGAACACTAGACCGTAGCTCCAGGGCTAGAGTTGACTCTCGCAAGAGCGGTAACGTTGCCATGGTAATCGCGGCAACGCTCTGTGCTCGTGCAAGAAGGACCCAGAGGAGCTGCAGGGTGAGCTCCCAGGTCCTCTCTTCCTTCCTCCCCTGCCCGCATGGTGCCTGCGGACAGGGGAGGGGGAGCAATTGCCCTGTTGCCCCCCTGGATCCACCAGTGATATATACAGCCCTTCTGTGTGCCTTTTTGTCTCCCCCCGTCCCTCTGTATGTTTCTTTCTCCCCCCTCCTTCCCAGTCTCTCTTACCCCTCTGCCTCTTTCTCCCTCTCTTCCACTGTTTTTCTCCCCCCTTTCCCTGTCTCTCTCTCTCTCCCCCACATCTCTCTTCCTCTCTGTCTCTTTCTCCCCCTCCCCATCTCTTTCTCCCCCTGTGTCTCTTTCTCCCCCTCCCTATCTCTCTATTCCCCGTTTCTCCCCGTGTCTCATTCTTCCCTCTCTGTCTGTCTCCCCCCTCCCCATATCTCTGTTCCCCCCTCTTTCCATATCTCTGTTCCCCCCTCTTTCTCCCCCCTCCCCATATCTCTGTTCCCCCCTCTTTCTCCCCTCTCCCCATATCTCTGTTCCCCCCTCTTTCTCCCCTCTCCCCATATCTCTGTTCCCCTTTCTCCCCATATCTCTGTTCCCACCATTTCTCCCCCCATATTTTCTGTTCCCCCTCCCTCTCCCCATATCTCTTTTCCCCCTGCTCACCCCCCTCCCCATATCTCTGTCCCCCCCTCTTTCCATATCTCTGTTCCCCCCCTTTCTCCCCTTATCTCTGTTCCCCCTTTCTCCCCATATCTCTGTTCCCCCTCCCTCTCCCCATCTCTCTCTGTTCCCCTTCCTCTACATCTAACTTACTTCCCTCCCATATCTCTATTCCCCTTTCTCCCCATATCTCTGTTCCCCTCCCTCTCCCATATCTCTTTTCCCCACCTCTTTCTCCCCCTCCCCATCTCTCTATTGTCCCTCTTCCCCCCCCACTCCCCATCTCTCTGTTCCCCCCTCCCCATCTCTCTGTTGTCCCTTCTTCCCCCCTTACTCCAGGTCTGGGGGCGGCCGTTTCATGCTGCAGAAGCCTGCGGTCGGTGACTAGCAGCTGAAGGGAGGAGGAGCATGTGTCTGTCATGCTCCCTGCGGTTCCCACAATTCCCAGCACAGGATGTGGGAACCGCAAAGGAGCATGACAGACACATGCTCCTCCTCCTCTTTCAGCGTTAGTAGGAGGAATGCCACCGGACCGGCGAGGCTGCCACCCGGTCCGGCGGCTCCAGCATCAAATGGCCGGCCCCCTCACAGTGTGCCACCGGGCCGGCCACCCGGTGGCACCTTCCTCTGAAGTCACCATATCCAGCCCTGCCGCCGGGCCCCCTGAAGGCGGCCCTGGCGGCGGGCCCCCCTCCCGGCCGGGCCCTCGGACCGTGTCCGAAGTGCCCGACCGGTCAGTCCGCCCCTGGATGTTAGCATAGGGGGCTGGTTTCATTGCCTGGCTCTATAGGATTCAGGCCAATGAGGTGTGAGATTTTGCACTTCAGGCTGCATTGTGGATAACAGATAAGAGAGCATGCATTCAGGTCAGATTACAGGAGTTCAAAACCAATGTGTTTTAGTGAAATAGTTTTCATCTATTTTTCTTGGTGTTTAGAAATGAAATCTGAGTATTGCTAAATGGATGATCAAATACAAAACCCAATTTACACATGGCGAGGAGTTTTTTTTTTTTTTTTTATGTACCTTGTTTGTGGTGTTCAGTTGAAGCTTTCTCTTCCTAGTAGTAAGATGGTCCAGTGGAAGTATATTTCAATCCGTTGTGTATCTTAGTTTAGTAATGCTATCTGTTCAATTTTGGTAAATCCAGTGTAGCGGAATGGACATTTGCAAGCTACATTTTATCCCGTATATTGGCTGTCCGTATCTCCCCGCTGTTACTTTGTGTGGTTTTTTTTTGGGGGGGGGGGGTTTCGGTTATTTCGTGTAGTTATCCGTTCGGGAGACTTCATACGACTGGAATCCATTCATCTCCCAAACAAGGACCACCCCTGTACCCCATTAGAACGTTAACACCAACCACTTAGTAAGGGAAACAATTAATGAGTGCTTCTCCTGGGTGGCCGCCATTTTGTATAACCGAACACGTGGCTGGGAGAATGGTGGCTATCTTGTCTCCTGAACGAGGGCAGCGGTACTTGGTCATATGCCTGGAACTATTTTCGGCTTGGCACTCGCGTGAACACCAGTAAACTATTGACGACTGCCCGTTCCTGTTCCCGACCACCTACACGAACGGCGTTCGGGAGATCTAAAGTACCGAACAGGGGGAGAATTTGTATCATGAAGGCAAGAGATTCCCTTGTATGGTTTTTGCACAGGAACCTCATGAACAGAGGCCAGCCAGGGCACCTATTCTCCTAGAACTATTTTTGGCTACCTCCTCGTGTCTGGCTGGTCAAATCTTCCACTCGATGCTGTTCCCGTTCTATCAAACCGATCTGAGTGATTATTGGATATGTTGGTCACTCAGATCGGGGCTCTCAGGGAATGTACTTTTTGTGGGGTTCCTCTGTATGGTTGGGGGACTTTTGGGGTACAGGATACTTTTGGGATTTTATGTGCTTGAGAGATAATAAAATTGAAGGAGATTACTCAGACAATTATCTCTCAGGCACAAGGGATCCTGGGATTGAAATCCTTGCATTTTCTGTCTGGGAAACCCTTTTCATGGGAGATTGCATAAAAGCAGTGTATGTGTGAATAATAATCAGTTATACCCCCAGAGCTGAATTTTGTCCAGTTGCTGGGGATGAGGTGGGAGATTTCTGTATTTTACTGTGTCTGACTGTTCCATTGGATTGTGTTCCTGATTGTACTTTGGTGTAACCAGTGGAGGAAAGTCCCTGCTAGGACTAAAGCTCTGCTACATCCACTTGGTTGATATAGGGAGAAAGGAAAGCAGAGAGTGAAGTGAAAGAAGGGAGGGTGAAGAAGAGGGAGAAGGGAAAAAGCACAGAAGGCTCTTCATTGTCTTTCACTTTCTTCTTTCTTTGTACTTTTTGCCCCATCCTCCCTTCACTGCTATACCAAGTGGAACTCATGACTCCTAAAAAGGATAAAGACAAAGAAAACAATCCAGAAAAAACAGGTCAATAAATACATACTAATCTCCTTAGACTGCATGGAAACATACTGAACCTAGAGCT
Source organism: Pelobates cultripes (assembly GCA_933207985.1). Classification (NCBI taxonomy): domain Eukaryota; kingdom Metazoa; phylum Chordata; class Amphibia; order Anura; family Pelobatidae; genus Pelobates; species Pelobates cultripes. The sequence goes on from OW240912.1 coordinate 177,738,081, forward strand.
TCCTTGGTAAACTCAGCTACAATTCAAACCATGCAATTTTTACGAAAATAAAACAAAGAATTACATCAATCTCTTATCAGAGTGTGTAGAAGAGTTAATGAATAAATAACATTGCAAAATAAATTTAGGATAGACATGATTAATGGAAACATTTAAAGAAGAAATCTCACAGATTTTAGAAACTTTAACAATTCAAGCAGATACCATTACAAATAAGCAAGAAAATTCTAAGATACAACAAACAAAAAAATGAAATCTTGGAAAGCAGAATTAAATCCTTAGAATAAAAAAAAAACATAGATATGGAGGATAGATCCCAAAGAGAAAAATGTGAGGGATACCAAAGGGAATTACAAATTTGGAAATATTTCTCAAAAAAATTTTCTCCTCTCTCATCTCTCCACATAACCTAGGGCAAAATCCCTATGAACGCTTTCACCGTCTCCCTAAACTGAAAGGCATAAGCAAAAATATACAAAGTACTATACAAAAATTGTCATCATGCAAGCAGCAAGAAAGTATCTAAGGAAGTCAAAAACATATAAGGACTTGAAAATATTTGCAGATAACTCATATGGAACAAGATGAGCCAGAAAGAGTTTTCAAGAATGTACCAAGATCCTAAGAAATAATCATATATCTTACAGATGGGTATTTCCAGTTTCCTTGATCATACAATATGATAACTCCTCTCTTGTTTATAGAGAACCTTCTGAAATGCTTCATGAGCTAGAAAAAAATGGGGCTAATGAAAGGAAGTAACTAAATCAAGGAAAGAGGAAGGAGAAATATCAAGAGAAAAAAATGGAAGAACAGATAAAACTTGAATTGAACAGAAAGAGGATAATTTTATCTAATAACATAATACAGAGATCAAAAAGGGGAAAAGGAAGAAGAAAAAAGAACATCTGTTTGATTTAAAATAACACCTGTGGTAGTTGCAGGAAGTTCAAACAAGATGACTTATTTTTTGTATTGTTCAGGTATGAATGTCATGTATGTAAGAATTACCCTCTATGGTTTTGGTTTTACCAACTAAGCAGTCAAGGGAATGTATGGGATGTAGATGCAAGGGGGAATCAAATAGAGTACAATTATGTTAACTATATAACTTTTGAAAAATGTAACTATGTCTCTAAGATTTTAATCATTTAATACTAAAGGCCCATAGTCTCTCCATTATTCATGAGGTTATTCTTCAAGTTTTCAAAAATGAATCAACTAGAGATTACATGACTAATTGTACATCCACTTGGAGCAAACTTTCTACTGTATACCTGTTCATACTAAGCTGGTTTAACTGAATGTATGTTAGTTACCCCACATTGTACCCCTTTTCTTTTCTGTATCCATGTTAAGCAAAAAAAACAGCGGTAACACTGATATAATGATTGTATTAGTAAGGTGAATGCCAGTATACTATGAAATAATTTGACCCGATTAGTGTAAAGTATCACTTCTGCACTGACTGACCTGTTACTGTACTCACTGTGTCCTAACCTGTAATGTGTCTTTGTCACTTATGTGTTACTATTGTTGGTCTCAATAAACACTATATATTAGAAAACAAGATTAATCAAGTGCCAGATGAGTTCCTTCATGCTTCTATTCTTACAATTCCTAAAACAGGGTTGGACCCTACAAAGAACACTCGTTAAAGGCTCATATAGCTCATAAAATTGTATATTAAAATATACTTCAAAGTGCTTGGAAACAGACTCAACCAAGTAATACTGTATTTGATACAAGCAGATCAATCAGGGTTTGTCAGGGCTAGTGGAGCTCCAGGTAATATACACAGAGTTCTTTAATCCATGGAGTCAACAGCAAGAATATCAAAGCAACCTTTTTAGTGTTAGACGCTGAAAAGGCCTCGGGTGAATTGGGACTTCATGGATATTACAACACTTTGGAATGACAGGATACGTTAGAGATAGTATCATGATGGGAAATAATACCAATTCAACAATAACAATCTCAATTCTCCCTATCATTTGAAGGGGTAATAACATACCTAATAATTAACTATTTATCAAATAAACAAATTATTGAGCAAAATGAGCTCAGATTATTTAAGAAACCATAATACTTTAAATAGAATATAGCGCTTTCTAAAATTGTTACGAACTTCTGAATCTTTTACTAAAGAAACTCCAATAATTAAATGGGAACTAGACATAAATAATATCTTTGAAATTTTAGCATGGAAACAAGCAATAAAATTGGTAAGATAACGTACGCACTGCATACATTGAGTTCAACTTTATTAGAAATTACTGTACAGATGGTACACGGTCCCTCAAAATTAACAAAGATGATTAAGAACAATGCTGGAGATGCAATAGCAAAAAAAGTACACAATACCATATATGATGGGAGTGTGAAAAATTAAATATATCTAAACAAAAACTCAAACTTCTGGAGAAAGTATTTAGTGGTGGTCTTGATCTAACCCTCTCCCCCCTCCCTCCCCTCTTTCATATCGACATGTCAAATTGGGAAAATAAAAACTGTAAATATATAATAATAAATATCTCTCTTGCATTGAAGATAAATATATCAAGAAACTGGAAAAAACAAGGACAACTAGAATGGTCTGGCATTATAAATGAAATCAACTATCAGTTTAAAATAGATAAAGGTTATTACCTAGAGAAAAATTAACTAGAGTTATACCACAGAATATGAGCTCACTGGAAAACTTCACCATATTTAAGGGAACAATAATAGAGACTTCCTTAAAATCTAAACATGGATATATCTTATTAGAAATTTTTCAATATGAGTAAACAACTCCCGGATAGAACGTACATGATTCCCCTGTGTCAGTATGAATAAAATATGAATGTAATGCACGAATGATTCAGAACATGTTTTTTTTTTTTTTTTTTAAAGAGACCAAATGTGTTAACATGTATTAGATATTAATGAAGGATAAATGTATGCCCTCCAGTATTTGTATGCAATGTGTAAAAAAAAAAAAAAAAAGATAAATGTGAAAAAATAATATATATATATATATGTTTATATGCTTATTTTGGTAGGTGATAAAGAGCACTTCAAGAAAAAAAAAAGGTCACCAGTCAAGTAGGGGTAATGAAAGCGATGCACACTGTGCAGCGTGCTTACATATTTAGTAGTTAATAAAAAGCTGAAGATCAGTTTGTAACTTCAAACGATAACAGACATATCTACCAAAGTGTGAATTGTCAGGAATTCAAAGTGAATTTCAAACTTTAGTTTAAAACAGCAGAATGGAAACATACCTGAATTCATTCTTCAAGTCTCAAAAATTCATTGTTAAGCGAATAAGCCTTATGGGAATATATTGCAGAGCAGACAAATTGATCTTAGACAAGTGCATCCAAATTTACGAACTATAGTCGATGAAGGGGGTTGTTTGCTTGACTAGTGAAGTCAGCCTTGATCAGAGCTCATGAAAATGTAATTTTTGCAAGCATGAAAAAATTGGAAAACCTCAAACTCGTTAGAGCCTACATTTAAATATATAAGACAGCACATTTTAAATGCCACATGGCCTTTCTGTCATCAATACATAATATGCATGTGAATTATCTATTTTATTTTTAGATTATACTTTCCAATTAAAATACAAAGAGATTATTAAAACTGTCATGGTTGTCAATAGTACATAATGCTATACAATCTGTAATTTAAATGCTCATAAAGAGTTTGTGAAGCATAAATCAATAATAGAATGGAATTGTCACTAATACATATTGAATTAAAAAACAATAATACAGCTGATACATACTGAACATTTTGATAAAATCTAAGCCAATTTCAAAGTGTTAGGAACTCCCTCCCACTACCCTACTGCCTGTCTCCCCAAGGCAGTATATTACAGGAGAAAAAAAAAATCATGTTAGAGTGTATTTTAACAAATTAACACATTTTAAATAATAAATGAATGCTCATGTTCCTACGTTTAACCACTATGTAGCTTTCTTGTAATAGTAATATCTGATACCAGGTCTGTATTTACTTGTAAATTACAGATTGAAGCATATTTAGAGTGTGAAACGTTATCCCTTAATGTTTCCTACATAACACCTTTATTTTTAGGAGAATTATCACTTATTTCAGGCTGTAAAAGTACACTATAATTTATATTGGTGGTTAGCAGATGGATGTTATGTGGTTGTTTAGAAATGAAACAAGAAAGTTTTCTGCAAAGCAGGGAGTACTGAAATGTACTTACTGTCTGCTAATTTAATAACTGAAAGACTTTAACAACCAATCATCATTTACATTTCTTTGTGTATTGTTGCAAACTTATTTATAGAAAATTACCTGAAAATGCATCTTCAACACAGCAACACCAATGAGCACCTTTGCAATCACAGAATTGCATTCTATCCTTTAGAAATGCAAAGTAGTGCTCACAAACATATAGTTTAATTCACTGATCTTCTGTGTTATTTAGGGTTTCTAAAATTTTCATATTCATATACGGTTAGTAAATGTGTGTATATGTCAGGCATGTATATATGTCTGTAATGTACTATACCATGTGATAATTTGTGTCTGTTCATTTATTTAAATGCATATGTGTTTCTCTGTTTATGTAATATGCACATTAAGTGTGTAATTATAATGTGTAGACGTGTGTATTTCTTCATGTGATTGTATGTGTTGTCAGTGCTTGTGTAAATGCTTGTGAATTTCTATCTGTAATACAAATATATACTGAGATAAGATACATAACAGTAAGCCATGTATTAAATACAATAAAAAAAAACTGAGGGATTATGGAAACATCATACCAACTTATCATCCGAAGAACCCAAGATGGCCTTATTATTGTGTTATGGTTAATGTTTGTGTTGGGCATAATGTTAGTGCTAGGTATCCTTTCATTTTATTGCAGTATGCCCCTGTCTAGCTTAGTTGGAGTTGTATTCCTGGGTAAGGACTGAATTATACACCTTCTAATCGTACAAGATGCCCTTGTACCTATAGTGGAGCGCTAAAGTGCAAAAAATATATACGGGGAATAACTTACTTGATACAGTAGGCAATTGAGTACATACAAAACAAAAGAACACAGATATAGAGCAGATGGTAAAAATATGTCAAATATACAGTAGCATGAAGTCAGACCACTCACATATAATGGAGCCTTTATACATTGGCTCCATATATCAGGCGGCTATGCAGCATCACACTGCTCCTTCATAGGGATATATCATCCAATAAAGAGAGAAAAGCTGATATGGTGTAGTATGTCAATCAAATAAAAAGACCAGTGTAAGGTAGATGTTGAGCTCACCTTATCCAGAGCCAAAGATCCAGGCTCTAAGGTATATAGGCGTCATGCCACTATAAAGAGGGTGGCACTTCCCCAAAAATAAAAATTCCTGAGGCTGGATAGGGTATCTTATAATACTAATTTTAGATCTCACCATTTGTATTGAAGATTTTACAATTAAAACAAAGACCTATTTTAAACCAACAGATTCTAATTCTTTTATTGATATAAAAAGCGGACATCATCCCAATTGGCTACGTAGCGTGCCTAAAAGCTATTTACTAGAATCAAGAGAAACTGTACCGATGAGAAATCCTTTTTAGAACAGAGCAATTTTTTAAAAGAGAAATTCGTAGAAAAGGGATACTCCACCCGATTTAGACAAAGAAATTGACCAAATTAAGAAGAAAAATAGAAATGAATTTTTAATAAATAAGAATAATTTTAATATTAAAAATAATGAATTTGGCTTCTCCATTATAACACAATATAATGCCCAAGCTTTTAAAATCCAGAAAATTATTAAAAACATTGCCCGTTGCTATTAGAGAATTATTTTTTTTATATGACATAATACCTCCTGTCCCAAAAAAGATTTTTAAGAAAACAAGAATTTCAAAAACATACTAGCTCCGAGCACTTTTAGATGTAAAGAAAAGAAAGAAACTAATTTAAAAGGGTTTTATAAATGTGGCAGTTGTACAGGGTGTAAATTTGTACCTCAAAAAACTCTAAACTTTAAAAGTAAACAAACAGGCAAAAGTTTTGAAAATAAAAAATTATATTAACTTTAAGACAGATTTTGTTATTTATTTACTTACATGTGGATGTGGTATACAATACGTGCGTATGACCACTAGACCATTTAAAGTGAGATTTCTAGAACATTGTAACAATATCAGAAAGAAAATCACAACACACTCTGTACCTGTCCACTGTAATGTATGTCCTGCTTTTAAATTTGAGAATTTTTTATGTATTGATTTGGAACAGGTCACTTTAGTCTAGAGAGGAGGGGATCATATAATGAGATTAAGACAGAGAGAGGGGTATTGGATATTCACATTGAAAACTTTAAGTCCATTTAGACTCAACGTGGATTTCAATATATTTTTTTTATAATACCCCATTTTTATTTGCCCCATTTTTTTATGCCTCCTTTTATGTTGTATCCACTCCCCTCTCTTAATTACATATATTTTCTATTGTGTAATTAATAGAAATATATATATATATATTATACACAATTTTAATGCATGTATTTATATATACTTTTTTAGATTGTTTATTGCTAAGTTTTATCTGAACTTTTCATGTGTTTTACATCTAGATTCATGTCATTTTCAATATTACTTATTAGAACAGTAATTGGTTTTTTTTTTTATCTTTCCCTTCCCCTTTTCCCTTTTCTTTCCCCCTTCCCCTTCTATTTTTTATGTATATCGTTATATATAAAAGTATATAACGATATTAATTTGGGACGAGTGCAATAATGGACTTTTCACTTCCAGAACGCACTGTGGAATGCAAGGGTAACCACGGCGCAACCCGATGACGTTGCGAATCCTTAACGCCTATCAAGGCTTAGGACGCAAAACGTCAGTTAACAGACAACAGGTGATCAGGAAGTAACCGCTCTTTTCAATTGGAGGACGTTTAAAAGAAATTCTTTTAAACGGTAAGGACGTTTAAAAGAAATCCTTTTAAATGCTAAGGACGTTTAAAAGAAATTCTGACGAAAACCATCGATATCACTACCACATTCCCCTGGATCCTTCTGAAGGGCGAAACGTGTAGGGCCAGGAGAAAGACATGGTCACTTTATTTATTTCTCACTTTATTATATATTGTTAATTTGTTTATTCTTCATTTAATACATTTTATGTATATGGATTGAAAGCTGCTATCCAGTTGCCGACCGCAGAGGATTGTATCACACCATACCCTGGGTCTGGAAAAACTATCAATGATATGCAAATTTGAAGAATCCATTTTGTAAGTGCAATTTAAAATAAAAGGTGTTTTAACTTTTAAAGAAATACACTGTTTGCCTTTCTCCCTCTGTTTCCTACATGGTCTACGAATTAAGAAAAGTGACATTCGACGTCCTAAAAAGAAACCTTTACGTGCCTGCTACAAATTTATTACCTGTGAGTAACAATTAGTTCCCCTCGGTTCATCACATTCCTTATTCACGCTGTTATAAGCTCTTTTCCTTTATTATAGATTGTATATTTTTGATGTATATGTAAAGAAAGTATGAGGCAACGTCTTACAATCTAGACAACTATAGAAGGGTAATTTCACCACATATATTTTCACATGTTTTTGGGTGTTACTGTATTAACTTTTTAGTTATATATTGTATTTCTATATAGTTAGTCTCGTAATCTGCCATCTAAAATAGCAAAGAAGACCCTCCCCAAGGGTCAGCTGTAATCAAGTTCAACCAATTGCCGTGTTTCAGGCTGATTGCCCCTTTAATTGTCCAAATGTGTAATTGCGCATGTGGTAAATTGAATACTATTGGCTAGAAAAAGCCATATCCCTTACACCTCTGATCCTGTTGGTTAGTCAGAGAGTCTATCAATGTTTCCCTTTAATTTTATTGGTATCTCCATGAGTATTACTGGGGGTGTGCCGCCACACATTTGTGGTTGGTGGAAGTGACAACCGTGGTATATTCCGCTTGCCACATCCACCAACCACATCGTGTACTTCACCTCCCCATCCATAGCCCATTGTGAGGATGCCCTTTCCATCCTGTGGAGGTCGGGGAGAGGCCACATGTGCGTCAGCTGGAGTGGGCGGGCCTACAATGCGCGCCGCTATGCATATGGCTTTACCCTTCTGCCCGGACAGTGCCTATTAGCAACAAAAAGAAGGCGGGGGAAAAAAATCTGGGGGGATAAATGTTTATCTAACAAATGGAGATTTGACTATAAATAGGAAATCAAAAATGGTTATAATCAAAAAGACTATAAAAAATACGAAAAGGAGAACTAAATAGTAAAAAAATAAATAGTTAATAAAAAATAGATAAAGGAAACTGGGCTTACCCCCCACAGATGTGAGGTTGAAGATTGCATTAAAATAGTACATCAACATATACATGTCCTAAAATACATGTGAAAAGGCATTAAATCTGAAGGGCATAGTTCCAAAAAATGTGGACAAAGGATAAAATAAATTATTAATAATACTTATGTGTAATACAAAAAAAAGTTGATATTCAGTCCCTGGGGTTGTAGAGTCCCAAGGTTGAATATCTACTTCATTTCTTGCTGTCCAAATTTCTTCATAAGATCTCCCCCTCACCAATTGCCTAAAACGTTATGGATACCTATAAATTGGATATTGTGCCTTGAAATGTTGTGATACGCTATGTCCTTCATAGCCCTTTTTAATATTTCTAATATGTTCTTCTATCCATATATGAAGATTCCTTTTAGTGCGTCCTACGTGTTTCAGACCACATGCGCACTCCATCAAATATATTATATTGACGGAATGACAGGTGATAAGGTCCTTTATCTCAAATTCCTAATTTTGCTGGGAGTTATTAAATTTCTTTATGTGTCTCTTTTTATTATTTTTGTTTCTATAGGCTAGGCATTTTCCACAGCCATATAAACCATTTCCCTTATCTACTGTTGTAGGTCGTGCCTTTTTGATATGATGTTTTTAACAGTAGTTGTTTCATACTTGGTGCACCCCTGAAAATGAATCTTGGTTTGTTTGGTAAAATATTGGTTAATGAGCGATCCTGTTTTAAAATCAGCCAATGTTTTGTTAGGATTTTCTTTAATTCTTTATGTCCATATCCATAATTACAAATAATGGGCATGTCTTGTCTTATATACTTATTGTTCCTTTGTTCCTTCACTTCTAAAAACGTATCCCTCTGAGTGTTTAATACTTGAGAATAACCCACATGTAATTCCTCTTCCTTACATGCTTTATCCAGAAAATCTTTTTTTCAATCTATCTGCTTGTTTTTTTTGTTGTTTTTTTTTTAAACTTCTACTTCAGTGAAATTTCTTCAAATGCGAAGAAACTGTGCCTTCGGTATATTCTTCAACCATGGAGCATAATGGCAGCTGGAAGTTTCTATGAAACTATTAACATCTACCGTTTTAAAGTGCGTACTAGTATTTATTTTATTTTCCTCAAGAAATATATTTAAATCTAAAAAATTTACTGTTTTACTAAAATTGGTTGTAAGTTGTATGCCCCAATTATTGGTATTTAATCTAGATCTAAAATCTTGTAAACTCTCCTTCGAGCCTTGCCATATAAAAAATAGGTCATTTATGTACCAGCGATAGGTAACAAGGCCCTCCACCCAGCCATCTCCTTGTAAAAAGTGACGTTCCCAATCCACCATGAAGAGGATTTGCGTAGCTGGGTGCGAACCTTGTTCCCATCGTCGTCCCATAGGCCTGTAAATAAAATGTATCTTTATTTGTTTATAAAATATTTTACCAGGATGGATACATTGATATTTCACTACATCTTCTTTTCTTGTATATTCTCTTTTCTTATACCTATTTATTGGTTGGACTGCATTATGTCTCTCTTGTTTATATAAACTGAGAATTTCTTCCGTATTCCTGATTATTATGATCACAGTTATTTTTCCTCTTATTTTTGCCGAATGAGCAGACCTCATTCCTTCTATATTCTGTTTTGTCCCTTATATATTTTTCTTTATCATGATTGTGTCCATTTCTACTTTATTAACAATGTGTTGAATGCCAGTGATTCTTTTGTATTCATCTGCATTTGTGTGATTCAATAAAATTTTTTATTTATCTATGTCTGTGTCAGGTTTCTAATGTTCGTTTTCTCCTTGTGAATATAGTCTTTATCATAGTGAAAGAGCAAGTCTAACATTATCGCCCAATCTTCCATAAAGGAGTCATCTTCTTGATCGAATGGCAGGAACTAAAATAATCGCAAACCTCTTGGGGTTATTTTCTCCTTAATATATTTCTCTAAAGTGATTTTAATTTCCTTACTTAAAAGCTTTTCCAATTTTTTTTGACAGTGTAAAATAGATTTCTCCTCCATTCGATCAATCTGATAAAAAAAAATGTTCTTCCCCATCAAATAGTTGTGTCTGTCATGGTGTGTGTGTCTGTCTGTGTCATGTAAAGTGTGTCATGTAATGCGTGTGTGTGTGTCTGTGTCATGGTCTGTTTGTGTCATGTAATGTGTGTGTGTGTGTCTGTGTCATGGTCTGTCTGTGACATGGTGTGTGTGCCAAAGTGTGTGTGTGTCTGTCATGGTGTGTGGGTGTCTGTTAAGGTGTGTGTGGATGTGTGTGTGTGTCTGTCATGGTATATGTGTGTGTCTGTTTCTGTCATGGTGTATGTGTGTGTGTTTTAAAAATAGTGTTTTTACTAATCTTTTTTTTTTTTCCCCACGACATGCTGGTCTCCCCTCGACTGGCCCTGCCTCTATGGCTGATATCAAGTTTGATGATCTAAGCCAATCCAATGCTTTGCCATAGGATTGGCTGCAAAACGTTACTCTAATCAGCATCTCCTCATAGAGATGCATTGAATCAATGTATCTCTATGGGGAATGTTCAGTGCCTCCAGAGTGTGGAGGCCCTGAATGTAGGTGCCGCACTGACACAGGAAGCACCTCCAGTGACCGTCTGAGTGTCTGTCACTAGAGGTGTCACTAGGAAGCAATGTAAACACTGCCCTTTTCTCTGAAAAGTCAGGTTTTACATTTAAAAGCCTGCAGGGAAAGGCTATAGACACCAGAACCACCACATATAGCTGTGTGTGTGTATGCCTTCTAGTGAGTGAGCTTACTTGAGTGTGTGCCAGCTAGTGAGTGAGCTTATGTTTTTATGTCAATGAGCTTATGTATATCAGTGAGATTTTTTTGTCTATGAGGCTGTGTATCAATGAGCTTGTGTGTGTCAGTGAGATTGTCTGTGTCTGCATGTGAGTATGCTTACTGTGTAATTAAATGTTTTACTCTGAAAGGACCAATATTTTATATTAGAAAAAGCAATATATATTTGATATAGATAGAGATAAAACAAGAGGGGGTTGGCTGCACTCACCTTAACATGCATAAATGGGGGTGCTGATGGGGGCCAAATAATACAATATACAAGATCCAGCGCACTCACCTATCCACTAAACAGCAACTTCAATATTGAAAGATTTTATTTATTTATTTATTTTTTAAAAACACCTAATCTAGGCAAAAATAATGGGGGTTTAGTTACATTATATGATCATACATTGCATTCCCCAAGTAGGTTAATTTCATAAGAGCAGACATTAGGCTGTTAGTAAACAAAAAAAGAATTCAGCGCTAGTAATCACAAAATTAGTCAAGGTAGGCCTCAACCCAAATTAAGGAAAACCCTCTTCGGTGGATAGATACAAAAAGATATGGAAGGGCTGCGGCAAATAAGGGTAGATAGTCCAGTAAAGTATTGCTAGGGTGCCAATAGATGGTCTAGGATACTTGATAGAGTTCCTCTGTGGATGCGTCTAGTGTAGACCGTTCCGTATATGTAAATACAAGAGAGGTAGAGGCGACTAATGGTATAGTATGAAAGTTCAGGGTGTGATAGGTAACAAAAAGTAAAGAACTCACATTCAAGAAAGCTATGGCCAGCTCTGGTGTGGATTGCGTACAGTGGTATAATCCCCGCTTATGGGATATGTAGGGAGGGAGTCTCCGTCAACACCGTCTGGTAGTCCAGAACTCGGAAAAGAAAGACAGGAAGCAACAATAGTGCTCTCAATTTTGATGTGGTTCAATGTGCAGATAAGAGGTAAAAAACTCACATTTGAGGGAGCTATGGCCAGCTCTGGTGTGGATAGCTTACAGCGGTATAATCCTCGCTTATAGGATATGTAGCGGCGATACATCCGTCAGCACCGTCTGGTGATCCAAGGCTCCAATATAGAAGAATAAAAAGCAGCAATAGTGCTCTCAATTGTGATAGGTTAAGAGAGTAGTAGAGAAAATAAAATAATACTCACAAAGATAGAGCAGAGGTACTGCTCTATGGATAGGCGCTGGTGGTATGATCCCCACCTAGGATTTCTTGGAGTACTGGAACTTTAAAATTGCCAGTGGAAGTAAAAGTAACCAGGAAAGGTTAAAATGCCAGGAATAGGTGAAAAAAAGTTGTTTAAAGTGCATAAAGAGTGCAATAAAAAGAGGATTGGTACAATAAAGTAGCTAAAAAACTTTTATTGATCTAAAATACACAGTAAAATACAGAATTAATAACCATAAACGCGTTTCACCATAAGTGGCTTCTTCAGAATGGGATCATCTACCCTTATTTGGACTTATTTGGACCCTTACTGGACTATCTACCCTTATTTGGCGCAGCCCTTCCATATCTTTTTGTATTAGGCTGTTAGTGTAGGACCTGCCAAAGATGGGGTACATTGACGTTGTGGCAGGCTTATGCAATGTATGATCATATAATGTAACTAAACCCCCATTATTTTTGCCTAGATTAGGTGTTTAAAAAAAAAAAAAAAAATCTTTCAACATTGAAGTTGCTGTTTAATGGATAGGTGAGTGCCCTGGATCTTGTGTATTTTTTTATATAGATATATATATATATATATATATATATATATATAATTACTCAATCATCTGGGGTGGCAAGACATAGCCTTACATATTACATGCGACAATATATGGCGCAATGACTTATTGGGCTGGCATAGATTTTTTTTTTCTGGGGCTGCTTTGTATCCCCTGTCCAGCCTTGAGCATAGCCGCCGGATATACGGAGCCAATGTATATAGGCTCCATTATATGTGAGTGGTCTGACTTTACGCTACTGTATCTTTGACACATTTTATATTTTTACCATCTGCAATATATCTGTGTTCTGCAATATATCTGTGTGTACCTGTTATCAACAGAGGTAAGTCATTTACCATATATATTTTTTTTGCACTTTAGCGCTCCACTATAGGTACAAGGGTATCTTGTACCGTTAGAAGGTCTATATTTTCGTATTGTGTGGGGAATAGGGTATTCCACATTTTATTGTAGAGCTGCTACCTTCTATATGTAAAGTACATTTTTGAGATAACACACTTACCCCATAGAGGAATTTTGTTTTAGTTAAAGGGCTGAAGTAAAATGCTGGTAGCTGATTCCTTCACACCTGATGTGTCCATCATACCAATATTTATTTAACTGTATTAGGTGGCCAATCAGAAACTAGCACCGTTGTCATGCTGCAGCTAGGAAAGACAAGGAACAGCAGGACGTACAAGATTGCCTTTCCTAGAACAGGAATATATCATGGGAGGGTTAATGGCCAAACATCATTGAAATAGGTATATGCAAAGGAATACAAAGCAGTTATAGATGACTGCATCCTATAGAAGAGTAATTTAAGCTTTATGGTGGAGGAATGAGTTTTCTCCTTGCCCCTAAGATATCTTGTTGGTCCATGACAACATATTATTTAAAGAGCCAAGAGGAGCTCCCTATATACACTGCATATCTGGCCTGTATACATTACATTCATGAATAGGTTTTTAAAACTTTAAAGGACAGACAGAAGAACACAAACACTCCCTATGTTAAACAAATATGTATTCATGAACTCAGAATAATACAATTACATGTAAAACTCCACACCTGTTTGAACTCTATCCTGGCACTAGAGATCCATCCATCTTCCCTTCTTTTTAATCATTCTTATATGCTAAATGATATGCCCCACATTTCTGTCACTGAACGTTGAACAAAATAAATAATATTCATTGACCTTAAAAGCCAGCGAGACCTGAGAGGATCTGAATACCTCAGAAGACGGCAGTCAAACTGAGTTCCTTCATAACTCACCTTCCCCTCCAGTGTCTCTTGGATTGCCTCCAGATTATAGACCTCTCACCAGGGGAAAAAATGAAGACACTTATGGCTGAACTATCGGAAACTATTCAAGCCACAATTAAGGGTCAGATGCAAGTTGTGGTTGCGAAATTAAGGAGGGAAATTCATGAAATTGGCCAACGCACAGACCAAATAGAAAAAAGATGGATGAATATGCTCGAGCCCACAACTCACTAGAGGATAGGCTACAAGATTAGGAAGCCCAACTGGATTCTCTCCAACTAAAGCTTGCCGATATAGAGGACAGATCATGGAAAAATAATTTTTGTATGCAAGGAATACAAGAATTGGTGACAGCTTCAGAATTAGAAAATTATATAGGAGACCTGTTCCAGGTGTTAACCCCTGATTTACACCCAGACATGCTTTTAGTGGATAGAGCTCATAGGCTCCGCAGGCCTAAGCACTTACCATCAACAGCAGCTAGAGATGTCATAACACAAATAAAATAAATTCCATACTAAGAAGAAGATAATGAAAGTCAACAGGAAAGTAGGACTATCTGAACCGTATACTAATATAAAAATATTTGCAGATGTCTCTGCTGCTACTCTACAGTTTAGAAAATCCCTGCAACCCCTAACATCTACTCTACATGAGCATAAAGTAAACTATAGATGGGGATACCCAGCTAAACTACTGATTCATTATCAGGACTCTCTCTTTACCATTGCGACTATAGATGAAGGGTTGCGTAAGTTATGGGAATGGAATATTTAGACTCCCAAGGTTAAGCAACATAAGTCAGCTTCATTACCAAGAATGGTTCCAGAATGGTCTGTGATAAGATAAAACTGAAGGGACTTCCTGCACATACATATGTAAATATAATGTATACTATCATGAACATTTTCAGATAAAGTTTATCTTTTAGCTACTTTAAAGTTACATGGTATGGTCATCATTAGGTCTGCGGAAGGCTAAATTTATGTTTCTATTGAGTTAAATATAGAGCGTAATTCGGATCTCATCTAGATACACACAATGAGTTACAAGGTCTCCCACCTTTATAGTTGTTTATAAATACCTCCTCAGAAGCTTTGATGGCTCCCTTTAAATGAATCTCTTTTGACAGACGAAAATTTTGCTACTACTATTCCCCAAGAACTTGAGGAGTACTTTAGCTTAAATGATACAGAGCATATAAATATCAATATATTTTGGCTAGCACATAAAGCAGCCATGAGATGACTCTTTCTTCAGTGTTCTTCTTATCTTAAAAAACAAGGTTAAAAAGTTTGCTAGAATGCGTAAAGTAAATAGCACTCGTTTCCTCCTCAAAATAAAGCTTATCCGTCCCAAGAGCTTGCCATAAAACTAGATTCTTTATATCTTCAATTAACCAAATTACACAAAGCTAAAACTGCTCGAATGTTATAGCTATAGTTGAAAGCTTAAGTTTATCATTGTGACAAACTCCCCTTTTCAAGTGAGTTTGCCACGAGTTCCTGAAGGAACCTGCTTGCCAGCCTCCTGCCTACAGACCATGGACCCTGTGAACTGTGACATAAAAGTCTCTGTCGTGTAATTAGACTATATGGTTTGGGAACCGAACAGCCGCATGGACTGGAGCTTCTTAAGCCTAATTGCTACTTTGTAGCAATGTCCACCTCCGTGTTCTAAGTTTTTCGTCTGGGTGGCCGCAATTCCAATAGCCGACCACGAGGTGGCAGCCATCTTGTTCGCATGAACACAGGCAGCAGTGTTTGGACACTGAGTTCATGGAACTATTTTCGGATACTGAAACTCCCGAACAACGCTGGAATTCCATGATCGCCTGTGTTTGGTTTTATAACACTTAGGAAGACACTGTTTAGTGGAATCATTCGTCTGAATAAGGTGAACAAGCTCTAGGGTAGAACTATGAATTCCATTTGGTAGTTTGTTCACTTTTTTAAACTACTGAACTAGACCAACTGCAAGCCCTGATTCTATGGAACTGTTTTGGGCATGGGACCATGCACCTGGTAGGTCAAATAAATGATTTCCAGGAAATTCCTGAACTGATCTGGGTGATTTTTGGATATGTTGGTAAAGATGTAACTTTTGTGGGGTTTTATGTATTTTTTGGGGTGTTTGTTTTTCTGTGCTTTAAGATAATTGGATTAGATTAGTACAGTTTCTGATCCAATTATCTCCCAGGCACAGATTATCTGATTTTGTATGGAGTGTCCTGGACCTGAGAGCCAATATAATTGTGTATTTATGTGGTTTACTCTCAGATCCAGGGGGAAGTGCCTCTTGCAATACTTATTTCGCACCCTACCAATTACCCTTCCCAGGTCATTTTTTTATAACTATACAAAAAAGCCTTTTAAAATTTATTTGGGGTGGGAGAAAGCCTAAAATGGCACTGAAAATCTGTAACGTTCACTAGGGAACCATAATACGCAGACAGGAGAGAGTAGAGAGAATTGCAATACCAATCCTTAGAATGGTCGGATTATGCAAAAAGGAATAGTCAAAACGCAAGCTGAGATCAAGGGAAACAGAGAGACGGAATAACGAGAGACAAAGCCAAAACAGAAAATTTATGCCATACTTACCGATATTTTCTTTTTCTGGATATATGCCATGGCAGCACTACGTATGGGTATAGCTCCTCCCCTTCTCAATTGGACAGGAACACCTCCTAAATAAAAGAGACTCCCCCCTATGCCCCCTCAGTCTTAGTTTAAAGCCACGGAACAACACATGATTTCAGAAGAGGGTGGGACCGCAGTGCTGCCATGGCATATATCCGGGAAAAGAAAATATCGGTAAGTATGGCATAAATTTTCTGTTTTCCCCGGATATATCCATGGCAGCACTACGTATGGGTTATACCCAAGCTGAAAGGGGAAAGGGAGGGAGAATAATAACCACAACGCATAAATCCATGCAAATACGGTTTATTGATCCACAAACTATAAGGCAGCAGAGAGGACACTTCTACCAATTCTGTGGTAGATGAACGCACTACATCCAACTGATAGTGATTGATAAACGTGTTGAAGGAGGACCATGTTGCTGCCGAACAAATGCGATCCGCAGAAATGTTGGCTGCAGCTGCCCAAGAAGCGGCCAAGGATCTGGTGGAATGAGCTCTAAGGCCTTGAGGGACAGGGACTCCGGAGGATGAGTAGGCCTGACTAATGGCTGAGATGATCCATCGGCCAATAAGAGACGAGGAAGCGTCTTGACCCTTCTTGTAACCTGAAGGAATAATGAACAGTCTAGATGTCTTCCTTATGACTGAAGTCTGGTTCAGGTATGTAGATAAACAGCGCACCAGATCCAAACGATGCCATTTTTCTTCTTCTTTCGATGAGGGATGAGGGAAAAAGGCTGGCAAAATGATGTCCTGATTCATATGGAAAGCAGAAACCACCTTGGGTCTGAAGGCTGGAATCGTACGAAGGATCACTCTGTCTTCCTGAATAATCAAAAAGGGAGACTCACAGGAAAGAGCGCTTAGCTCGGAGATTCTTCTGCCTGAGGTCAAGCAACAGAACGGTTTTCAATGTAAGAGTAAGTATAGAAACACTCTCCAAGGGCTCAAATGGAGAACCAGACAAGGCCTGTTAAACCAGAGGTAAATCCCAAGGAAGGGAGCAAGACCGTACTGGAGGGCGAAGCTTGAGAATGGCTTGAAAAAATCTAGCAATATCTGGATCAAATGCCAATTTCCGATCTAACAGAGCAGAGATAGCTGAAGTATGCACTTTTAGGGAGCTGCGACTCAAACCCTTGTCGAATCCGTCCTGTAAAAATTGAAGGATGTCACAGATACCAAATATGATAGTAAGCTGAAGAAGTGGACTTCTTCCTGGCATTCAGAAGAGTAGAAATTACTGAAGAAGAGAAGCCTTTGCTGGACAGACGTTGCTTCTCAATTTCCAAGCCCTTAAATGATGGGTGAGAGATCGGACTGAGTTGATCTGGGAATTTCAGAGGCATGTCCTGAGAGAGTTTCTGCAGCAGGGGAAACCAAGGCCGTCTGGGCCAGAAGGGAATCACTGCGAGAATCGTCGCTTGCTCCTGCAGGATCCTTCTCAGCAGGGGGAAATTCAGAGGAGTTGGGGGAAAAACATACCCCAGATGGAACTTCCACTCGCAACAGAGAGCATCCTGGTCTTCCGCCAAAGGGTCGAAGTAACGCGAGAAGAACCTTCCCACTTTGCGATTCTTCGCTGTGGCCATCAGATCTACCTGAGGAAGACCCCACTTCTGGACTATGCTTTGGAATGCCAGAGGGGCTAACTCCCATTCTGTGGGATCCAGGGTTATACGGCTTAAGAAATCCGCCACTTGATTGTTCTTTCCTGGAAGGTAAACTGCCTTTATCCCCTTCAAATTCTTCTCTGACCATGACATAAGTGGGGTCAACACTTTCATTAAGCATTTGCTCTTTGTACCCCCTTGATGATTGATGTAAGCAACTGCAGAGGTATTGTCTATCCTTTCTCTCACCCAACTTTGTTTCAGACAAGGAAAGTGCAGAAGAGCCTGGAAGACTGCTTGCAATTCTAAAACATTCGAGGATAGAGGATACTGTTTGTTTTCCCACTGCCCCTGAACATGAAGAAGGCCCAAATGAGCTCCCCAACATGATTGGCAAGCATCCGTCGTGAGAGTAACCCAAGGGATATTGCTCAGAGGATACCCTTGATATAGATTCTCCCTCATCAGCCACCATGCCAGTTCCTTCTTGATCTCTGATGATAAAGAGATTGCTTGATTCAGATCCTTGTTCATAAACTGGGATAGAAACCCTTCTTGTGGAATCCTCATATGCCAGTGGGCCCATTTCGTAAGGCCTATTGTAGAGGACAAACTTCCCAGAAGGCTCATAAATTCCCGGGCCGGGATGGAGTTCAGAGGCAGAAGACGAAGGATCTTTGATTGAATACGAAGCCCCCTGTCCAAGGATAGGGAGACCTGTGACTGGATTGTGTTGAATCTTGCCCCTAAGTATATCATAACTTGAGAGGGGGAAAGCTAACTCTTCTTGAGGTTTACCAACCATCCAAATTTTTGAAGAATTGAAAGAACCCGATCTCGATGAAGAAGGAGAATATCTCTGCTGTGTGAGAGAACCAAGATGTCGTTGAGATAATGGAATATTGAGATGCCTTCCAGATGGATATGTGCTATTAAGGCAACCAGGATCTTTGAGAAAGTCCTGGGAGCTGTGCTCAGGCCAAAGGGAAGGGCTTGAAACTGAAAATGCTGACGGTGAATCGCAAATCTCAGGAACTTCTGGTGTGGTGGAGCAATAGGAACATGAAAATAAGCGTCTCGAAGGTCTATGGAGATTAACCAGTCGCCTGGGGAGATGACTTTTATAATGGAACTTACGGATTCCATCTTGAATTTTCTCACATACAGATTTTCGTTTAATTCGTGAAGGTCCAAAATTGGTCTCCACTCCCCTGATGCTTTTGGATAGAGAAAAAGTCTGGAATAAACTCCCAATCCTCTTTCTTTTGCAGGAACAGGACATATAACTCCTTCTGCTGAAAGGGAAGAAACAAAAGACCGAATGGCCACTGCTTTCTCTCCTTCCATAGGCATGCTTGTAGACATGAACCGGGGATAAGGGATTGTCGAGAATTCCAGGTAGTAGCCGGATTTTAGGGTCTTTAAAACCCACTTGTCCTGTATTGCTGGAGCCCAGACCTCGTAGAAGTGAAGAAGTCTTGCTCCCACTCCCAAGGGCTGGACTGGCGTCCCATCAGAATTGCTTTGAAGGTTTACCATTGCCACCACGTCCTCGGGTGGTTTTGGAAGAGGAGAGACCAATTTTCCAGGATTGGAATCTGGAAAACTCCCTACCAGGTCTGTATTGTCTAAAGTCCTTGTCGCGAAAGGACCGTCTGTCCTGCGGAAAGGATCTTTTAGGACGTCTATCTTGAGGAAGAAAGGCCTTACGTCCTTCTACTGCCTTTTTGATACATTCGTCCAAGTATTTGCCAAAGAGCATCTCTCCTTGAAAGGGGAGGGAACACAGGCTATATTTTGAAGAATTATCTGCCACCCAATTACGTAGCCAAAGAGCCCGTCTTGATGCTACAGTAAGGACCATGCTTCTGGATATGGTTTTAACCAAATCTATGGAAGCTTCTGATGAAAAATCAATAGCCAGCTTCATTTTCCTTAAGGATTCCAGCAGCCTGGATCTACTGACTCCACTTGATATATCTTCTTCAAGGTCATCCATCCACTGCTTCAAGGCCCTAGAGACAGATGTCAGGGCTACAGCAGGACAAAGCCCAGAGCCAGAGGCTATATAGGCTTTGGACAAATTTGAGTCCATACGTTTATCCGTTGGATCTCTTAAAGTACCGGCATCATCCAATGGAAGGGTGGTCTTTTTAGCTAATCGGACAATAGCTGCATCTACTTTGGGGGCAAGGTCCCAATGGTTACTGTCCGTAGCCTTAAAAGGGTATAGTTTAGGAAAACGACCCTGAATAGAGATTCTTTTTTCAGCCTTCTTCCATTCTTGCTTGATGAGGTCCTCAATGGTCTCATGTATTGGGAAGGTAGGATTATGCCTTCTCAGGTCAGCAAAATGCTTACTAGAAGCTGGTTCCTCCTCTCTCTTATCATTAAGCTCCAAGGTATCACGAACTGCCTTGATTAAAGCTTCTATTTTCACATTGTCTATAAAGACAGGAGAGGCCCCATATTCCTCATCTTGAGATGACAACTCGTCTTGCTCAAATACCGGGGGTACATATTCATCAGAGCTTAAGTCAGCATATTCCTCTGGGCTAAAAGATCTACGTCTTTTCTTAGCCCTCTCAGACTGTCGAAGACCCTGTGAAACTGCTTGACGGATGTAAGAGAGAACATCTGGGTCCGGTTCAGCATGGCCTGCCGCTGCTTTAAGACAAGCTAAGCAGAGCCTTTTCCCAGGAAGCAGCTTGTCATCACAAGCTTCACATAAGGGGGTCTTATCCTTCTTTTTCTTGTATGAGGACCTATGGGTAGAACTGAAAATCCCCCAGTCAGAAGTCTGAAATGCACTATTTTTTTTTGTCTTTAAAAATTTTGTAGTGACTTACTCAGAACCTCTAGATTGCGACCTATTTCTCGAAGCCTGACCGGGGGAATCCATAGTATGGGCAGCTAAAAAAAATTAAAAATAAATTAGAATTTCCAGCAACCAATTATTGCTTTGAAAAGGAGTGGGGAATAGAGAAATTACAATAAAAGGACAAGAAATGTCACTTACCTGCAGCCAGAAGACAGAAGTTTAATCCAGTTATGCAGAATTACATCAAACAGCATACAGACAGAATAGAGGTGCTTACCCTTTAAATATAAGATGCCAAACAGGAAGTACATCCCCCTGCTGCTGGCCTTCCTCTGGCATGCGTTCCACCTGCGTTCCACTGCTAGAGAGAGGGAAAAGATAGGCCGAAAAAAAAGGAAGTACCGAAACCGGACGTGCCGAAACCGGAAGTGCCGAAAATATCGGCGTGCGTTCCACCATGCGTTCCACGACCGGAATGGATCAGCTACAAGGAAGCAGGAGCCCACCTCCAGTCAGGTAAATTCTTATTTCTCTGCCACTTACATCCTGAGGATAGTGCAGGCCATTTTTATTGGGAAAGCCAAGAAGTTTATTGCAGCAAGTAGGTGAACCCTTCTGTGGGAATTACCACCTCTCTGGGTCTGGCACATCCAGCTGCTACCTATAGGGTTACTGCAGCATAGCTCCCCGGTCGCTAAGGGGAGAATCCTCCAGGGGGTCGCCCTTGGTGAGGCGCCGTGTCCTGAGGCTTCCATGGGGAGAGAGGCTGAACTCCCCATAGGCCAGGGGTACAATTAGACCCAAATAAGTCACAAAAGAAAATTTTTAGGAGATGCAAACTCCACTGTCCCTGAGAAGTGGACAGGAAAAAAAGACTGAGGGGGTATAGGGGGGAGTCTCTTTTATTTAGGAGGTGTTCCTGTCCAATTGAGAAGGGGAGGAGCTATACCCATACGTAGTGCTGCCATGGATATATCCGGGGAAATATCAGTAACCAGGAAATCCAAATAACAAGTGCAACGCTCAATGGTAAACCAAAGACCACAACAGGGCACTGAGGCTTCTATACACACAGGGGTTAGCTTATATACACACAGAGTGTGTCTGATTGGCTAATCTCCAATTAGTGTTAACCACAACATGTGGGAGGAGTTTCTTCCCTCCCTTGTGGTCTCTGAGGTCATCACTGTGTGCTGGGTCACATGACCGGTTGCAGCACACATATAAGGAAGCTGCTCTGGAGCGTGCAGTGTCAGACACACTGCCAGTCTGGAGACAGGGACCAGATGATGCTGCTCGCTGTGATGAGGTAAGCAAGGTCGCTGCAAGCGGTGCAGGGACAAGGGACTTGTCAAAATCTTACTAGCTCCGTTACAGGTGGGAGACTTGGCAGTGCCTGATGTTAAGAAATACTATCATGCATCAATTTTGGCCTCGATCCTCCCCCACTTTTTGAATAGAAACCCACCGCATTTGGTATCCCTGGAAAGGAATATATCGGAACCATATACTTTTTCTAGTCTGATGTGGCTCCCTAAGAGACTTCGGTCTGGAGCCAAGATAACCTCTGCACAAATAGAATTAGCTGTTCGTATATGGGATATGTATAGAGATAAATGTGGTACAACTAATGGTCTGTCTATGGCAATCCCCTTAAGGGCTTTTCATTTTTGTATCCCCACATTTCATTCTAAACCATGGTCCAATAGTGGTCTTAAGTTTTTATATCAAATATACTCCAATAAATCACTCTTAGACTTTAATAAATTGAGAACTTTGTATGATCTCCCTGCAGCTTCACAATATGCGTATGCATATATCCAACTAAAATCCTTTCTGGCATGAAGAAATACTTGTATTATGAATAATTTAACACTTTGGGAAAAAATATGTGTAAATGGAGTTTTACCTTGTTCATGTAAACCTATCTCCATGAGTTACAAAATTATAATAGAGTATACACCTTTTGTTGACTCAAAGTCAGCCCAACAATGGTCCATAGATTTCAAACAATAAATCACACAAAGTAGGTGGAAAGAGGTACTTTTAACCTCTAAAAACGTATTAAATACGCTCCTCTTTTAGAGCAACAAAGGAAGATGATCTATAGATGGTACATGGTACCAACCCGTATAGATAAAATGTTCTCAACTTCTTCTCTGATTTGCTGGAGATGTCAATTATATAGATTAACATTGTTGCATGTGTGGTGGGAGTGTAAACGCATAATATCATTGTGGACTTTGGTCCACAAAATTATAGTAGAAATTACAAACTTATCCCTCCCTTTCTTTTACCGGATCTTTCTAAAACTTTACCTAACTCTAAGAATAAATTATTATTGCACATCCTTTTGACAGCTCAACGCATAATAGTCAGAGCGTGGAAATAACAAACTACCCGTTCTCTTTCCACTTTACTTTTGGAACTGGACAAACAGTATATATATGAAACTTTATATTATGCCAACTCTACACCTAATAAACAGGTGGTAGAGGCTTGGATAGAATGGAACACATGGAGATTGGGTAATCCCATAGGAAAATGTGATGATTCTGGCTGCTCTTATAAATTTGGTTAAATTAGATATTGGGATAAAGTTACAATTTGTCTAATACATTATGGAAACTGTAAACTATATGATGTTCAAGAAGTGATCCCAGGAAGGGGGATTTAAAAGCTTAAATGGAATATCTGTCTTTGTATAAATATTGAATGGTTACAATTATTATACCACTGTGCAGTTACACTTATCCCTCCCTACTTTTTTCATTTTTCTGTATCCCCCCCTTTTTGATTTTTGAATAATACTTTAAATACAATGCAAATAATAAAAAAATAATAATAATATTTCAGTTTCTCCACCTTCAGTGCAATGTGTGCACAGTCTGTGGCAACATTTAATTGGATTGTGATCTCAATTGCTAAATCCGTAAAAACATAAATATATATATATATATATATATATATATAATTAAAACAATGAAAAAATTAAAATACATATAATACACAGAGCTGGGTACTATAGCGATATTCATACAATAAATACAACACACAGAGCAGGGTACAAAAAGGAGATACCCATAACTATCCCACACAGTGAAGGGCACTGTGATGGATTACACAGAGTTGAAATACTGATATACTCACACAGTACAATGTCTCTGTATAATACTGCAGCTCTCTCGTCTAACTCTAGCTCTCTAGTCCTCCATTATATAATCTTCAGTAGTGCTCCTGCTATGACAACTGCATTCCTCAGGAAACTCTCATTAGATGCACTTACACTGTTTACTTACACTGGTTCAGGATCACAAGGACTGGATTACTTGACGCCAGGCTTCAGAGGGCAGACCAGAATCACCAACTTGTGTCAATGGCGACGTCTTGTAGGAAGACCCACACCCTCCCCAATTCCCTTGGTTGGGAGGGATGCAACTATAACTTTTTAGTTAATGTTGCTGCTGTTATGAAACGTGTAAGCTGCCCAGTCTGCACAGAGTCAATGCAGCATATTAACCCCTTAAGGACAGAGCTTTAAAAGCTTGTCTTTCACTTAATGACAACAGCATTTTTTCATTTTTTTGCTGTTTGCGTTCAACTGCAATTTGCATTTTACAAATTTATTGCACCAACACATATTATATACGTTTTTTTAAAGGACAGAAAGGGCTTTAATTTAATGTAACATATATATATATATATATATATATATATATATATATATATATATATATATATATATATATGTATATATATATATATATATATATATATATATATATATATATATGCTTATTTATTACAAAAAAAATACAGAAAAATGCAAAAAAATTTTTTACAAATTTTGTTTTTTTTTTACAGTTTTTGCAATAATAATGTGTGCACAATTAGTACAGGTTAAGGAAAGTAATTAAAAATAAATTAATTTAGTTGTTCTGATTTACTGAATATATAAGGTGTCTGGGATTTTAAGTTTTTTTTTTGGTAGTTACAGGTCACAAAGCACAAGGAGTAAAATAAACCTTTAATGTGGAGATATTTTAGAATTTGGTATGTTTGTCTTGTAAGCTTAATAGCCATAAAAGAAAACAAAATTGTCACACAAAAGTATATATTTATACAAAGTAGACATCACGGGCTATTTACCTAAGGTTGTTTTGACACTTTCTACGTAGCCATTTCACTGCCAAACTCTGCTAAATATTGGAGTAAAATTGTGTGTTTTTTGATTTTGGCACACAAACTTATAACAAAGAAATTCTCATGTGTATTTTGTAAAGTTGGTGTATGCTATTCATGTACAAAGTTTTATTTTGTGTTCAGTTACATCTGCTGAGTAAAATGACACCCCCATTGTATGTCTTTGGCACTATTTCGTGAAGTTACAGTGCCATATAGGATACCTGTCCTTTTCAGTATTCACAGTAGAATTTTGAGAGACGGACATGAGCCTATGCTTCCATTTGGGGTATTATAGTAGTTTGACTGTTCAAAAAAAACCCACAAGGGGGCATGGCCAACCGCAGAGCAGACTGGAAGCATAGGAAACTGCTCTGGCACCCGGGCTCTCAATATCCATAGCCATCCACTATCAGAACACCACAAAAACAGCAATCTGCACCATGTCTCACCCCAAAAGCAAGAAATCTACCCAAAAAGCTGAAAAAATTAATTTTTTCAGCCAAAAATCGGCAATAGGCTCCGAAGCAGAACGGGCCCAAATCCAAGATGGCGCAGATGATCAGGACACGGGAACGCTCCACACAGACAAAACCTCTCACTGGGCATCAGGGGAACTCACCAAAGCACACCTAACTGAAGCCCTAGAAGCAATGTCAGACAAATTAGTGAAAACCTGGCAGACATCTATTGAACAACTCAGGAAAGAGGTGCTGGATATCGGCAACAGAACAGCACACATTGAAAACAAACTAAGTGAATATGCCACAGCACACAATGACATAGCCGACCATGTAGCAGCCTTGGAACAAAAGGTGACACTAACAGAGGCACGCATGGCGGATGCAGAGGACAGATCACGGAGAAATAACCTGCGATTAGGAGGGGTTCCGGAAGCGGTCCTCCCCGGCGACCTACAGGCGTATGTCAGAGGCCTGATGAGAGCATACGTACCTGAAATACCAGCAGACATGATGCTAGTAAATAGAGTTCATAGAGTTCCAAAACCAAGGAACCTACCTGATACAATCCCAAGAGACGTCTTAATGAGAGCGCATTACTTCCACATCAAAGAGGCAATGCTCCGCGCCAGCAGAAACCGAGCAACACCACACGAAGACTACCCATCAGTGAAAATCATGGCAGATCTATCGGCAGCTACCCTCAAGCGGAGAAAAGAATTCCAAGAGACCACGGAGGAGCTGAGAAATAAAGGAATCCGGTAACGATGGGGATACCCCACCAAATTGCTGATCACCAAAAATGGCGGACTGAAAATTATACACACACCAGAAGAAGGACTTAAGCAACTCAGAAAATGGGGCCTACTAACGGGATCCCCGAAAAAAGCAGGCCCAGCAGAGCGCCTAACACCTGAATGGCGCCAAATATCCAACAAATCCACATAACCAACAACACCAACCACACTTCGGATATGTGAGATATGGAGTTATATGTTTATGTGTTAATGTTACATATGTTTCTTTAGTAACCTGTTTTTATGTTTATATGTGGGATAACTAAGTACGGTTTTGCAAAGGCCTATGGAAAGGCAAAGGCAGGGGAGGCAGCGCTGACAGGGCAGGGTATGTTTACACGCCAACAGGGGACGGACTCGAAAAAACAACACGTAGTCAGAATCAGAGGGAGGCTCATAGCCCCTTATGTAACAGTCCCTATAGTATGTTAGCTACCCTAACAGGTCACGGTCATGTTGGGGGTCTTAATTCTGTTCATCTGATCCCATTCAACTACCAGCTAGATAACTTATTTTATGTAGAAACACACCCTTAAGGACTAGCGTTATGACAAACAGCAGACCAAGGGAGGAAAACATAAGACCCTCACAGGCCTGATGATTGGGGTTAACATATTCCACACCTAAAATCGACAAAAGACGCGACACCCTGCCGGGGCTGCCACCCCAGCACATAAAAGCACCACAAAGTTAAAGTTCAGAACCCCGAACGCAATAAGCACGAGAGCCCGACAGCCACAAAACAAGAGGCGTCGTTTGACGTTTACCCCCCATGGCACAATACCATAGTGCCAAGACCCCGCTTTGGGGCATCTTGTACATAAGTTGGCTCCTTACGTCCCCCCCCCTTCCCTCTAAGTCTGGAAAGTCACACCTCCCTGCCCACCGCCATGCACAAACAAGGCCACCAGGGCCATCATGCCAAAAAAACAGACACGCAGAATTCACATACGAGCTCTCTCTACCACAAACCCATAATATGAAAATATACTCACATAACGCTAGAGGACTAAACACCCCACACAAAAGGCGCTTGGTCCTAGCAGAAGCCAAACAAATTAAAGCAGACATCGTGTGCCTAGAAGAGACACACTTCGTAACTGCTAGAGTACCGAATTTTGGCATACGAGACTACCCCCACCAATACCACGCAACACAATCCTCGAAATCGAGAGGAGTCTCCATCCTCCTCCACTCCTCTCTCACAGTGGAGTTTCTCCACGTTAAAAAAGACAACTGGGGAAGATACGTGATGCTTCAATGTTTAATAAATGACTCAAATTTTACCATAGTTAGCTTCTGTAGTCCAAACACAAACCAAAGAAACTTTCTCCACAGAGTATTATCCACAACTCCCACCATACACACATCAGTTGTACTCTGTGGGGACCTAAATCACCCGCTGGACCCATTTTTGGATACCATATTAAACCCCACAGCACCTAGACACAGAGTGATAAAATCACAATGTAAAGCTTTAAACAAATTAATAGGAGAATTCGGGATGTATGACTCCTGGAGACTGGGGCACCCAGGAGATAAACAATTCTAATTTTACTCGGCAGTCCACAAATCATACTCGAGGATAGACTTTATACTCATATCGGGTCCACTAGTATCACAAGTAACAAAAAGTGACATAGGAGACATAACATGGTCAGACCATGCCCCGACAACGATAGAACTAAAAGGAAACTTCCAACATAGAGGCAAAACACCATGGCGCCTAAATGACTCCCTACTGCTGAATAACACTTTTACCCAAAAAATGACAAACACACTCAGCGACTACTTTACGACAAACAGCACACCAGACGTACAACCAACCACAGTGTGGCAGGCCCACAAAGCAGTCATGCGAGGCCACATGATCAGCCAGGCATCATATCTAAACAAAAAATCTAAAGAAGAACACCGAACATTCTTACGCACACTGAGGGACACAACCAAAGTGAACACCGTACAACCCACCCCACAGAGAACGCAAATAATCACAGACACTACGGCACGCCTAAATAATATAGAGCTAGCTAAGACCGCACACATCCTACAAAAACTCAAACAAACAACGTACACGCAAGGGAACAAAGCAGGGAAATATTTAGCAACACAATTCAGGCAAAAACAATCTAACGCCAAGATCCCGTACTTACTCACACAAGGAGGTGAAAAAATACACAACCCGCAGGACATAAACGACAACATGGCAAAATAGTACGACACATTATACAACCTAAAGAACGATACAACACTACATCAACCCACCAACCTAGAAATTGAGGGTTTCCTCTCTCTTTCCAAATTACCAACACTGACAGACATACAGCGATCACAACTACAAAACCCAATTACAGCGAATGAGATCCTGCTCACTATAAATTCTCTACCACCTAGCAAATCACAGGGACCAGATGGTTTTACAAACGCATATTACAAAAAGTTTGCCGCCACTCTGTCCCCACACTTAGAGATAGCATTTAACCACATTATACAAACAGGCCAGATCCCACCGGAAATGCTGATGGCACACGTAGCCACCCTGCCAAAACCGGGCAAACCCCCAAACAAGTGCCAAAATCTGAGGCCAATCTCGCTCCTGAACACAGACATCAAATTACTAGCAAAATTTTTCGCAAATAGACTAACACCCATCATACCCACGATCATACATGATGACCAAGTAGGATTTGTAGGTGGCAGACAGGGAGCGGATGGCACGCGTAAGATTCTAAACTTACTTGAGGGGGGGCGCCAGGGGAGGGACCAGTGTCTGCTGCTCTCATTGGATGCTGAAAAAGCTTTTGACAGGCTGCACTGTCCCTTCCTCCGTGCAATCCTATACAAATTCGGATTCCCCAACACATTCATGCGGCTAGTGGAGGCATTATACTCTGTACCGACAGCAAGGGTGACCAACGGGGGCTTCGCCTCCAAAAAATTTGACATCACAAACGGTACTAGGCAGGGTTGTCCACTCTCACCTATTCTCTACATCCTGTCACTAGAACCACTTACACAACTTATAAGAGACAACCCCAACATTCACGGCATAAAAAGAAAAAACTGAGAATACAAAATCACCTTATTTGCAGATGACATACTCCTCACCCTAGAACAACCTCACATTTCACTGCCAAACTTCCACAACACCCTAGCATGCTATAGCAAATGCTCCCACTATAAGCTCAACGTCGCCAAAACGCAAGCCCTGGGGATAAACATCCCCACAGCAACACTGGACAATCTCCGAAAGTCCTTTAACTATGACTGGAGAAAAGACCACCTCAAATTCCTAGGGATCAACATCACCCCCTCACTATAAAACGTATACAAGACAAACTACCAAAAAACCCTAAGGGAAATCAAAAATATACTAACAGGGTGGAGAGGTAAATACATATCATGGTCGGGCAGAATGGCTGCGATAAAAATGATAATCTTACCGAAGCTACAATACCTCTTTAGAACACTCCCCATAAAATTACCAAGCCACTTCCTTCAAGAAGCGTACAAAGTCATAATGTCGTTCATATGGGATGGCAAGAAGCCAAGAATATCCAAAAATATTCTATATCTGCCACGAACACAGGGAGGGATGGGGGTACCAAACATACAGAACTATTACCAAGCAGCAATCCTCAGCCCACTCTTAGCACAATGCAACAAAGACCAAACAACCCAATGGTCGGACATAGAGGCACACCACGCCAATGGGATACCAATCTCTGTCTTAGCCTGGCTCCCACGCCCACACAGACCCCCGCAAAAAATTATGCTCCCAACAACAACACTTACCCTACACATATGGGACCAGTACTGCCACAAAATGAAATGGAAAGGTAAACTCTCCCCCGCCACTCCAATAAAAGCCCTCCACTATATAATACCAAATTTCAACCAATGCCATTTGGCAACGACATGGCATCAAATTCCTACACCAAATGGTGCAGGGCCGAGAGCTCAAAATTTTTTAAGAACTAACAACAGTGTTCCACCTCAACCCCACAGCACTATTCTCCTATAGGCAAATCCAGTCATGGCTTAAAAAACAAACCACTACCCACAAAGATGATGTGGTATTTGGTCCCCACGAGGATTAAAGTAGCACACCCACAGGCCACAGACACATGCTGGAGATGCCAACAACACAAGGGAACAATGCTCCACATCTGGTGGACGTGTCCTGATCTCACCACCTTCTGGGACGACATAATAAAACTTGTTTACCTAAGCACACAAATAAGACTAGAACGCAAACCAGAAATTTTCCTCCTCCAGCTATTCCCCAAAAACCTAAAGAAACCACAAAAATACTTAATATACCACATCATTATGGCAGCGCTAACAGTTATTAGCAGACACTAGCGATCGGCCTCTCCATCAAAGCTCCAGCAGTGCATACAAACAATAGAAACCACCAAACAATATGAATTGGCGGCCAGACGCATAAACTCACCGAAAACAAATTGGATAGAGGCATGGGAAAACTGGAGTAGCCACCTACAGAACTCCAAAACACCCACTTAGAAACCGTGCAGGCGGATGTCTACGAACCGACAGCTGTGTCCCTAACGCAAGAGAAATGTATAGAATATAGTTAAACAAGAGCTATGAACATTGTAATATTATGTTGGTCAAAGCAATAACGACAGACACATATAAGCACTAGAAAGATGCAGCTCACCCCATCCATACATATTATACCTAGTCATGACAAAGGAGCTAGCAGAAACTGGAAAGGGAAAATGAGTATCAAACGGCAAAATATGCCCCTTCCCCCCCTGAAACCCTGACTTAGGTTCGAGAGGTGCGGACAACTGGACTTTCCCCCCCCCCTCCAAATTATTCGCCCTTCTCCCCAAATCCCTATAGGGTGACAATACTCGATCGCCCACAAAAACAAAATGAAACAATCTCTCACCCATACACAGTTGGGGAAAACACATGAAAATGTAAATGTGTTATTACATACCGCTGTGTGTGAAATGAAAAAAACGCCGAAGGCAGAATCTGTGAACAAGGACACGTGAAATGTTTTTATGACACCCTTCCCTTACTTGTCTTCTGTACCCCTATTGCTGTTACACGAAAAATAAAAATTGTCAAATTAAAAAAAAAAAACAACCCACAAAGGCCTACCATTTGTAAAAGTAGACACTCCAGGGTATCTCATAAGGTGCATATTGTGCCTTAACATGCCCCCATTTTTTTCACCAATATATGCCAAAGTATGTGGTAAAAAATAATTTTGTGCATCTTTTACATACGGATTGCATTTTTGCTGGCATTTTGTATATTTCATATGTGCCATTAAGTTCAATCCCCCCCAAATTATGCTCAGTTAAGTCTTCTGAGTAAAAAGACACCCCCAATGAATGTCTTTGGCATTATTTTGTGAAGCTACAGTGCCATATAGGGGACCAAGCCATATCAGTTTTTCCCGAACTTTGAATTTTGACGTTGGGCCTATGTGCAATTTCCAAGCATTTTCGCAGGTTTTAAATTCAAACTACCACACAAAGGCCTACCATTTCTTAAAGTAGATACCCCAGGGTATTTCAAAAGGTATATTTTGAACCTTAGCGTGGGATCATTTTTCCGCTAGCTTGTACCAGGTGTAGTGGTAACAAGCGTTTTTTCTGCCTTTTTGACACACAAAGTGAGTTTGCGCAGTATATTTTGCAAACCTTATGTGTGCTACGACTGTATAATACTTCATATGTTGCTCAGCTATGTCGGCTGAATACAGCAATACCGCCGTATGTACCTTTGCCAGGTATATGTGGATGTTGAAGGGGCGCATTTGAAACGCAGCCATTCAGTTTTTTTCTAAATTTGAAGTTTTTTCGCTGTGTCCATGTTCCAATTTGGAGTAGTTTAGACGGTTGGTTATTGAAACTTCCCCACAAACACATACTATTTATTAAAGAATACACCCTGGGGTAATTCAAAAGGCATATTTTGAACCTTAGCGTGGGATAATTTTTTCTCTAGTTTGTTCCAGGTGTAGTGGTAATGAGCGTTTTTAAATGTATTTTTTTACTTTTTGAAACTTTTTTTACTTATGAAAACTAGTTTTTAAACTTTTGTTTTGCTTATTATTTTTTTTTAACTTTCCTAAACTTTCTTAATTTACCGTTAACCCCTAACTAGCAGTAAACAGCACTAACAGTAAATACCCAGTTTTCCAATAACTCCCACCCACCCCAGCTAGCAAAATATATAATTATAAAATATTTAAATTAATTAATTAAATTGAACCCCTGAGGGTTAAAAAATAAATCAAAGTTAATCCTCAGGGGTTAAAAAAAATTAGATCACAGTAAAATTTAATCCCTGACAATTGATCACTGTAGTCAGTCATCAATTGGCAGGGAAGGGGATAATTTTTTATTAAAATGGGTAAAGGGGGGTGGGATTTTAAATTAACTTTATTTTTTTTTCAACAGGGGGCAGGATCATCACTGATCTGTCTCCCTGCACTTCACACAGAACCAGGAAGTGCAGAAAGGCGGAAGGTGAGTATATGCAGCACATGTGCTGAAGGTGAGTATATGCAGCACATGTGCTCGCTCTGACATGCTGTCAGAGCGAGCACATGTGCTGGGCAGCCTGATCGGGTGCTCCCGGTCTGCCTCGAATACAGAGGCAGACCGATGCACTATTAACCCCGCGATCGCCGCTATCATGTTAATTTTCACGTTAAGGGTTTCCCCTGAGTTCGTCCATCACTCGTCATTAAGGGGTTAATAGGCTCTTTACTACCTTTGCAGCTGGCAACTTACAAACTATGCAGTATTAATATGGAGACAAAAAGTAGCTGACATGGTTGACAGAAGTAACAATCATTACAGATTGATATCAGAATCTGAGTCCCAGTCCCAGTCCTGCAGTGTGAAGTGTTACAACTTTTATTAGCCACATTATGTGTCTCAGTTTTCATCTATAGAGTGACTGAGTACTTTAAAGAAGTTGGTGGGCACTGAGCAGCTTAGTCTACACTATGCAATGTGCTGGAGGAGTCACTAAAACTATTAGTGACAGATAGTACAGTGATGTCAGAAATATCTGCCATTTTAACTCCCTTCCCTGGATATATACATGAGTTAATTTCAAAGTATTCAAGAGTCAAATGTGAGGCCATCTGTTCGAAAGCTTAAGCCTGGTGTAAATTGGGTCATTTAACAGGACAATGATCCTAAGAACACCAGCAAACCAGAATGGCTGTAAAAGAAAAGAATAAAGGTGTTATAATAGCCCAGTCAAAGCCCAGGCCTCAACCCGATGGATATAATGTTGGGGGACCTTAAAAGGGCAGTGCATAAACAAATGCCAGCAACCTCAATGAACTGAAGCAATACTATAAAGAAGAGTGGGCCAATATTCCTCCATAACAATGTGAGAGACTGATAAAGTCATACAGAAAAACATATTGCTACTAAAGGTGGTTCTACAAGCTTTTGAATCATAAAGTGAACTTTATGTTTTTTCACACATGGCTTCTCCAGTTTGGCTTCATATTTGTTAAATAAATTATGACACAGTGCAGTTTGTCATGTGCTGTTATTTATGTGAGCTTGTATTTACCTAATTTTAAAACCTGCTAAGGAACATATGATTTCTATAATGTCCTGATATGTAAAACCATAAAATTTAACCAGGGTGTACTTCCTCTTTCCCATGACTGTATGTATGTGTGAAAATATATATATATATATATATATTTATATATATATATATATTTGCAGAAAGCTTGGCAGTCACCTCTTCAGTGTAAAAAATGAAACTTATACCTTGGTGCTGACCCATGTTATATGTTTATTCCAAAAAATAGGGTACACTCTGAGGTTTTTACATTCAATATATCAGATTTAATTTACTTCATGAAAAAAATAAACCCAAAGTCCCGATGGACGTAACGACCCCTGTGGGAAGGGCAGGATTAAGAGCCCATTGGGCCTGGTTCAGACAATTATAATGGGTCTGAAACAAAAGTAAAAGGTGCTGATCCACAAGTGATAAATATACCTTTAAGAGTCACTGTCAGTAATCTTTGTCTCAATGTTGAACCTTTCAAATAAATAATACACACAATAGTGCAAAACCTCACAGAAAATAATATATAATACCATGTCAAGGAAACACTCACATATTCATGAGCTATAGACTTAGCTCAAGTATTTCCAACCTTAGGGTCCGTTAAGGTGACCCTCCCCTTCTTGTATAGTGGGTTTCCCTTGTTCTTTCTTATTATTTCAAAGAAGACAGCAAAGGGTGCAAATGTACTTAATATTTCTGTGTATATATAAAGTGAATACTCACAAGCCAGGAGCCAAAGATTAGGCTCAAATTAAGTATCTTGTGTGGTTAAGGACCACACTCCTTCTAGATATGCAGGAAATAAAGTGCCATAAGTGTCAGTATAAAACTATTTATTATAGTAAATATAAATTTCCAACTGTTAAAAAAATATAATAAAACACTTAATTGGCAATGTTCCAAAAAATTATATGCTCCCTGTCCCCAGGTGCATTTTGCCGGTAATTCCTCGGCTTCCTCAGCTGGGTGTAAAAATAAGTGTCCATACTCGATGGACTAATCCTGCTTTATATACCCCATTAGTAGGAGGATGATTACTCTCAGGTTTCGACTTACGCGTGAAATTCTCCATCTCTCTGGAAGCGTGATGCGTTTCAAGCCTCGTTTTGAGTCGATCCGTTATGACGGCTACTTCCG
Source organism: Pelobates cultripes (assembly GCA_933207985.1). NCBI lineage: Eukaryota > Metazoa > Chordata > Amphibia > Anura > Pelobatidae > Pelobates > Pelobates cultripes. The sequence goes on from OW240912.1 coordinate 177,773,466, forward strand.
CGTGAAATGCCGCCACGTCGTATCCACTTTATAATCTATTCGTAGCGAGTATCTGATTCTTCTTGCATTCCAGCGGCCATATTCAGTCCTACATTGCGCTGTATTGCGTTTCAACAATATACTATTCTACATCATAGTTCGTACAGAAATTCTATTCATATATAGTTCTTATAGAAGCTCCGAATATGTCATGGAGATGAATATAAAAATAAAACAGACAAAGAAAAAGATCCACAATTACATATATAGAAAAATAATAATAATATAAAAAGAAAATGATTAGGAGGGAAAATTAACCTGTGTCTATAAAAAAAACACATATGTATAAGAGGGTGAAATAATCCTCTTATACTCTTATACAAGATATCCATAGCAAAATCCTAACATAATTAAAAATACATAAAATAGATTTAAAAAAAAAGGAGTATATGGGACTAATATACTAAAAAAAATGACACGTGTCAAAATCTGAATTTATCTGAATGCATATGGAATGAGGATGTTAAGTTTACAAATCCATTGCATCTCAGTTTAAGATCAAAATTCCCTTCTCTACAATCTTTATTCACTTTCTTTAAACCCATGTACGCTGCTCCCTTTGGATCACTATTATGACATATTTTAAAGTGGAGAGATACACTATAATTTTCAAAGCCTAACAATGTTTCTAATATGTTCTTCTATTCTAATGTGTAAGATTTTGCCGATATAATTTATGAAATTTGTTGAATAACATGTAATAAAATCTCAGAATATTCTACTTCCTCTCTAGTTTAAAATTCTTATAATTCCTTTTTTCATGTTTGGTTCTTTTGCAGGCTAAACATTGGCCACAACCATAAAACCCTTTTTCATTATTCAAAAAAGTGATTATATTTTTATTTTCTGTAATGAAGCTAGTGGTTAGAGTATTACGTAGATTACTAACTCCTCTATGCATAAAATAAGGTGTGTCCGGTAAAAATGTCTTTTAAATTGGATATTTTAATAAAATAGGCCAATATTTCTTTATAATTTTTCTAATTTTATAGCTTTCTGTACTGTAAACACATATGTAAGGCACTTCATAGTATGTTATATTTTATTTTTATATTTTAAAAGGTTCTTTCTCTCTAACTCTCTTACTACCATCCTTGATTCTTCTATTTTATGTTCTTTGTAACCCTTATCCATGAAGTCCTGTTGTATATGAGTAGACTGAGTTTCAAAGGTGCAATTGTCAGTGCAATTTCACCTAATTCTAAGGAATTGTCCTCTTGGGGCATTCTCCAGCCCTGGCAAAAAATGACAACTATCCCTCTCTATAAAACTGTTGGCCTCTATTGTTTTAAAATAATTTCTAGTTTTAATGAACCCATCTTCAGTATAAATATTTAAATCTAAAAATATAACCTCTTGTTGACTCCAAGTACTAGTTAATTGTAGATTATGCTAGCTTTAGTGTACCTATAATCTTAATTTTATTAATAACAGGAGGCGAATATTTGCTTAAAGGACCACTATAGTGCCAGGAAAACAAACTTGTTTTCCTGGCACTATAATATTAATAGGTCCCCCCCACCCTCAGGGTCCCCCTCCAGCCGGGCTCTAGGGGGAGGAAGGGGTTAAAATCTTACCTTTCTCCAGCGCCCGGCTCCCTCGGTGCTGGGGACTCTCCTCCTCCTTCCGACATCATCGGCTGAATGCGCATGCATGGCAAGCGCCGCGTGCGCATTCAGTCAGTCCATAGGAAAGCATTTCTCAATGCTTTCCTATTGACGCTGGCGTCTTCTCACTGTGAAAATCACAGTGAGAAGCGCGGAAGCGCCTCTAGCGGCTGTCAATGAGGCAGCCACTAGAGGCTGGATTAACACATATGTAAACATAACAGTTTCTCTGAAACTGCTATGTTTACAGCCAGCAGGGATAACCCTAGATGGACCTGGCACCCAGACCACTTCATTAAGCTGAAGTGGTCTGGGTGCCTATAGTGGTCCTTTAAGTCCCTCTTTACTAGAACTCCAAAGCAACACATTAACACAGAGAAAATCAACCAATCAGAAAAAAAGTTAGATACAGTAAAGCTCCCCTTCTTTCAAGCTGCAACAAAACAGAATAAGAAACAGAATAAAACCATGCAGTGTAACATAAGTCCTTGTAGGCAGTGAAGTCAAGAATATCATCCAGCCGAGAGGAAACTTCAAACGTTGTGCCTCGGACAGATTACAAACTGAAACGAGAAAAACATAGTCGAAAGGGCTGGTTAGATAATGAAAAGTACTCTGAAAAAACATGCAGCCACCCAGTGCGACAAACAGTATTGCTCTAATGTACAGAGATCCCAACCGTTCTATGTAAGAAACGGTAACATGAAAAGCAACAGGTAGCAGAAATAACAAGCAGAGTTGCATACATACCTGATTACCCAAAACGTCTGACCAGAGGTCAAACAAGGGTAGGGATGAAAAAAATGGGAGGTAAATATTTGCCTCCTGTCATTAATAAAATTAAGATTATAGGTACACTAAAGCTAGCATAATCTACAATTTTATAACATGACAGGAGGCTTCATATTTGCTGTTTTAACGCTCAGTCAGCAAAGCAAACAAAGCTTGTTCTGTTGGTAAGTATACAGGGAGGCCAATAGATTCATCCTGAATAGATCCTTTCCTGCGAGATGTGACAGAAATGCAATCGACAGAGACGCCAGTCGTTGATGTTCCTCTAATCCTGGGAAAAAGTCAAACCGCCGCAGGATTCGCTGTACCTGGTAACATGTGACCGGGCTCCACCACGGCAGTCGATGTAATGCAATGTAATATGGTGTCCATTCTCAGGAGGATGCAACAGTCTGATAAATCATCGGTGTAACTCAAGATTTGAAAGAAAAACCTGCGATCAGTTTCGGACCAAAGATGTGGAAGTCAGCTTCCGAGCATCCAAGGGCTATCAGACGATGTGGCTCCGCAAGCAGTTCCCCAATCTCAAGACTTGTGTTTGGAACCATGACCAAGTCTGGGGCAGAAAAGAATAAAAGTCTTACCGTTCCCCATTGACCTCTGAGGTGAGTGGTGTCATCTGAAAATAGGTCTACTCTGCAGGCTAGCATGCGGAGGGGAATCTGGTCATGCCATAGAATTCTTTGGCTAACCATGCAAATTGTGGAATATTTATGACTGTAGTCGATGAAGCACTCCCAAGGGCACATCGATCCTGAACCCCAGAACTTCACCACCTGGGACGTGGTGTTGGTTGACTTTCCTTGGAAGACTGCAAAGCCCAGGTATACGAGCAAGGGGATTGTAAAGTGAGGTTGAGATCAGTCCAAGGCATCCTCGCGGGAGAGTAATAAGGAGTCTGGCTACGAGGTAATGGAAACCTTTGTAAACAAAGATGAGCCATCACTGGTCTTAGCAGTTGGTGAATCACCAAGAGCCCGCACTTAGATAGGAAACTAGATAGGTTGACCTGGCCAGGCTGGTCATTACCCAGGAAACACAGCAAACGGTACATGGAACCTTTCCAGAGGTTAAAGACAGTGTGTAAACTTGCTCGACTTCTTACAAATAAGAAGGCTGGATCCATAGAAACCCCCGAGTCAGATGGGAAGCTGACACGCTCTTTAGTTGACCAGGGTCTGGACAAGCGCCTGGCGGTCAGCCGTCAGGACCAGGACCGGTGGGAATGGTGTCCATATAGCGATGGAATGGAATAGTTCAAAATGGCTGTAGTAATGACACCGCTGTCATTCAGCCCTGCTGGAAAAAACTGAGATGGGGTCTGATGAAACGCTTGTCACACTAAAGAGAGGGCTGTATTGAGTGTGGTGTGTAAGTACATGTGTTTGTGAATTTTTTAATAATGTTTCTCCAAAACCTAGGTCCTAGGCCAAGGGACCCCGTTCTTAATTCAGGGTCTGCCATCTTGACATCTATATGAAGGAATGCCATCCATCTTCGTTCAGTGCATATTGATATCTAGCATTGTCTAGTAGGTCTTAACAAAGACGGTTCCAGAGGGCAGCTTTGCGTACGGGCTTCATCCGCTAGAAGCGTGAAATTCGCCAGGGTTTTGAGAACGTAGAATAACTTGATTTGAGCCAGTCTCAGGATGCGACCAATACCCCTATAAGGGTCAGGTCTCGATCTTGTGAAGTATGTGTAGGTCCCTATGTTGCACCTTGTGGTCATTGCAACCTTATCAGGAAGAAATGGTCTGGACATTCTGCCCGAATCTTGTATGCACTTCCCAGTCTAGGGATCTATGAGTCCAGTAATGTACATACTGGGCCAAATGATCGGGAGCCAGCTTTCGGGTGACTTAGGGTGGCAAATTAAATGCCGGTCGAAGAGAGGTTTAACCCCATTGAATCCAAGCAGATGTTGCCGTTTGGACCTGACTGAATGATTTGTGTACAAAGGGAGAGTCCTCCACCTCCGAACCTTGTCAGCTATCCTCATCCTCAGAGGTTGAGTGTTCCTTCTGCCATTTATCCGAAATAGATACTGGGTAGGAACCGTAGAGCTGACCAGAGACTCAGGTCTTTTTCCTGCGCTTGGTGCATGCCATACACTTTCCGACATGGAATAGTGGGTCTTCCCCTATTCAGTAGCGCTTGCTTTTAGAGACCACCCAAGGTCTTGTGTATGTCTGTATTTGGAGGCATCAGAATCTGAGGGATTGTCCATATTGGTGTAAATAAAAGCCTTGCGTGATAGTCTGCTCAATGCCATGCAGATTCTAAAATTATATATATCTACATCTATATATATATATATCTCCTTAATAACTAGGAGATATAGACAAAGCAGGCCAATCATAGGAGCTGTGACAGTGACAGCCAGATCAAATAGCCAATACCAGGCAAGGTAAGGTACCAGGATGTGTAATAATATGATGGGATGCTCACCTCCAGTAATATAGTATAGAAAAATAGGCTAGTAATAGTGGCAGACAGCATCCGCTAGGGTAAATAATATACATATCCGCAATAACTGGGGCCCACCCAGTAATAATAAAACCTCCAGGAGAATATCCAGTAGGGAGGTACAGTGGCATGGACAAAGCAGGTCAATCATCGGAGCTGTAAAAGTGCCAATCAGATCCAATAGCCAAAATCAGGCAAGGTACCCAGATATGTAATAATATGAGGGGGGGTTCACCCCCAGTAAAATAGTATAGAATAGAGGCCCGTATAGTAGCAGACAGCATCTGCTAGGGTAAATTATATACATATCTGTAATAACTGGGGCTCACCCAGTAATATTTGTCTAGAATACATTCCAATAATAGTAGTAGATGGCATAAGCTAGGGCACTCTTAGAAGTCAGGGGGCTCACCCCAGAAGCTCATATGTAATAATAAAAAATAATAAAATATAATGAGATGAGCTGTAATATGTAATATGAGGCAGTATTCATGAGATGGGCTCATCCTCTAGTATTATGTACTGTGATAAACCGTAACAAAACAAATAACCTGTCAGGAAGCAGAAAACTATCCATATTGGTCTGTGAATGGGAGAGGGGCTCACCCTCCAATAAAGAAATCAGTAGTATATATTGTCAGATTGTAGTCAAAACAGAGAACTGACAGGAGGCAGAATAAATATCAATACTGCTCACTCTCTAATACTGTAATTAGTATCCATATCAGTGTAGGGCTGAGAGAATGAGAGGGGCTCACCCTGTACTAATGAAAAATCAGAATCATGTGTTGACGTAAACTGTAGGGTAAACAGAGAAACTGATATGAAGCAGTCTAACAATCATCATTGGGCTGAGCTTTGATGGGGGCTCACCCTCTAATAATGAAGTCAGTATCATGTACTGACCTAAGCCGTAAGGTAAACAAAAAAAACCGACCAGCGTCGGTATGAAAACAGCATAGGGTTGTGTTTATAAGAGGGTCACCCTCTAATAAGGAAGCAGTATTACGAGGTGAATTAACCCATATCTAAGAACAGAAAAAACAATGGCTTCCAGGACCTCGCGCCAGTGCGCGTGATCCAAGATGGCAGCCAGCTACCGGAGGAAAAAGCTGGAACCTTAACTAATGTCATTGTCAAGCAGTCCACGCCAGTTTTGTTCCCCTACATCCCTCTTAAGCTTCCCCACCTAATCAAGAACATATGAAGAGTAATAAAAAAAAAAAAAAATATATATATATATATATATATATATATGTATGTAAAGGCTTGCCTGGAGTTGTGAGAGGGGCTTGTTGATCCCCTTAAGCACTCCCCTGGATTCAGACGTACTGCCAGATTCTCTGAAATGCCTTTGGAGATGGATTATGGTAGAGAAATGAACATTCAATTCCCGGGCAACAGCTATGGTGGACATTTCTGCAGTCAGCATGCCCATTGCATGCTCCCTCAAAACTTGTGACATCTGTGGCATTGTGCTGTGTTATAAAACTGCACATTTTAGAGTGGCCTTTTATTGTGACCAGCCTAAGGCACACCTGTGCAATAATCATGCTGTCTAATCAGCATCTTGAAATGCCACACCTGGTAGATTAATTATCTCTGTAAAGGAGAAGTGCTCACTAACACAGATTTAGACAGATTTGTGAACAATATTTGAAAGAAATAGGCCTTTAAGGTGTATATAGAACAAGTCTTAGATCTTTGAGTTCAGCTCATGAAAAATGGGGACAGAAACAAAAGTGTTGCGTTTATAATTTTGTTTAGTGTATATGTGTGTGTGTTATTGTAAAATAAATAAAGCTACTCTCACATTTAGATATAACTGCAGGAAATGATTTAGCTCTTTCCTTCTGCTGCATAGTTTCTATAATATCATACTGAATCTTTGGAAATCCTAATATTTTTGGCAGATAGGGTATAAAATGAAATTAATCACAGATTGTTAAAAAAAAAAAAAGGGATACAGCAATATGGGCCAATGAGTATGTTTCCATTTGGAGGAAATAATTTGAATTTAATTTATATACTTTTACTGAGGTCTGGATTCTTAGGTGTAAGGTTTTATCTGCTCACTAAAAAGCCAGTTCTCCATTGATGTCTATATAAAAATGCAAGCAGAGTAAGCCCTCACTCTGCTAGGAGAATCCAGCCACATGTTTCAATCTTTTCATTTTTAAGTATTGTCACAATTTTTTTTTAATCACACCACTATACTTCAGTGCAGCCAGTGACGGTGAAAGGATTTTTGGCTACACAGGCAAAGATGCATTTTGCCCTTGCCGCAAAAAATGTGTCTTGTATTCCCTATTTTGAATTTCTTACCCCCTTTAGTGTATTTTAACTCCCTTTTAGTGTCTCTTATAACCCCTCCTTGTGTAATTCTTATTTCCTCCAGCCTCTTTGTATATCTCTTTCTTTCCCCCAGGTCAATTGTGAATCTTTTTCTTCCCCTAGTCCCTTTCTGTGGCTTTCTTCTCTCAGTAGCTTTTGTGTTTCCCCCAACCCCCTAACTATTCCTGTAACGGACCGTTGTGCACAAAATGGGGAAAAAAAACGTTTAGGCAATCGGCCCCCTTTCCAGAGATGCAGGCACAGCTACTGCAGAACACCAAACTCCCGAACTGGATACAAAATAGCACTCCAAGTCCCGAACTGGAACCTCCCAAATAGCTGCTAGCAGACGAACAGGAAAAGCAGACAATCAGCTTACACTCCTGGCAATCAGTCTCTAACAGCATACAGTGAATCCCCCCAAGAACGAGACAAGGCTCCGTGTTGAGGGTCAAGCAGTGGTCTGAGGTGCTGGCACACCCAGCCTGGTTTTTATTACAGTCTTTTCAAATACAGGACCGCCCACAGGGAGGTATAAAACAACCAATCACATATCAGTTACATCCCACATATTCCCTCCCCTTATCCTGAAAGGAAACTCAATTACACATACAGTTAAAACATACTTACTACCCAACTTTCATAACTCTAAAACCATACATCACATTCACATAAAATTACATATTCACAATCAATTCAGGGGAACAACATATTAAAAAATGGCATGAATCAGACCAGGGGTTCAAAAGTTAGTAAAAGTATATTTTGGGCCCTGGCTGGCACATGGATATCTGGCTCAAACAGGTTTTACAGAGCCCTCTATTCTGGAGACAATGGGGAAAGTAATCCAATTATCCAGGGATAGAGGCAGACTCCATTGAGCACATGGTTGCAAAAAGACATAAAACACTTTAAAATACATAAAGTCACCTTTTACACATAACACACAGACATTTCACATATCCCCAGATAGCTGGGATCTGAGCGCACAAAACTACCGAATAGCGCTCAGATCCCATTCACACAGTTCAATTGCCATGGAGCCGAAGTCTTTAACTACACGAATGGGCTCCATGGCATAGCTATCTGGGTTAACACATTTACATGAAGTCTGGTCCATAGTCCAAAGGCAGCAGGCGGGCAGCCAGGCTTCTCCAAAGCAATGTGGCGAGATTGCTCTCGTCACAATCCCCAGGGGCCTCTGAGCCTCTTTTGCCTCCCAAGCCATATAGACATAGATATAAAGCAACACACACAACCACACAGGCACAAATACATAATTGTTCAGGCACAGAGTCACAGAGATATGCAGGCACACAGTCAAACACACTCATACAGGCACAGACATACAGGCACACAGTCTACAATCTACACATACAGGTCATACATCTACACATAGTGTCATAAAAACACAGACATACAATCATACAGACATACACAGATGCATGCAGACACTGTCACATGGAGGGTGGACAGAGACTGAAAAGGGGTGGAGAAGGGCTGTGGTGGGGTCAGGTACAAGGCCTGCAGAGGAAGTACATGAGAGGTGGGCAGAGCACAAATAAAAAACCTTTTTGATTTAAAAAAACAAAACTAAAGTCTATTCTCCCCTCTCTCGCCCTCCTCTTGACATCATCAGAAAGAGCTTGCTGACTTCACTACCAATCTACTGTGTGCTGCCTGCAGGGAACGTGAGGTAGGCTGCAGTAATTTAAAAAATTCCCCAGTCAGAGACAAGGTTTTGGGATTTTTGTGGTTTGTGGTTTCCGATCAAATAATAATCACACACGGGATCAACCCCCTAATCTTATCCACATCCCTCTTCATGCTACGCACCAATTCCCTCTGTGGCACAAGCCCCAGATCATTCCCCTCGTTAATCAAAATTAAATCCAGAGCCTCCGAAACAGCTCAGAACAGACATTATTCCACCCAAAACCATGAAAACCAAACCAGTGCAGACAAACCAGATCTTACAGAAAGCCCAGCTGCATGTCTTGGTAACAAACTGCGGCTCTCTGTTAAGACCAATAGATGAAGAAGTGGCCTATCAGCCAGCCAACCAATCCTGTAGGAAGAAAGGAAACTACTTAACACCACCATAACATATAACAAAACCTCCTTCCAAAACCCTTGAATCACACCAAATTATCAGGCCACACATAGGACCGAAACCTACTGATTCCCACCGCTCGATCTTCTTCACCAACTCATCAAACAACCCCAACCAGGCTGCCTCCATCGCCGCCCCAATACGAAATGAATGCGTATCAAACTGCGATGCATCCAACCCTAGCCAACCAAAACCTAGATGAAAAACATGAGCAAACTGAAACTTTGACAAGGAAGAACCATCCTCATGTAAGAAGAAAGAGCCCCTAACGTTGGAACGGACTGCCATGTACTCCGAAGGACAATCCACCGGGCAGACAAGTGCCCCTGGTAAGGAAAACAAAGTAATCAAGCATCCCATACTGAAAACATCAGTTTTTGAGCGCCAGAAACAAATCAATATCCTATCACCCCAAGCTTCCACGTCTGAAACCTGTAGACCACCTCCACAAATCCAGCTACTACTTACTTGTTCACCGACTCGAAATGCCCGAAAAAGGGGTCCAAACAGTTGGCCCATGAAGAGCCCCTCACCTGACTGACTAGGGAGCCTCCGCCAATGGACCTAGAAACACTCCTACTGGACTTACACCCCTAACAGGTGAGCCGTAGCACCTCCAATCCTGGCTAGGTGAGCTGTAACGCATCCTTTCCTGGCTACTGTTAGGGGATCCCCTGCTGTCTCTATGCTGCCTGCTCCATCCATGGCTCCTGGAGTGGTGACACGATCTCCGCCGCTGGCCTCACTATAGACAGAGGAACCCGGAGACTTGGCATCCTGATCCTGACTACGGGACGTCCTGCCCACCCGTGCCCCACCCTGCCCAAACACAGGGCATGTTAGACCATCCCTAGCCATAGGGGACACCCTGCTGTGGCTGGTGGTGACATCACTGCCTGTCACTGTAGTCTCCTGCTGGACTCTTTGCACCGCTACCTGGAGCTGCCATGTTCTGGACTCGGGCTTCCCGTCGGCTTTGGTCGGGCTTCCCGTCGGCTTTGGTCTTTGGTTTCCTGTCTATTGTTCTCCAGCAGGGAGTTGTCCCAGGGACACTGCCAGACCAGTGGGAACTGGTTTGGGCAGGAAAAGCCATGCTTCCTTTGGTCACAAAGGACTTCTAACTAACTTTTGAACTAATGGAAGGATTTGCATGATTTTTGGGTATGTTTGTATTTGGGATGTGCTGATTAATAATATGTGACTTATTAATATTGGATGTATGGTTTTAGAGTTATGAAAGTTGGGTAAAAAGTGTGTTTTAAAATGTATTGATAATTGGGTTACTTCTCAGGCTAAGGGGAGGAGATGTGTGGGATGTAACCGTTTCCTCTTGGGTGTCTGAGACTCTTCCTCTTCAACCCTGGAGCCTCCCAAGGGTGCTATATTGTCCCCGCCGGCCGAGCCTCATGCCTCAGTACCCATCCGGCTCCCGCGATATGCGGCTGCAATGGAACTCCTCCACCAACCACCTCGTGGCCGAGCCCAGCCACCACCACTTACCATCCTAGCTTCAGGCCCCTGCCCCACAGGACTCGGGCTTCCTGTCGGCTTTGGTCTTACTTCAGCTCCCGGACTCAAGCGGTGCAGTGGCTTAGTACAGTGCACAGACCTCTGCGCTTGAGCCACAGGTGCAGCTGCTCCCCCTGCCGAAGTCCCCAGGCATTCTTCAAGCCAGACAACACCAAGCTCCCTGACAGCTGCTCTGACACCTTACAAAATCGCCTCCATATCACGATCTGCAACCCTGGAATCCATCTGAAAAACAAAAAAATTAAAATCCACACCAGCCTGCCAGAAACAAGTAGATGGACATTTTCAATTAAAATGGCTTATCATCTAAAATGTCTGCGATATATATCACCCCAAAGTCCCGCTCCCTTAAACCAACTAACTGACAAGATTCAAATGTCCATATGCTTGCCTCCTAGCTATGTCAAGGCCCATTCCACCTAGCTTTGCTGCTCTATGTGCATAAGTTCATGCTTGCATATCCTGTTTCTAGCATAAATGCAGTAGGATCATTAAGTTTATACAGGAGGTAAACTAGGTCTGTTTAACTGAAGCCATATATAACTTGAGGGAGCTCTTAAAGTGATCTGTACCCAGTAGAGGTGCAGGAGATAATAACAGAGATCCAGCCCAGAGTGTAATCCACTATAGAACCCACACCTGCCAAAATATAAGCAGGAGAGTTCAAATGAAAAAAATAAAATAGGAAAAGACTATTAACACAACATTCACAGCCCACACAACATATAAAGCATCCAGTCACTTACTACTCTCAAACACAACTCAACCACCTGCCCACACACATTCAGCCACCACACAAAACACTCAGTGGCCCCCATTCACAGAACAGAGCCCAGGGCTCGAGGAGGAGGCCCCAATATGCCATCCTAGCTAAGACCCTTTGAAATCAAAATCTAACCGTGCTAATAGTAAGACATTTAGAGTATCAATGTCAAAAATGTTTCAGAAATGATTTGACATAATATATATCTGTTGCTGCAGTTCTTCACAGAAGACTGAAATGTAAAAAATATGGGTATATGTATATAATAGGTACATTACAACTAGTGATGTCGCGAACACGAAATTTTCGGTTCGCGAACGGCGAACACGAACTTCCGCAAATGTTCGCGAACCGGCGAACCGGGCGAACCGCCATAGACTTCAATGGGCAGGCGAATTTTAAAACACACAGAGACTCTTTCTGGCCACAATAGGGATGGAAAAGTTGTTTCAAGGGGACTAACACCTGGACTGTGGCATGCCGGAGGGGGATCCATGGTAAAACTCCCATGGAAAATTACACAGTTGATGCAGAGTCTGCTCTTAATACATAAAGGGCATAAATCACCTAACATTCCTAAATCACAATGGATATGGATTGACACCTGACATATGACATATTGACACCTTGACATATGGATTGACACCTGTCCTCAGAGCCCCTGATACACTGACACAGAGCAGAATAGAGACTGTTCCTCCTACATAGGGTCACTTGGCAGATATGGATTGACACCTGTCTTCAGAGATCATGATACACACTGACACAGAGCAGAATAGAGACTGTTCCTCCTACATAGGGTCACTTGGCAGATATGGATTGACACCTGTCCTCAGAGCACCTGATACACACTGACACAGAGCAGAATAGAGACTGTTCCTCCTACATAGGGTCACTTGGCAGATATGGTTTGACACCTGTCCTCAGAGACCATGATACACACTGACACAGAGCAGAATAGAGACTGTTCCCCTACATAGGGTCACTTGGCAGATATGGATTGACACCTGTCCTCAGAGACCATGATACACACTGATACAGAGCAGAATAGAGACTGTTTCCCCTACATAGGGTCACTTGGCAGATATGGATTGACACCTGTCCTCAGAGACCATGATACACACTGATACAGAGCAGAATAGAGACTGTTTCCCCTACATAGGGTCACTTGGCAGATATGGATTGACACCTGCCCTCAGAGCCTCTGATACACACTGACACAGAGCAGAATAGAGACTGTTCCTCCAGATAGGGTCACTTGGCAGATATGGAGTGACACCTGTCCTCAGAGCCCCTTGTGACGAAATGCCTTTTGTCCCTGGATTGTTAGGTGACAAACTGCCCTTTGCCCCCGGCTTTTGGAGGAGCCTGATTGCCATCCTCCTTCCTCCTGACTATGGCCCTGGAGTGTATTGCCATTTAAAAAGACTATTTGGGGCTTATTGGCTTCTAAAGACAGTTTCTTCCCATTGGAATCCATGGGAAGGTGTGTTTCTTCCCCTCCCCCGTTTCCTGTCTATTGTTCTCCAGCAGGGAGTTGTCCCAGGGACACTGCCAGACCAGTGGGAACTGGTTTGGGCAGGAAAAGCCATGCTTCCTTTGGTCACAAAGGACTTCTAACTAACTTTTGAACTAATGGAAGGATTTGCATGATTTTTGGGTATGTTTGTATTTGGGATTTGCTGATTAATAATATGTGACTTATTAATATTGGATTTATGGTTTTAGAGTTATGAAAGTTGGGTAAAAAGTGTGTTTTAAAATGTATTGATAATTGGGTTACTTCTCAGGCTAAGGGGAGGAGATGTGTGGGATGTAACCATTGTGTGATTGGGTAATGTATAATTGTCTGTGGGCGTCTCCCTTGCAGGGGAGAATTGCATAAAAGCAGAGTATGTGCCATTAAAGGTTCAGATCATCTTGTACCTTAATGCAGTTTCGGCTCATGTTTGGGGGATTGGAGAAACTACACTCTGGGGATTGCTATAATCACTATACTCCCCAGGGTATAATCACTAAGCTCTGCTAAGAGCTTCCTGCTCTCTGGAATTTGGAGAGGTCGACCTACTGGAAGCTGGACCCTGGTCTTGGGTCCAGAGTGGGTGGAGACGGCGAGACCCCAACCAAGCTGCAGAGGTTCGTGGGGTCTGCAGTGGCTATGGTGTCGGGCAGAGTGCTTGGAGTCCTCGGAAAGCACTAGGAGCATCCGACGGCGGAAGGTACCCGGTCGGGGTGCCAGCGGTTCCGTCACAGTGGTGGCAGCGGTGGGATGGCGTCCTAGTGCGAGGAGAAGCAGCGCAGAGGCACCGGTAACGTTTGGAATTACAATTTGAGGGCAACGCTAGTATTCGTACAGCGCCCCTGGTCACAGCAAACATGACCTATCGCTTTGAGGGTGCCGCTTACAGGGAGGAGGCAAAGAGGCGGTTAACCAGGTATGGCCCGGATCCCTCGTTAGAGACAACCCTGGCAACCATGCGCAAGTTGGATGAGGAGAATCGAGCGGCATGGGAATTTGAGCTCCGATTGCGGAGATTGGGGCTGTGGCCAATTGATCTCTCTCCCCAGCGGCAGACAGCATCCCAGAGAGAGGAGATTGTCGATCCCTCGTCCCTGCAACACCATCATCACTGGGAGTTGAGACAGTAGCTCTGACTCCCCAGCGGCAGTGTGTTGTCAAGGGAGAAGAGACAACCGGTCTCTCTCCCCAGCGGCAGACAGCATCCCAGGGAGAGGAGATTGTCGGTCCCTCGTCCCTGCAGCAACCATCATCACTGGGAGTTGAGACAGTCGGTCTGACTCCCCAGTGGCAGGGTGTTGACAAGGGAGAAGAGACAACCGGTCTCTCTCCCCAGCGGCAGTGCAAGTTACAGGGAGCCGAAGGTGTCGTCCTTCCTCCACAGCGGCAGTGTGAATTACAGGGAGCCGAAGTTGTCGCCCTTTCTCCCCAGCGGCAGTGTGAATTCCAGGGGGCCGAAGGTGTCGTCCATCCCCCCCAGCAGCAGTGTGTCCTACCGGGAGCAGAGACAGTTGGTCTCTCTCTCCAGCAGCAGGACAATGTTATGGGAGTGGAGACAGGCGGTCTCCCTCTCCAGCGGCAGACTGTGTTTCAGGGAGAGGAGCACAGCACCCTATCTCCCCAGCGGCAGCTTACCCTACCAAGGGGAGACACCAATCTCCCAGATGGCGCAGAGGGGACCATGGTCTCTGTGCCCGACCTACAGGGAGGCTGGACAGCCTGTCCAGATCCCCAACTACCCTCACAGGGACAACAGGAGGAGGGGGTAAGTACGAATTCCCCTCCCCAGCTAACTCCTAACTTGGCCCCAGGGTTAACAGAGGAGATGTTAACCCCCACTGACTCCCATGCTCCCCTGGATACTGAGCCGGACTATGTTCCCAGCACCCCAGCAGAAGAGCTG
The DNA here is from genome assembly GCA_933207985.1 of Pelobates cultripes. Taxonomy (NCBI): domain Eukaryota; kingdom Metazoa; phylum Chordata; class Amphibia; order Anura; family Pelobatidae; genus Pelobates; species Pelobates cultripes. The sequence continues at coordinate 177,788,534 of OW240912.1, forward strand.
ACAGCTGGGCAGAGTGCAGTCGGCCTCTGCCCTCCCTGTGTCCCTTGTCCAGAGCCTGATGTCCTGCAGCCTATACCAGTGGAAGAGCTGGCAGCTGGGCAGAGTGCAGTTGGCCTCTGCCCTCCCTTTGACCCTTGTACAGAGCTTGACATTCTGCCGACTATACCAGCGCAAGAGCTGACATCACGGCAGAATAGAGACTGTTCCTCCTACATAGGGTCACTTGGCAGATATGGATTGACTGTTCCCCCTACATACACACTATTGGATCTCGCAAAACTTACCAAGGATCTAAATCATGTTCCCGTATCGTACATGAAAAACCTACTCATACAAAATCTCTTCCCAAACGTCATTTCGTTCAAAGTGGAGAGAATGTTAAAAAAATATATTTTTGTTCTGAGTGTGAGAAATGCTTTTCAGCTGCTTCTAATCTTAAGCATCATTTGAGGGGCCATACAGGAGAGAAACCTTATTTTTGTTCTGATTGTGGGAAATATTTCTCTCAAAGAGGCCACTTTTATATTCAATCTATAACAGTGAAAAAAGTTTTTTGGTTTTAAATGCAAGCTATTGTGACACCAGTGAGTGAGTGGTGGCACTGGGCACAGTATCCACTGTGAGCCTGACACACCAGCTTTGAGACAACTAACTGCTATTCAATCTATAACAGTGAAAAAAGTTTTTTGGTTTTAAATGCACGCTATTGTGACACCAGATATGAGTGGCAAAGTACACTGGCAGAGGTCTGCAGAGCACACGCTGAAGGAGGCCTGACACCCGGACGCTTGCAGACAACTAACTGCTATTCAATCTATTACAGTGAAAAAGTTTTTTGTTTTTAAATGCAAGCTATTGTGACACCAGTAAGTGAGTGGTGGCACTGGGCACAGTATCCACTGTGAACCTGACACACCCACTTTAAGGACACTGACTGCTATTCAATCTATAACAGTGAAAAAAGTTTTTTGTTTTTAAATGCAAGCTATTGTGACACCAGTGAGTGAGTGGTGGCACTGGGCACAGTATCCACTGTGAGCCTGACACACCCGCTTTAAGGACACTGACTGCTATTCAATCTATAACAGTGAAAAAAGTTTTTTGTTTTTAAATGCAAGCTATTGTGACACCAGTGAGTGAGTGGTGGCACTGGGCACAGTATCCACTGTGAGCCTGACACACCCGCTTTAAGGACACTGACTGCTATTCAATCTATAACAGTGAAAAAAGTTTTTTGTTTTTAAATGCAAGCTATTGTGACATCAGATATGAGTGGTGGCACTGACTGGGCAAATGGGCACAGTATCCACTGTGAGCCTGACACAGAAGCTGGCAGCAGTGGCAGACAACTAACTGCTATTCAATCTATAACAGTGAAAAAGGTTTTTTGTTTTTAAATGCAAGCTATTGTGACACCAGTGAGTGAGTGGTGGCACTGGGCACAGTATCCACTGTGAACCTGACACAGAAGCTGGCAGGAGTGGCAGACAACTAACTGCAATTACATTACACAGAAAAAAAAGCAGACTGATGTTCTAGCCCTAAAAAGGGCTTTTTGGGGTGCTGTCCTTACAGCAGAGACCAGATGAGTCCTTCAGGACTGTAGTGGACACTAACCTAGCTATGCATTTCCCTAGCTAATCAACAGCAGCTACACTTTCCCTCCTCTCCCTAAGCATGCAGCTTGAGAATTAATCTAAAATGGATGCTGTCCAGTAGGTGGGAGGGTCTGCTAGGGAGGGTGTGCTGCTAATTGGCTGGAATGTGTCTGCTGACTGTGAGGTACAGGGTCAAAGTTTACTCAATGATGATGAATAGGGGGCGGATCGAACCGCGCATGTGTTCGCCGTCCGCGGCGGACGCGAACATGCTATGTTCGCCGGCGAACCGTTCGGTGCATCACTAATTACAACTAACCTTTGCATGCTCTTTCTTATGTATGGAAACTTAACAGGGATGTAGGGTAAAAAATCTTGTGGACTGGCTGACAATGAAATTAGTTAAGGTAAAGGTGACTTTGCGCACTATGCAAATGCTCTTGCTGCTTCAGACTCTCGAACACTGTGTGATGTGCCCTTTCTTCTACACACACTACATACACTTTTCTCTGTCCCAGACTGTATAACAGGAGCTTCTGCCTGCTAGTAAGAAGGTTAGGAATGGAGTGGACCAGCAAGTGTTATAGGGAACAGTTCTTAAAAAAGTGTAAAGCTAGCGAATCATTAGAAGTATTTATTCAAAGCTCAGGGTGCTGTCTGCATAGCATGACCTTTGTTGGGCAGCCTGCATGATTGGCAGGTAGCCTGACAAGCATTCACGAAAGGCTGACCTTCTAATTCTTTGGCAGGCAGACCCCCTTTTTAGGCATGTTCGCCCCTTTGCTGATTCTGGTTACATGATTTGTGTCAGTGGCCCTCCCTTTTACTCCACCCACCAACATTCTGTTTCGCTGGACACTGCTGTTAGGGGTATGGATTTACTTGAATAATGTAACCGAGAGATTAGTGTAGGGTATGTGTTTTCTGATAGCTATATCTTGTGAGTTTCCCTCCAGCACTACCTCCACCAGATACATCATGCTTGAGTAGTATAACTGTTTTAGTGTTTTCTGTCAATAAGATTCTGAAATTAGGCCCATCATAATTGTCAGCATCAGGCCTTAATGTGCTCTTAATCTGAACCTGGTTCTAACATGTAAATTATTTGTTAATCTCAGGGCCGTCTTTAATAACGAATGGACCCTGGGCAAGTGTTTGCTTGGGCCCCCTGTGCCCTGCCGCTCTCGCCCCTCACTCCCTGGTATGCAATCACGGCATCCATTCCAACGCAGTGGCGGTACTAAGGTAGAATGAATTTTATTGGGACCCCCAATTGCAAGGTTGGACTAAAGGTAGAACCCCATCTGTCGTGCAACTCCAACAATGCTTTGACAGCTGGGACTCTACCAATTTCCCATGCTCTGCAGGGTTGTATTTAGCACTGAGCCATGTTAGTATGTTTGAATGTAAGCATGTGTTTGTATGGAGTATGTTTGTGTGAATGTGTTTGTATGTGGTACTGGAGTTTGAATGCAAGTGTGCATTTATGTGTAGTGTTTGTTTTGAATGTAGGAGTGTGCTTGTATGTAGTGTTGACGTTTCAATGCAGGAGTGTGTTTTATATGTAGTGTTGAAGTTTGAATGGAGGGGTGTATTTGTATTTAAAGTTGCGGCTCAGATGCACAGGTACACACTCTGACGCACAAGCAGATACACAGATACATACACTGACTACATACAGATAAACAGGCACATACACTGACAGACACACTGACACAGGTACATATATTGACACACACACAGACACATACACTGGTAGACGTACTGACAGACATACTGACACAGGCACATATACAGACATACTGACACACAGACACATATACCGACATACTGACACACACACACAGACACATACACTGATCAACATACTGACACACATACACTGACAGAAATACTGACACCCACACACTGACAGATATACTGACACCCACATACACTGAGAAATACTGACACACACACACAGGCACATACACTGACACACAGACTGATATACTGACACACACACACACACACAGACATACTGGCACACAGACAGATATACTGACACATGCATACCCTTGCACTAACAGACATACTGACGCACTGACAGACATACTGACACATACACATACTGACACACACAGATATACACACACATATATACTGACACACACACACACAGACATACTGACACAGACATGCTGACACACACACACATACACTAACACACACACTAACACACACACTAACACATACACACACTAACACACATACACTAACACACACACACTAACACACATACACACACACTAACACACATACACTAACACACAAACACACACACTAACACACATAAACACACACATACATACACTAACACACATACACTAACACACAAACACATACACTAACACACATACACTAACACACACAAACACATACATACACTAACACACACATACACTAACACACAAAACACTAACACACACATACACACAAACACAAACACACACACACACACACACTAACACACACATACACAAACACACACACACACACACACACACATTTTTTTTAAAAATGTAATCCCCCCAGCCTCCTTACCTTTTGGAGTGCTGGGGGGATTCCCTGGGGTCCAGTGGTGCTGCTGGGCTCCTGGGCAGGTGGCCGGTCGGGCAGGCGGGCGCGGAGGGAGCACTCACTGCTTCCTCTTCAGCTCCCTCGCGCGCCGCGTAGGGATGCCGGCGCCGGAAGATGACGTCATCTTCCGGCTCCAGCATCAGTGCGGTGCGCGAGGGAGCTGAAGAGGAAGCAGTGAGTGCTCCCTCGCGCGCCCGCCTTCCTGCCCGACCGGCCACCCGCCCGCCGGGGTCTGCGGGGCCCACGGGGCAGGTGCCTCGGGCCCCCCAAGAGAAACTGGGCCCGGGGCAGCTGCCCCGTTTGCCCCGCGTTAAAGACGGCCCTGGTTAATCTGCCACTGTCAAGATAAATAGCAGTGAAATTCCATTGTGTGTTTCTTTAAAGTGTTCAATCAGACTTTCCAGGTATTTTAATTAATATTGTTATTTTATCAATTGTGAAATTCACAAATTAATTGTTTTATCAATTAATGCATATTTGTCCTACGAGGAACCGATTAATAAGCAATAATTTATTAATATTGCTTGCGCACATCATCAAGAAAGGGGAGGTATATATGGAGTTCATATTTCCCAATGCCAAACACAGCAGGTAGTTAGGTTTGCCATATCGACCATGGTTTCCTGGACACACATAATGTCATCGTGTTTACTGGCAGCATCTAAAAATGCTGCAATGTATTCTGGATAATGTATATGCTGAATGACTTATCACCTAATGCCTGCAGCATTTGACTTCTACATACTCAAGGGCTACGCTTTTTGTGTGTTTTCCATAAATTTGTATGCATGGTATGTGTCCTGGAAAATATGGTGGATGTGGTTTCCCTACACATCAGTATGACTATATATACAAACAATATGTTGGGATATTGACATTTGCTAGGAAAAAAGTTTTTATTATAGTCTCATTAATTGTCAATAACTCTGCTTGGGCAAAATTATGATTGACAAAATCTGAGCTATATATTTTCTCTGATCTAGTAATAGTAAAAGTGCATTCTAAAGCTACAATGGTGAGACTGTGATTGCTTCAACATCGCTAACTGCTCATTGCAGCAGTTAACCTGTCAATAAATATCATATACGACATTGTAATATCCTTGTTTCTATCTCTCCTATCACACAGATGAAGTACAGATCAATATTTAACTATAGAGGTGAGAACAAATGCAGCCATGATGTATGTGTGCAATTACTTTTTTAAAATATAATGACAAGACAATTACATTTTGTAGGTGTGAGGAAAAAAAATCTTGTGAAGCAATAATTTACACTGAAGATGATGCGATTATTACATGCTTATAGAACACTGCCTCTCATGATAAAATTGATGTACATATGGCTATTTTAATGAAAATTAAAATCTTGGCCACTTCAATGACAATGAAATGTTGGACTGTATAAAAATACATATTTTTAAAGCACTTTAAACTAAAATCTATACATTTGTTATAATTTCTGCAAGCACAATGTAGTGATGGAATTCAATGTTCTTTAAAATACACTTATTTTATATACACTTTGATATAATACACGTTTATTAATAATATATTCACGTGTATACATACTGTGTTTATGCACATATGTATTTACATACAAACATATAATAGAAAATGTATTCATACTTACCGTAATTTTCTTTTCCTGGCTATTATTCATGGCAGCATATACACATGGGTTAGCTCCTCCCCTTACAGCCAATAGGACAGGATTTAAACAAATTCTTATAAAGAAGGATCCAGAGATGAGTCCCTCAGTCTGTTAACAAGCTTACAGAAGAACAAGATCCATAAGGGTGGGCCGTATGTGCTGCCATGAATAATAGCCAGGAAAAGAAAATTACGGTAAGTATGAATATATTTTCTTTTTTCCAGGCTAATCATGGCAGCATATACACATGGGACTACACAAGCTCACAGGGAGGGAAACGAGAGACACAATGGATGCAAAAAAGATTTAATGAAGATATATACAAATTACGAGGGTCGAGAGGAGTGAACTGAATTAAGGACTTGATGACCAAAATGAGAGTCCACTGTAGCTTTAACATCCAGTTTGTAATGTTGGATGAAAGTGTTCACTGAAGACCAAGCTCTTGCTTTACAAATATCATCCAGAGAAGCATTTGCCACAGAAGCCCAAGATGCTGCGATAGCACGAGTAGAGTGAGCCCTGATGCCAGTAGGAACCGGCAGCGATGAGTACTTATAAGAACTAGAGATCGCCGATACCACCCATTGTCTCAACGTAGAGGTAGAGGCAGCTTCCCCCGCCTGTGGCCCACAGGCAACACAAAAAGCCTGGACGATCTCCGGAAGGGACTGTTCTTCTCTAGATAGAGAGACAACGCTCGAACCACATCCAGAGTGTGCCAAATTTCTTCTTCAGGAGAAGAGGGGTTCGGATAGAAGGATGGCAGTACAATCTCTTGGTTCAAGTGGAACATAGATACCACTTTAGGTAGAAATTCCAGGACAGGTCTGAGGACCAACTGATCCTGAAGTACTCTTGTATATGGTGTTTCCCAGGATAATGCCTGGAGTTCACCTATTCTTTGTGCAGAAGTAACTGCCACCAACAGGAGTACCTTTTGGCTAAGTACCATCAATGAAGCCTGGTCAAGTGGTTCAAAGGGTGACCTAGTCATGGCCTTCAAGACCAGAGGAAGGTCCCATGCCGGCAGAAATACCTTAATAGGAGGCCGGATCTTCATTGCTGCCTTGAGGAAACGTATGACCAATGGTTCCAGAGCCCATAGGGTACCTGATAAAGCGGATAGAGCAGATACATGGTCCTTCAGAGTGTTATAGCTAAGGCCCTTATCAAGGCCAGCCTGAAGAAAACAGAGCACTGAAGATAAGGCCAGGGGTTTAATCACCACCTGATGTTCTTGTGCCCAACAAACAAATGCATGCCAAATCCTATGATATGTGGAGGAAGTGGATATCTTACGTGATCTCAGAAGAGTTCTGATAACCGCGTCAGGCATGCCCGCATTCATCAGAGTTTCCCGCTCAATCTCCAAGCCCTCAATTTGAGGATTTGAGGGTTTGGGTGTAGCAGCAGTCGCTGGGATAGTAAATCTGCCTGGACTGGCAATTCCCTCGGGGGTTCCTGACTCATCCGTATCGCCATAGGGAACCAGGGTCGACGGGGCCAGAATGGTAGGATAGCGATGACCTCTACCCTCTCCTTCCGAATCTTCTTCAGAGTTGGGTATATGAGGGGTAAAGGAGGGAACACATAGGCCAGAGTGAACCTCCAAGGTTGGGATAGAGCATCCTGACCCCTGGCTCTGTGATCGGGCCAGTCTTGAAAAGAATGCTTTGATCTGTGTGTTCTGGGCAGTTGCTATGAGGTCTATCTGTGGAGTACCCCAGATCAAAGACAGCTCCTTAAACACTTCTGGGCTTAGATGCCACTCGCTCTTGTCTAATGTCACACGGCTCAGGTAATCTGCCATGGTATTCTGAACCCCTGGGAGGTGTACTGCAGAAATACCTTGAATATTCTTTTGACACCAACACATGATGGGTCGAAGTTCCCTTATCAAAAGATGGCTGCGTGTTCCGCCTTGATGAGAGATATAGGCTACTGCTGCCTGATTGTCGGACTGGACTCGTATCCACCTGTTCTTCAGGATTCCCTTGAAGTGTAGGAGGGCTCTGTGGATGGCCCGTAATTCCAATACATTCCCCGGAAGAACCGACTCCTGTCTGTTCCATCGACCTTGAGTCATCTGGTCCTGACAGTGGGCACCCCAGCCATGGGCGCTGGAATCCATCATCAATAGGACCCAATTTGGTTCTAACAAAGGGAATCCTCTTTCCAAATTCTCCTTTCTGAACCACCATGCTAGGTGCGTCTTTACCAGCGGAGAGATCCTCAAGGGTTGATTCCAATCCATAACCCGCCGGTTGAACTGGTTTAGGAATGACCTCTGAGGAATTCTGAGGTGCCACTGGGCCCACCTGACAAGTCCTATAGAAGAAGTCAGACTTCCCAGAAGTTGCAAGTATTTCCTTGCTGTTATCATACGAAGGTGTAAAATCTTGTAGATGCAGCATAAAATCCTCTGTATCCTTTCTTGTGAAAGGGAGATGGAGTTCCGGAGAGTGTCGAAATTCACCCCCAGAAATGTAAATCTCTGGGATGGAATGAGGCTGCTCTTTTGTAGGTTCACCAACCAGCCGAATCGTTGCAGTTCTGATAGCACAAAATTCCTGTGTAGTATTGCCATTTGGACATTTGGTGCTACTAATAGTAGGTCGTCTAGATAATGAAACAGAGAGATTCCCTGAATCCTCAATCTTTCTATAAGAACGACCAATACCTTTGAAAAGGTCCTGGGTGCTGTGCTCAGGCCAAATGGAAGTGCTCTGAATTGAAAGTGGTCTTCTCCTATTGCGAATCGGAGAAAACGCTGATGTTCCTTGGCTATTGGGACGTGATAGTAGGCATCCTTTAGATCTATGGATATGAGCCAATCTGCCCTCCGGATCTGGGGACATGGATCTTATGGACTCCATCTTGAAGGATCTGACTAGTAGTCTCCTGTTGATTCTCCGTAGATCTAGAATAGGTCTCCACTTGTCCTTGTCTTTTTGGACCAAGAACAGAGGTGAATAGTGACCCTGGAATTGTTCCTTTTCTGGAACTGAAATGATGACCCTTTGGAACCTGAGGTTCTGAACATAGTCTCCCAGAGCCCTGCTTCTGCCCTTGTCCTTGGGCAGACCGGTGGGAATGAAGAAGTCGCCACTGGGTTTTCTGAGGAATTCTAACCTGTAACCTCCTTGAATTATCGTTTTGACCCAGGAATCTTGTATATCCTGTGCCCAAATTTTCCTGAAGAGGGAAAGTCGAGCACCCACCTCCAACGGATAGTCAGAAGTTTTTACCTCCAGCACGAAAGGAAGGATTTCTACCTCGGGAAGAACGTGAAGCATATGATTGGCCTGCACGCCAATTATTATTTCGGCTGAATTCTCTACGTGGTCGGTAGCTACGAGAATCTCGAAAATACTGATCCCTAGGAGGTCGCTTCTCTGACCAAGAGGAACCTGGTCTCCTTGTTCTTTTTTCTTGGGGTAAGAAGACTTTACGCCCTTCAGCTGCTTTCTTAATGGAATCCTCTAGGATCTTCCCAAATAGAAGATCACCTTCAAAAGGTATGGAACATAAATTGGCCTTGGAGGAGGCGTTCGCACTCCAATAATGCAACCATAAAGCTCTCCTTGCTGCTACCGAGAGAGCCATGGTGCGGGAGAAGATCCTGATGATATCCAGCGCAGCTTGTGCGACAAATTCAGTAGCTATCCTTAGGTCATAGATCGCATCCCTGAGGTCTGTTCTCTTCATTCCCCTCTCCACATCTGTATCCAGTTCTTTCACCCAGCTTTTCATGGCTCTGGATACTGCCGTAAGACAAACAGCTGGATGGCATCCTGATCCACCTGCCGAATATATCTTGGAAAGGTCAGAATCCAACTTCTTATCCACCATAGTGGTGTTGTGGAGAGAGGCACTGAGGCTAGTGGTGTTGTGGAGCGAGGCACTGAGGCTAGTGGTGTTGTGGAGCGAGGCACTGAGGCTAGTGGTGTTGTGGAGCGAGGCACTGAGGCTAGTGGTGTTGTGGAGAGAGGCACTAAGACTAGTGGTATTGTGGAGAGAGGCACTGAGACTAGAGGTGTTGTGGAGAGAGGCACTGAGGCTAGTGGTGTGGAGAGAGGCACTGAGGCTAGTGGTGTTGTGGAGAGAGGCACTAAGACTAGTGGTGTTGTGGAGAGAGGCACTGAGGCTAGTGGTGTTGTGGAGAGAGGCACTGAGGCTAGTGGTGTTGTGGAGACCGGCTTGGAGACTATGGTGAGGCCTAATAGAAAGCAGTTGTTGTTGGGGGTTTCCATTATAAGAGGTGTGGAGATGGACAATGGTGGTCTTGTGAGGTGTCTTCCTGGAGCTACTGCTCACAGAGACAGGAGACGTATCTGTAATATTGTTAAGCAAGCAAAGCAGGAAGGGGAATTGGATGTAATTGTCCATCTAGGGACAAATGACTTGGCTTGCAATGAGGTTTCAGAGGTTAAGGAAGTTTTTAGGGTTTTTGCCAATGGTATACGGCAGGTTGCTTCCACACTGTCACTGTCATTCTCTGAAGTTCTGCCTGTGCATAACACTCAGAATGACAGGCGGATGCGTATTAGGGACTTTAATTTGTGGCTTGGTGAATGGTGTCGGGAGCAAGGATTTGGCTTTATTTCTCATGGTAGCTCTGTTTGGAATGGAGATAAGCTGTACAAAAAAGATGGTTTGCATCTTTCTCAAAAGGGAACAAATGTTCTCAGTGAGCAGTTCAGAGGTTTTGCTAGGATGTATTAAAACTAGGAGGGGGGGGCAAAAGGGTGATAAAACATCAATCCAATTGTCCCCAAAACAAGGACAGAAGGTGCCTGTAGCAAGTGTGTTAAAAAATGATAAGCTTAGAGTCATGTCTACAAATGCTCGCAGTTTAGGGAATAAGATCCATGAACTTGTGGCAATAATGGCAACTGATAGTGTAGGTTTAGTCGCTGTTACTGAGACATGGTACAATGAGAAAATGACTGGGACATAGCAATACCAGGGTACTCTTTATATAGGAAAGATAGGGAAGGCAAGAAAGGGGGAGGGGTGGCCTTGTATGTGAAGGATAGCCTAAAATCTAGCCTAATAAAAGTTAGTGAGGCGAACATAGAGTCCGTTTGGGCTACATTAGAATTTGGTAATCACACAGTAACTCGTGTAGGTGTGATTTATAGGCCCGCAGGACAAATTGAAGAGTTAGATAATCTACTAGTTGAGGAAATAGCTAAAATGACAATGAAAGGGAAAGTTATCATCATGGGTGACTTTAATCTCCCTGATGTAAATTGGAAAAAAAAATTAGCTACTTGTGCCATTCTAAACTCCCTACTGGGATTGTCTCTAAAACAAGTTGTTGAGGAGCCAACTTGTAAAGAGGTCATACTAGATTTAGTGTTAACAAATGGAGATTTGGTATCAGATATTACTGTAGGTGAAAGTTTAGGATCCAGTGATCATCAGTCAGTGTGGTTTAATATAAGAACAGTGACTGAGTCACACCACACAAAAACAAAAGTTTTAGACTTTAGAAAAACAGACTTTTCTAAAATTAGAATATGGGTAGAGGAGTCATTATCAGACTGGAGCAATTTAAATGGAGTCCAAGAGAAATGGGATTATTTAAAAGTTGCACTATTGAAGGCAACAGAAAATTGCATTAGGCTTGTCAGTAAAAGCAAAAAATTCAAGAAACCACTGTGGTACTCCGCAGATGTGGCCAAAATAGTTAAAAACAAAAAGTTAGCATTTAGGAATTATAAAAAAAACCAGAGTGAGGAAGACAAAATGATCTATAAGATTAGGCAGAAAGAGGCTAAGCAAGTTATAAGAACTTCCAAATCACACACAGAAGAGAAAATAGCACAGTCAGTAAAAAAAGGGGATAAAACATTTTTTAGATACATAAATGAGAAAAGAAAAGTAAAACAAGGATTAGTTAGATTAAAAACAAAAGAAGGAAGGTATGTAGAAGAGGATAAAGGTCTAGCTGACTGCCTCAATGAATATTTTTGTTCTGTATTTACAGATGAAAATGAAGGAAAGGGACCTCAGTTGAGAAAAAGGATAAATGAGTCATTTATTACACGTGAGTTTACAGAGGAAGAGGTTCTATTTCAACTGTCAAAAGTAAAGACAAATAAGTCAATGGGACCTGATGGAATACACCCAAAGCTATTAAAAGAGCTTAGTGGTGTACTAGCAAAACCATTAACAGATTTATTTAACCAATCATTGTTAACAGGAGTAGTCCCAGAAGATTGGAAGTTAGCGAATGTTGTGCCCATTTACAAGAAAGGTAATAGGGAGGAGTCAGGCAACTATAGGCCAGTAAGCCTTACTTCAGTAGTGGGGAAAGTGATGGAAACCATGTTAAAGGATAGGATTGATGAACATCTAAAAACACATGGATTTCAAGATCAGAGACAACATGGGTTTACTTCAGGGAGATCATGCCAAACTAATCTTATTGATTTTTTTGATTGGGTAACTAAAATTATAGATCAGGGTGGTACAGTAGACATTGCTTACATAGATTTCAGTAAGGCTTTTGACACTGCTGCACATAGAAGGCTTATCAATAAACTGCAATATATAAGTTTGGATTCCAATATTGTTGAATGGGTAAGGCAGTGGCTGAGTGACAGGCAACAGAGGGTTGTAGTTAATGGAATATATTCAAAGCTTGGACTTGTCACCAGTGGGGTACCTCAGGGATCTGTACTTGGACCCATTCTCTTTAATATTTTTATTAGTGATATTGCAGAAGTTCTTGATGGTAAGGTATGTCTTTTTGCTGATGATACTAAGATATGTAACAGGGTTGATGTTCCAGGAGGGATAAGCCAAATGACAAATGATTTAGGTAAACTAGAAAAATGGTCAGAATTGTGGCAACTGACATTTAATGTGGATAAGTGCAAGATAATGCATCTTGGACGTAAAAACCCAAGGACAGAGTACAGAATATTTGATAGAGTCCTAACCTCAACAAATGCTAGCAGAATGCTTGGTTGTATAGGGAGAGGTATTAGCAGTAGAAAGAGAGAAGTGCTCATGCCATCGTACAGAACACTGGTGAGACCTCACTTGGAGTATTGTACACAGTACTGGAGACCGTATCTTCAGAAGGATATTGATACCTTAGAGAGGGTTCAGAGAAGGGCTACTAAACTGGCTCATGGATTGCAGGATAAAACTTACCAGGAAAGGTTAAAGGATCTTAACATGTATAGCTTGGAGGAAAGACGAGACAGGGGGGATATGATAGAAACATTTAAATATATAAAGGGAATCAACACAGTAAAGGAGGAGACTATATTTAAAAGAAGAAAAACTACCACAACAAGAGGACATAGTCTTAAATTAGAGGGACAAAGGTTTAAAAATAATATCAGGAAGTATTACTTTAGTGAGAGGGTAGTGGATGCATGGAATAGCCTTCAAGCTGAAGTGGTAGAGGTTAACACAGTAAAGGAGTTTAAGCATGCGTGGGACAGGCATAAGGCAATCCTAACTATAAGATAGGGCTAGGGACTAATGAAAGTATTTAGAAAATTGGGCAGACTAGATGGGCCAAATGGTTCTTATCTGCCGTCACATTCTATGTTTCTATCTATGTTTCTATTGGTTCTCGCAAAGAAGCTGAACTGTCCAGTGGTAGGCTAGTTCTCCTGGCTACTCCAGAGATGGTAGAGGTGTTTGGAGGTGTCATCCATTTCTTGGAAGTCTTCTCCTCCAAAGGGTAAAGCCTGGAACCTTTTTATCAGGTTTTTCCCATTCTGTTGTAACCAATTCCTTAATGGCTCTGTGAAGAGGGAAGGAAAACTTTAATCCCAGAAATTCAAAAAGCGGTTAAATATATATACCAGGAGAAATCCTGGTATGAAAATAAAAATGGTCTAGGAGACCTAGCAGTAATAAAATAGTTCCAGCATACAGTTTACTTAATTTCTAAAGGGAGCTAAGGAGCTCCCTTCCTAAAGGCTGTAAGGACAGGAAAAAGACTGAGGGACTCATCTCTGGATCCTCCTTTATAAGAATTTGTTTAAATCCTGTCCTATTGGCTGTAAGGGGAGGAGCTAACCCATGTGTATATGCTGCCATGATTAGCCTGGAAATCCATATTACTACAAATCACATGAACTGAGTTACACTAATTAAAACAAACCATTTTAATTCTTCTAAGCACACAAACTCTTACTGACTCATACACTCACACTGTTTAACCAACACACACTTTCACTGACAGACACAAACTCTCACTGATACAAATACACTAGGGATGTGCATGGTCAAAAAATTCAGTTCGGTTCGGAAATTCGGGTAAGTAAAATAATTTGTCTGCTTCAGCAATTCGGACTAATGGCATTTGGTTTGGTTCGGCACTTTGGCAATTCCGAACTTCGACAATTCACACCCTAACCGTAACCCGTAACCTAAATCCTAACCCCTGACCCTAATCCTAACCATAACCCTAACCCCTAACCTTAACCCCTTACCCCTTGTTTTGCCATTTTTCAGAAATCTGAAGCACTTCAGAACTTCGGCTATCTGGAACTTCGGCAATTCAGAACAATTAATGCAGATTCGTTACTCTATTCGCTCAGTTGACTGTGATGGTTACACAGTACACATGCTCACTCAACGGCATCTAGCACCCCCACTGAAGGTTCAGTGAAGCAGTCATTGTTCGTGCATGGTTACATCGAAATCGTGCAAACTATTCTTGTTATATGAGCAATGGCTGTATACTTTCCGGACAGACCTTGTTTGTGTGTATATATATATATGCCTGTAGTTATGGGACCTTCATTTTTCAGATGGGCAAAGTCCTGGCAACTTGATGTAATCTTTGAATTTAGCTTAGAAAACATATGGGTATTGCTGGGAACATTGCGTTATTCCTGACATGCTTTTCTTCAAAAGCATATATCATAAAAAACGCAAGAAGGAATTTTGTCAATGCTGTATGGGATAGAGTATTGACCAGATGTATATATAATGTGGAATTAAGATGCAATTGTTCTCAAAGTGAAGATCTATGTTATACCAATTCATAAATAATTATTGATAAAAAAGAAAAAATAAACTCTTAAAAGTTTTTTCTGTTGAGTATTTCATTATATATATATATATATATATATATATATATTTATATAAATGGTGTATATCAGTGTCTAAATGCTAAATATGATAACTTTGCTGTATTAATCATGTTATTGCACAGGAATGTGTTACCATTATACATCTGCTCAATCTCCTAAAATATACTTGAAGAATAATACATAAATATAAATCAAGTGTAATGCACGTGCCCTATTTTAATTTAATATTAATACATATTTACCCCAATTAATTTATTTTTTCTAATAGTGTTTTGGTATATCTTGATGATTTATAGAGCTAATAAAATATAAAAAAAATATGAAGAATTATTATAAAAAATAGCAAAACTCAAAATCATTGTTTAGACTGTGTGGTTGCAGAGTATATAAAATAAAAAAAAAACTATTTAATTTCTGTTTGTCCCATTTTCCTGATTAAGTCCTCAACGCTCTAATTTTTTAATATCTTTCGAATACACATAAAATTAAGGTGACTTCTCAAAGCCATGTTTAATATATCTCAGATGTTCTTGTATCCTTATATGAAGGGCCCTAGTAGTCATCCCTACATAGGTGAGTCCACATGGGCATATAATTAAATACATGACGAGGGCGTGGCTTGGTCCTCAACTGAGATGGTTGCATAGTTCTGAAGCTCTGCCAACGGCACATTGCAATTGCAAATTTTTAGCCAAAATGAGCATAAATCAGTGTGGGAAAATACCATACTCCATGAAGGCAAATTCCAAGAAACATTCCAAAAAGGAAAAGCGTCTGTGGCGTTGATTTTCTCTCAAATGGACAGAGGCCCAAAACCTACTTAATATGGCATCAAGGTGCCTTCGAAATAAGGGAGAGGGGCAGGATGATGCAGATTCAGACTCTTGCCATACTTGGAGGATACAGCACGCATACTTCATCAAATGTATGTAGATACTATTTTGCCAGTGAAAAAAAAACAATCACTCAGGCCCTGAAGGCCAAAATGGAAGCAATCAAGACCCACACCATGGAGCTGGAGTCCTGTGTTGAGAGCATGTTGTGGAGAGCTTGCTCAAGATCTTTCCAACCGATCAAGATGCCATAACATCAGAATTCGGGGCTACCGCTCACGCAATTGATCCTGGACATATTTAGACCTCTACTACCAGACATCCCGGATGAACAATGGTTTATTAAGAGGGCAAAGAGGGCACATGGCACAAGCGAGGGGAGTGAGAGGCAAGACACCTTGAGATACAATTGCCCTCATTATTGCACAACTGCGGAGGTCATAATTAGGAAATGCTGCGGATCCCATTTATGGCCAATTATGGCCTCCGCAAGACACTCCCATCCAAGGGTAACAAGACTTGACACCATTTACTCTCCAAAAGAGGAGGCAATGTAAGACCATCGCGGATGTGATACATGCTAAGGTGAGGTTCGCCTAGGCTCACCACTTTAAACTGATTGCATTCAGGAACAGAAAGACTACAGTCCTGCAGCTGGCCAGAGATCTCCTCAGCTTCTCTAGAAATTGTAGATCTGGGATTGGAAGTTTGCTTGCTGGGGCAAATGTTCACCCTGCCTCATCTCCCACTGGCCAGGCTGAGAAGCTGAGACCCCCACAGTCCCAGCCTGAGGCCTGATTATGTTCCAGATGAACTCTCCCCACTATTGGGTACTGAGGGTATCGCTACAGTGCTCTTTGGAGCTTGGTTTCTACAGTGAGGCATGGAATAGACAGAAGTGGAGGCAGTGTACACCATATGGGCCTCGAGAGGGGACAGGAGAGAGGGAGTAACCAAGATAGGCCCTGGGACCCAGGGGAGACCCACCCCCAGAGGAATGATCTGATTGCATTCAAATGAGTAGCATACCGAGGGGCCAAGACAGGGTTAGGGGATCATACTTAGTTCTCACTACAGCAGGGATAGGCAACTTTTGGCAATACAAATGTTGTAGACTACATGTCCCAAATAGTCATCTTGCAAGTGCCTCTAGGTGAGAGGTGATGTGTGGAACTTGAAGCACAACTCATAGGAACTTCATGTGTGTTGCTTCCCCTCCAACTAAACCCCTCCATGTGTCTCATTCCCCCCCAAGCAAGCCCCTCCATGTGTCTCATTCTCCCCCCCAACCAAGCCCCGCCATGTGTCCCACCCCCCCAAGCCCCTCTATGTGTCTTATTTCCCCCCAAACTACTCTCTCTATGTGTCTTATTCCCCCGAAGCAAGCTGCTCCATTTTTCTCATCTGCCCAAGCCCCTCTTATTCCCTCCCAAGCAAGCCCCTCCATGTGTCTCATTACCCCACTAAGCAAGCCCCTCCATGTATTCCATCCCCCCTAGCCCGTTCATGTGTCTTATCTCCAAGCAAGCCCATCCATGTGTTCCATTCCCCCTAGCCCGTTCATGTGTCTTATTCCCCCAAGCAAGCCACTTGCCCCCCCCCCCCACAGAAGCTCCACCATGTGTTCTATTTTCTGCCCACCCGCTGCATGTGTCTCTCCCCCATCCCCTCCTGTACCGGATCACTGCCGTGGTAATACCGATCAGACAGGAAGTGCTCTCTCTGAGAAGACTTCCTGTCAAACTGCTCAACCACACTACACACAGTGGCAGGAGAGGAGCAGCACAGCCCATCACTCTGCTCCTGCAGCTCACCATGGGACTGGGTGACCGGTGGGCCACCTGCATACCACCAGGGCAAGTGCACTAGCCCTGGTAATATGCAGGCGGCCCACAGTTGCAGCAGCGACTGGGCCGTGACACCTTTTGTAACCTTTGTTTTAAATTCTGCATAAATGTTAAATCTGTTTTGGGTTTTTGTTTTTTTGTTTTTAAATCTCACTATTATTTCTTTCATTCCTGTCTCAAACCTACTGTAAGCTACAGGACAAGGAAATAGCTTGGAACAATATCCATATAGTCTATGCATGGTCATGATCATATTAATTATAAAACACCGTCAATGTATATGTTGAAGACACGTTAGCGAGGTCAGGCAGGTAAATATTTGCTTTCTATATTAGGATGGTTGGTTTCATTACACATTTGCTCTCAATTCTAAACGTTTAATATAGAACAGGACTGTAAAACAATAAAGGACAAGGATCAAAGATATGGACTTCTAATTATGTGTGCTTTATTATTATTGTAATCAGGTATACTGACGGGTAAGTTGAAAGGCATTCAAAAATATTCCAAAAGGAAACATCTGCTGATGACACTCATGCAAATCTAAAGCAACAGTTCATCATTTGTCAACCTAATTCAGGATTTATCTATTTTACTTAATGTTTCAGAGTTCAATGGCAGCTGCTTTTCCTTCAAAGGGCATATATTAATGGAAAATTAGCTGATGTTAAGGACATCCATCATATAATTTAAAAAAAGAAGGCATCGCAACAATTTATTTTCAAAACCTACATGCATTAATATAGTTGGTCGATTAACAAAATAGCAAAAGAATGAACTGTTGTTCATTATTTGTTGTTGAGTTTTGCCTAGACTATTCTGCCAGACATATCAAATGTAGTTATTGATTAATATATTATATAAAGCGATAAGGCTAATAGCAAAAAAATAGAGGAAGGAGTGGCAACTTAGAGGCACAAATGATCGTGTAGCAAGGTTTTCTTTAAAGTATATAACTTCTCATTAATATTTTGTGTTGCTGTATGGCAAGCAGCAATTATATCTGAAATAAAAAGCTGTATCAAATAGGATCTTGTCTGAGAGTGTGTTTATATAATCATTAATGTAATAAGCTCTGCAGAGAATTGTTCTTGCTATTCTAAGTAAACAATATTTTGGAACCCCTACACTTTACTTTTATTTTGCTCTACATTTTAAATATTTCATCAGCATTTTGGGGGCCCTAACAAGGGTCAAGGTCTGGGGCCCCAAGGGCCACCTCTAAGTCTGTAATGTGTGTAAAGCAGATACAGGGTGTGTTTGTGTATTGGATGTAGTGTGTGTAAAGTGGACACTGTGTGTGTTAGTGCATGAGTAGTGAATGTAGTGCATGTGTGTGTAGTGGATGCAGTGTGTGTATGTATATATATATATATATATATATATATATACTGAGCAAAATTATAAACACAGGGCAAGCAGCCGACCAAGATGGCAGCTGAATCACTCTGCTCTGACGACCCCGAGGCTGCCTATCTTGAAAAATCACCCTATGAATGCATAATGGAGAAAAATTCTAAGCAAATGGGTACCCCCAAACCAGACTTGGAATCTCTGGACCGGCAAGGCAGTAAAATATTACTCAGACAATGCCGCAGCTTGTGAAATCATTAACAAGGGGCGGTCATCCTCATTAACTATTATAAGGCTGGTTCGCAAGCTGACTTGGCTGGCAGCAACCTCTCAGTTCCATCTAGTCTGCATACACATTCCTGGTGTCCATAACACAGCTGCTGATGCTCTTTCACTCTCTAAATTTCAGGTCTTCTTCCAGGCACTCCCTACAGCCCATCACCTACCATCCAGGATACCACCGTTCCACAAACTAATCCTGGATTAAATGGGCTATTACACCACGCACAGGCACTTACGCACCACGTGCTTTCACCCAACACCACTATCACTTACGCTAGGGCACTGACTATTTTTAACAAAGTCACTGCAGAGTTTTACTTACAAGGAGACATTTCCATTAAACCCATGGTGGATTTTGCCTCCTTCTGTCACCTACACCTTAAATTATCACACAATACAATAAAACTTTACCTCACCGGGGTACAACATCACGTCCTCAGAACCTTTCTAAATCACGCACCTTTCTTAACTATTAAGAAAATCTTCAAGGGTATTTATGAGGTTACAGTTCCCCCTGGCACTACCAGATTGCCGATAGATGGTCCTATATTTAGGCTACTTAGCGACCTACTGGACACATCCCAGTTTGACTGCAACACAAATCTGGTCATTAAAGCCGACATCTTTATGGCTTTCTACGGTTTCCTCAGACCTAGGGAGTTCACAGTCAAACGTCATCACACCACTTATCTAACTATCATTCCCCTCTTCCCTACCGAGAATGTTTGGTGCCCAGTCAAAATACTTGCTCTCATTGTCTCACCACACGCACTCACCTGATGATCCACTATTACTACATCACTCACCACAGGCAAATACATTTCTCACATTAGAACCCTACTATCAAGGTTGGGCTACAACCTTGCTTCATTTTCTGGCCACTCCTTCCATATAGGTGCAGCCTCTTCAGCATCAAGCTCTAACACACCAGTCCACGACATTAAGAGACTGGGCCACTGGAAATCCTCAATTTACAATACCTATATACCTCGGCCACAGAGGGAGCTCCAATAAGCCTTCAGAAATCTTGCTTTGTAACTTGCAATAAAGTGTGTTTACTTTGAAACCTCCTTTTGCCCTCATTTTATTACAGGCCTACTCATACGTTGGTTTCGGCACATCTCAACAAACTTTGCATCTCCTTTTACGTTCCATTACGTATTAGAAATTCCGAGCACAAGTTAAAAGGCCATTTGGCCTGAATTTGTGGGATGAGTTATGAGGGATTCCTACAGCCAGGAAGTTATTGAATATTTAAAAACTTGAAGAAATCACTCCTGGAGGGGATTTGTAAAGAGCTAGTACAGACTGAATGAACTGTGGAGGAAAATTGTAATTAATTAAAGCTGCTGAGAGGTATCCCCAGTGAAACCTGTCAAATGCCTTTTCAGCATCAAGGGATAATAGCATGCATGCCTACTTGAAATAATGAGCATGAGTGTTATCAGATATCTGTCTATGAGCTATGTATCCTTCCTGATTACTGAGAAGTAAAGGTAAGTATAAAGAGACGATTAGCTCATAGAATATAGGTCTGAATTTTTGACAGTACACAGGCTTGGGCAGACAGATAATATGAGCCTGTAGCAGTTCTTGTAGCCTGTAGCCTGCTTTAGCGAAGAAACAGCTTTTCAACCATTTCACTAACTATGGAATCAAATTATCACAGAATGTTTTATTATACAAGTTTGAAAAGCAGATGGCCTTGCATTCTTTGAATCTAGAACAAGTGGCAATGTGAAATTGTCTAGGAACTTATTACATTTCCTCATGCTAGTTTGAAGTATAGTAGGATCTGAGTTTTAGATTGTAAGAGGGTTATGACATCTGGCAAATTCATGAGCAATATCATTAGGGTTAACAACGATATGACATTGATTAGAAAAAACAAACAGGAAATTGTCAAATGGTCCATCTTTGTCTAAAGTTTACTGACTAATTATACTCTAATGCATGTGCACAGGAAACACATAAGGACCATTATTTATTGTTCTGTGCTATCCCTGTAAGCTATTTATTCTTTGTTTTATCCTGAAATAAAGTAATAGGTTTTGGCCACCCCAATGAGGGTAGTTTTTCACTTCTTTCAATACTGCACAAGGAGGGCTTTCAATAGGCCTCTTGATTTCAAGACCTAGAGATTAATTAGAAAATACCTTTCATTTGCACCTATTCATTATTAGACTGACTGGTCTTATTGCTGTGCATTTTACATGTTTAGCCAGAAAATGTCTGCTCCACTGATATTTCAAACCTTGCTGAAAATAGAGAATAATAATCATATTTTTTTTTTATCATTGTATCCAGCTTTTGTAATATCATGTTAACACGCTTGCATTTATGAACAAAATGAAATAAAATGTAGAAACTTCTCTTTATCTTGAACTGGGTGCCTCCCTCATGGCTCATTTCCAATCACTGTTATACACTCTGTCACGGCTCCTGGAGACGGAGACGTGACACACTCACTCACCGGACGCCACATGGGCCTTGGCATCGAAGGAGTGAGGGATGCATCAAGCGCACTTCTAGCTGCCAGCAAGGTTCGCTGTTGCTCTGCGGCGTGCCTCACTTGTTTCTCACCCACCAGCCCTGTAACCATTTCACATGGCTTGCAGCATTCAGGGGAAGGGAGTCGCCCCTTGCATATTGTGACGGCACCCTGGGTATGAGAAGGGGTTAACGCCGTTGAAAGATGTTCTTTCGCCCAAGTATGAAGTCTGCTACCGAATAATCTGAAGAGCTGAACAGGAACCTTGAAGATGTATCCCCCCCAAGAACGAGACGAGGCTCTGTGTTGAGGGTCAAGCATGAACCGGTTTAGTGAGTGCCACAGGCTGGCTTTTATGCAGGTCCTCCAGCAAGGGATACTCCCACAGGTACCTTGTGGAGGACTGGAATACAATTACAGTAACCAATCATAATACAATACAGTAAAATCCCTCCTCTCTATCCTGGAGATAATTGTGTTAAGTGGCCATAGTAAACTTAATTATCTCCAGGTACAGAAAATATTCCTAAGTTAAAATTGTAACAAAAACACATTAAAACACATAAATCATATTCTCCATAATTAAACCCCAATGTTTGACATATCCACAGATAGATTGGATCTGAGCGCTCAATATGTCCGAAAAGCGCTCAGATCCCACAAACACAGTCAGAACACCATGGGGTTTAAAGGACCACTATAGTGCCAGGAAAACATACTAATTTTCCTGGCACTATAGGGTCTCTAGGTCCCCCCCACCCTTAGGGCCCCGCCGGGCTCTAAGGGTAGGAAGGGGTTAATCCCTTACCTTTTCTCCACCGCCGGGCTCCCTCGGTGGTGGGGATTTTCCGCCTCCTTTCCCGTCATCGGCTGAATGCACATGTGCGACAAGAGCCGCAGGCGAATTCAGCCAGTCTCATAGGAAAGCATTCTCAATGCTTTCCTATGGACGCTGGCGTCTTCTCACTGTGAAAATCAATTAGACAGCCACTAGAGGCTGGATTAACCCATAGGTAAAGCATAGCAGTGTTGTAGAAGTGCTCCAACAAAAATAACTGCAGCACCTCTTCCCCGGATACAGCCTGGCATCCATTTACCCAGTGGGATGCAGTGCCATGTAGGCGGCATGCCCACTCTGTATAAGAGTCACTGGTCTGTTTTTTAGAATCCCGGAATCGCCTCTGGTATGCCTCAAGAGTCACAGCATACCTGGCCAATAAAGTTTCCTTCACAAACACATAATCCTCTACATTCTCGTCAGGAATAGCCCGGAAGTCTTCACTTGCGCGCCCAGACAGTTTCCCTAATAAAATTGTGACCCATTCGTCGGTGGGTACTCTGTGAAGGGCACATTGTCGCTCGAAGTCAGAAAGGTACCCATCAATTTCCCCTTCAGCTTCCACAAAATTTGTAAAAGTTGTAAAATGTACTTCTACTGCTGCAACACCTCTTTGTTGATTCTGGCGCCTGTCCCAAGCGTCAGCATCCACAGAAGCCATTACTTGTGTTATTATTTCGGCTGAGGAATTCGGCCCATAGTGTGCTAACCTCATCCGTACAGCCCAGTCGAAGAGCGCATCTTTGGTTGTCCTCACTGGTTCGACAACATTTTCGGCTTGATCCATTTCAAGCAATTCGGCAATAATGTCCTTTTTTTTGCGGTTGCTTGCCGGTTAACCATGGCTCTCTAGTAAATCCTTAAGGGTAGATCTCTTTAGTTGCCCATAATATACCTCCATTCGCTTAGGTCGCCTTGTAGCTGTCCTTCTGGGGTGAAAGAACCATCCCGCCGCTGCCACCAGATGTGATGGCACGCCTGGTATGAGAAGGGGTTAACGCAGTCGAAAGATGTTCTTTCCCCCAAATATGAAGTCTGCTACCGAATAATCCCAAGCGCTGAACAGGAACCTTGAAGAAATATCCCCCCAAGCACGAGACAAGGCTCTGTGTTGAGGGTCAAGCATGAACCGGTTTAATGAGTGCCACAGGCTGGCTTTTATGTAGGTCCTCCAGCAAGGGATACTCCCACGAGACTGGAATATAATTACAGTAACCAATCATAATACAATACAATGTGAAACACTCCCACATAAACAGTAAAATCCCTCCTCTCTATCCTGGAGATAATTGGGTTAAGCGGCCAGGTACAGAAAATATTCCTAATTCCTAATATTCTCCAGGTACAGAAAATATTGCTAAATTAAAACTCATATTCTGCAAAATTAAACCCCCATGTTCGACATATCCACAGATAGCTTGGATCTGAGTGCTCAATATGTCCGAAAAGCACTCAGATCCCATGAACACTGTCAGATCCCCATGTGGCTTAAGTGTTTTCACCGACCGTTCAGCATAAATCTGTCTAGAATCAGTTCCATGTTTTTTTGTCCTCAGGGTCGGTCTGGTTTGTGAGTTTAAAAGTATCAAATGCCGCTGCGTTCGTATGAATCTAAACAAATAATGGAAGTTCCAGCGGTGTTGGTTTGAAATAGTGACCGAAAATAGTTCCATGCGGTCGACAACAAAACACTTCTGTGCGTTCGATAGTTTAAGATAGCCGCCGCCACGTGTTCGTTCATACGAATGATGACCACCCAACCGACCGTTCGGGAGATGGAAGTGGCTGCGGTTAACCACAGTGTCAAAGAGGTCAAAAAGGTTAAGAAGCAGCACACTTCGCTGCTGGGTGGCCTGCCATTCGGTAGTTCGTTTTAGTGAATGAAACCAGGGAAATAGACGAACAACAGGGAACTGACAAACAAACAGACGGAACAAGTCTTTTAAGGGGTAATCCAGAGACAGGGAGGTCTGTCACACATATTTTTTGGCCTGCCTCCCCTCTGGAGGGCATTCTGTAGCATTCCTTGCTGAGTGCCCCCCACACTGCTTCAGGATCCTCTCAGTGTGTCAGAACCCTGGGGGGAGCTTATCAGGGAGCAGTGAGGATAAATGGGCAAACCGACATAGCGTCCACAAAGACGTGGATGCCTACTCACTAGAGGGGACCATCTCCTTAAATAGGCCCCTAGACCCCTCCTCATGGGAGGGCTTCCATTTCCTCTCCTGTATTTAAAATCAGACCTTCAGAATCTCCATTTCCCGGATTCCAGAATTAACCCTTGCTTGCCTGTTTAACATTTGCCTGCATGACCCTGCCTTGAATACCTGGTTAACCCTTGCCTGCCTGATCCTGCCTTGGATTCATGGTTAACCCTTGTCTGCCTGACCTGCCTTGGATTCCTGATAAACCCTTGCCTGCCTGATCCTGCCTAGGATTCCCGAGTTAACCTTTGCCGGCCTAATCCTGCCTTGGATTATCCTGCTCAAGACTACCAGTGTGCTTGTCCTGCTTGGACTCTCATGCTAAAGACTTTCCATTTGCTTACTGATCCTTGCCCTGCACTGCATGGCTTTGTCCATGAACTTTCAAGTCCAAAGTGACTTATTTTTCAGAGGCTTTCTGTTAAATTACTTTGCTCTGTCCTTTATCTGCATACTAGTTCACCCAAACCGTTACGCACTCTCCACTGCTCTTGGAAGTAAGGATAGAGTAATAATAAAAAAAAGATTAGAAGTATAGCCATCTTTGAATTTTTACCCCTCATTTGCAATGTTTGCCTGGCTGTCACTGGACTGAACTGGATTGTGATGTAATTTGTCCAATCTTTAATACTAATATACATATATGAGGAAAGAAAAATTATAGGTGATTTGTAATATTTTTTCTGTGGTGCAATTTCATGAGAACTAGAAGTTCCCTTCTAATCCCTTTACTAACAAGTTATTTTGGTTTGAAAACATATTGGAACATAGTGTGCATAGCAAGCACTCAAATGTATAAGACAACAATTTTGCGTCTAGACAAACATACAAATTGAGCTTATTTTTCATTTACTTGTTCATCCTTTATAAAAATATTGGGAGGGAAGAGGGGGGGTCACATTGAAAGGTATTCTTTATCTATTTAAGGGTCTTAAATAATAGTATAAATGCAAATGTATATATTTTTTGTAATATACTGTAGGTTAAATAATGGTTAAATGTCCTGCTTATGGTGTTCATAATGAGACCAAAGGCATTACTAGCTTGCCACAAAATGGCAACACAATGTAACATTCCTGGCCAATAAAAATAAAACAATCTAAATAGTGTACAATTGATTGCAAACCTGTTTTGAATTTAACAACCCATTCCAAAAAAAAGATGCAAACAATTCAAAATAAAATCAAGATAAGGAGCAACCCATTGGTAAACATTTGTCAAAGAAAAGTTGACCATTTAATTGAAAACTTAGGAAATTAAAACATTCAGGATGCATTGGTAATAGCCTAAGTGCTGACTTGCAGATAATGGCCATAAAGTAAGTGCAGTTAAATAATATATTACTAAAAATAAAGGTATTTCAACATCTTTTAAAGCAATCTTGGTAATGGAAATGTAATGCTTAGTGGCATAATAGGCATATTAGAGAACATATTGTGATGGTAGTCACCATCGATGGGACCATATAAACGTTGCGCTGTACTTCAGATGATCATATTTTTAAATAAACAAAACCAAATACCATATCAATAAACCACACAAATACCATATGATAAATAATAACCGACACCATTTAACATTGGATGGAAAGGCCGGAACTTTATTGAGGGTAATTAGAGGCATTACAAAACACTTTAAAATTAATTCCATAACCATTTCACCAAAATTAAACTTAACAATCAACCCTTGAACCAGCCAGATTGCTTAAGCCTTAAGCCTCAATCCACCTCGTATTTGAGGCGACCTTACCCCAAGCCGCAATGGCAGCAAACCTCTGCCATTTGCGGAACCTTCCACAATTCTACGGCCTTCTCTATTCCTTCTTGTAAACCATTATTAAAAATGTTAATCCCAATCTCAGATAGGTGAACTCCATCCTTAAAATAAGGCCCTTTACCACCATTTTCCAAATCCACATGCCTCAAACTTATACCTTCTAAAAACAGCACGAACTTATGAATGGCTCTTTTAACTTTACGCCTAACTCTTTCCAAAGCCTTCAACCCCCAATGCTTGCTCCATATTAGTCGCGGCGCAATTACAGAAAATATTAAAATCGTATTGGGGAATCTTAACTTCACTCAATAGATTTTTAATGCAAAATATAAGCTGCAAAGATCTAATATTCCCAATGTAATTTTCTCCAATGTGCATAATAATACATTTTGGATCTGGGAAGTTACTCGCACAAACTTTGTCCAAAACATCTCATTTATTCTTAAACCCCTTACTCCTTTCCAAAAAATCATAAACTTGTCCTCATTCAACGCCGAATTTATGCTATATGATCTCTCAGCTGCTCTTCTCTGTGCCCAAAAGATAAATGAGTGCCCAACTATCCAAATAGCCACTGGTGAGGAAACTAGAATAAAGAAAAGAAAATGTCACCATCAAACATATCATTATATGACATTAAATCCGGGAGTACATAAAGCTTGTAACAATCCTTCACACTCTCTTTGTATCCTCTTGCCTAAGATCTTGAACGCTGGCCTCAGTGGCTGTGCCTATACGGAATGAATGACTAGAACGTTTCCTCTCCTAAACCTAAAAGCTTCAGGCATTTCCTTAAAACAACTCTAAATTGGAAATATGTCAAAGGAGAGCGGTCATTGTGAATTAATAAAGGACCTGGTTCAGGCGGCCTGGTGTCCAAAAAATTATTCCACACCTTTTACTGGGCAAAATTCCGGTTCGTTGGTATAAATTATAATATTTTGACCTTTACTTTCCCTGTCTGTTTTGGATACATTTATAAAAAGAGTAAAACTTTCTTCTCTGACCATCACATCTTCAATAAATAAACCTGATAACTGAAATTTAGAGGCTGAAACAAGTTTGCTTAGCCTAAAGGCTGCAAAGAAAGCCAATAAAAACGACACTTTGAATAAACAAACTTCAAATTCATTAAAACAGATTAACCTTAATGACCTAATTAAGTTTTTAAGCAAACTGAACAAAGTAGGCTTTCTTTTATCGTTAACTCTTACCCTTCTTGTGTAACCCTTTCTTAACTGCTGAATTAAAAAACTCCTAACAATTTGCACCCCCCCCAGCAACCTTAAAAAGAACGTAATCTCACATGACATTCTTTGTAATGAAGATTTGGGTGTATTAGCTTTAAACATTGTAATAAAAAATTAAACTGTGAGATCAAAACTCGCATTAAAGGGGACAGACTGCCTTACAGCAAAAAAAAAAAAGCATTTAATTGAAAACTTAGGGAATTAAAACATTCAGGATGCATTGGTAATAGCCTAAATGCTGACTCAATGTCAACTTTAGCCATTAAAGCATTTTTGCCACAGACCAAGGCCCATTCAACAGCGTCGTCGAATGACGCATAACAAACCGGAAACTGCTCTATATCTATCTCGTCATTAAGTGAATCCCCTTTTGGGAAAGACAAATGGTGTATAAGCCTAAATTCACCACTCTCCTTCTTAGGAACTAAACCCAAAGGTTAAATGTGAAAACAATCAAATGGAGCTTCATTAAACAGGCCTGCAACTCTACCTAAAACTATTTCTTTAACTATCTTTTTAAATGCCAACTCCTTATTAATTTCCAATGACTTTTAATTATTAACCCAACTAAATTTCTTCTTATGCATTAAAAGAGTTGTTGGCTTAGTGACCAGTAGATAGCTAGAAAAAAAGAAAAGGTAAAAAGGGCCGCAACCTAAAGGTATGATGTTCCCTCACAAACCATCAAAGAAGTACACAATGTAAAAACGGATAAGATAGGTCGCGCCACACAAATAATATGTATGTTAAAACCAATGGTTACTTACATAAAATGCTAAAAAGGGAACAGAGTCCTGAATAAAATAAGTAAAATAATAAAATAATATAGTCCAAGTTAATTGAAGAAATAAATGAATCCAGTGGATCTATAAGTCCTAAAATAATCCAATGTCCAAATGGCGTAGAAGCATAAAAACAGAAAAAGAAATTCCAATAGTGTAAAACAGTTGATACCAGGCGGAATATGATAGTAGTAGTACTTCTCTTACTCAACTAGTCGAGAGCTGGAGCCAGCTTAAGTGTACACCACATTCAGTGGCGTTGATCCCCCACTGGTAGGATATAGGTGTTGGTCAGCAGATAAAGATCCTCAATATGTCGAAAGAAAATATAAACACCAATAGTGCTCTCTGTATATAATAGCAGGAGGTTGGTAATTTGAAAGGTATTATACTCACATGCCGGTGAGCAGGATATACTGCTCACTTTAAAAGCGTGGGTGGTATAATCCCCACCTAGGATTCTTGAGTGAGTGAAAATTACAGAGTTATAGTATGACCAGGTTATAAAATAATAAAAAGTAATATAAAAAAAGGTATATGGCATAGGCAAAATATTTTGGGCCAATATTCCTTTAATGATGTGAATTAAAGAAAATAAGAACAGTAAAAACAGCGAAAACACGACTAGATGTACTGTGGTCGTTGCTGCCGCCCAGGAGTTATGGGAGTGAGCGCAGGACTTATCTTTTTGTATTTGTATTCACTTTTTGTATCACATAGCTTTGTTACAATCCCATGTGTTCCCTATTAAAGGTTAATAAGTATATACGGTGTATGTAAAAAATACCCCTCTCTGTCTCATTAGAGATATCTTTGCCAGAAGCTCAAGGAAGCAAGGTGAAAGGCAGAACGCGCCTAAAGGGTTCTGCCTTGATGTTGGCAGGTGGACATTCTCTCCAATTCTCCATTGGAGTAACTAAATGACCTCCATTTGTTTAAATATACATAGGGATTTGTGTAGCCATTTGCATTGTGAGTCGTTAAAAGCTTAACAGACACCTTTTTTTCTGGCCAGTCGCTGTTAAAACCTCTGCAGACCTAGTAGGAAAAAAAACAACATCTTTAACACACCATTTTACAATTTGCTTTTGAATTGAAATTTTTTGTCCAAATATGTTGTCATAATTATACCAAGCTATACCCCCGAATTTTTTTTTTTTTTTTTTTACAATCTTTATTTATCAGTTGTTTTCAAGTACAGTTGGGGGTTACAGAAGAGAATAAAGGGAGATAAGTCAAACAGTTGTTGTGGGTATACATTAGCAATAGCGAACCTTCACAATCATTTGGTATTGAATGAACTTGCATGTAGGCTTTAAGTGGTAGTCTGGGACTGAGGAAAAAGGATAGCTATCATTGCATTTTTTTTCCAGTGTTGTATAGGTGTAGGTCTTTCAGGCCTGGTATTACATCTCACCTATGCATTTGTGGCTCCGTGGAGCCCGATGATAGGGGTGGGCATGTCGGGTGTAGGACCCCACCTGTGTCGGGTAATCAGCAGGCTGTGATTGAGGGTGGGTCCAACCGCAACAGCGTGCCCCGTGTGGCTCCGGACTTGTATCCAAATTTTCTATAGGCTTCCAGCACCAACTCCAAATGCTGAAATAGTCCCATACTTAAACTTGGATTATCTCCGCATAGAATACTTGCATATATGCAAAAAGCCTGTAATCAATTATTAAATGATCATGGTATAGGCCTACGCTTATCCTCTTCGTTATCTGTTCCTTGTTTAGCTATGAATTCCTTAGAAGCTGGAAGCAGTGACAACATGTCAACCTTAATAATTTTTTATCTGATATTACTACTTAAATGTAAACCCAGTGGAGAAATCTCACAGATCGTAGCTTCTTTTAGACAATCTTCATTCACCCTGTATGCTGTATCCTCTTCTTCCTCGACACTCCTTGACTCCTCCTGGTCACTTGTAGCTTCCTCTATCTCTGGCCGGAGCCCCATGCTGCTCGGGCCAGTCTCCATCCTGCTTATACTGTTCTCTATGGCTTCCTGACAAAACCCAGCCTCCAGCTCCTCCTCTTCTATTTCATCAAAGACTGCTAAAGAGGGGGCGAATGCCAGGCAACTCCTCAGCCACTCCTCACCGCCTGAACATTTAGCTTCCTCCTCCAGTTGCTGCATGAGCTCCTCCACTGTGCAGAAAAAGCGGCTGAATAGGCGAATCTTGACTGCTGAAGCTCAAAACATCTTCCTCTTGTTCTGTAAGTCCCTCAGAACGTGAAGCCTGCGCAATTCAAACTTGGTATATAAAACTAGTCCTAACCAGCACTCGACACTTGCTTCAACCCTGACCAATCAGGACCTGCCATTTTCCCGCGCAACCTAAACCACCAAAAAGCTAGCAGCCAATGAGAATATCCTAATTTTAAATGGTTATAAACCAGATTTAGCCAGTTTACCATCCTAGCTAAACTAACCCTTGACCTTCAGCTGACCCAAAACCTATTGCCCTTTGCTCCCTGCAGGATATCTCCAGAGCTGGCAATAAGTATGTTTGACACCTCTTGTGATTTACCAGATGTCTCTTATGTTTAAGTCACCCTGTGCCCACTGTGGGTGCAGGGTGTATATTACTTGTGAAAAGTTTTGTGTGCTCTTCTGCCTTGCTGATGCTCTCTACCAACTAGGTGGATTTGGAGCCAGTAGAGTGCCATATGTTGGTAGCAACTGTTATGTGCACTACCTGAATAGCAAGACTCAGTAATTTGTATATTCAGGTAGATTTGCATATTATCGTTTCTACTGGCAGGGTAGATGTGTATTGTTATTTTCTTTCCCTTTATTAACCTCTTCAGGACGGGTAACGGATGAGGCCCGTCATCCAGGGGAGACCCTTAATGCCGGGTCACGGACCTTGTCCGTCACGCGTTACAATTAACCCCAGATCGCCGCGATCGCGGGGTTAACGGTGCTTGGTCTGCCTCTGTATTAGAGGCAGACCGGGAGCACCCGATCGTGCTGCCCCTGCAGCAGTGCTCGCTCTGACAGGCTGTCAGAGCGAGCACATGTGCTGCATGTACTTACCGCCTCCCTGCACTTCCGGGTTCTGTGTGAAGTGCAGGGAGACGGATCAATGATAATCTTGTTTCCCACCCCCGTTTACCCCTTTTAATAAAAAATTATCCCCTTCCCTGCCAATTGATTTTTTTTTTAAACCCTATGAGGGTCAACTTTTATTTTTTGTAACCCTCAGGGGTTAATTTTTTTCATTAATTAATTTAAATATATTAAAATAATACATTTAGCTAGCTGGGGTGGGTGGAAGTTAGTGGGGATTTGGGGAATTTGGTGTTAGGCTAGCTAGAGGTTAACGTTAAAAAAAGTTTTAAAAAAGTTTAAAAAGTTTAAAAAAATGTTTTAATAACATTTTTTTAAAAAGCAAAAAAAAATCCCACCCTCCTTTACCCAGTCCTAATAAAAATTAACCCCTTCCCTGCAAGTTGATCACTACCTACAGTTTTTTAACCCTCAGGGTTTCAATTTATTTAATTAATTAATTTAAATATTTTATAAATTCTTTATTTTGTTTATTTTTCATTTTTGGACTTTATGGTGAAGGGGTTACAGAAAGAAGAGATTGGGATGGAACATTGGTTTTACATATAACATTTTGTAACAGTATTAACAAGTCAGGTATTGGCTTATTCGTTGCGCTGTTGTGCCTAGTTTACATCAATTTTCCTGAATGATGCTCGGCATATGTTTGTAGTACGTCTTTCAGGAGGAGCTTGGGGTGTCAGGGGAGGTGGAAACGGGAAGCAGAGGGGGGGGGTATCAAGTGGGTGTAGAGATTCATTTGTTATGTGTGATGACCTTTCATCGTGTGGGATTTTATGCCGGGTCGTGGGCACTCCATGTGTCTGTTCCTTCGGGGTTTGCTGGTGTGTTATTGATGTCATATGTTGCCTTTTATGGGGTCTTCGTGCGGGTCCTTGGTTGGGTTGGTACGTAAGTGAGAGCATTTTGGTTAAGGCATTGTTGGGTTGTTCATGTTCCTTGTGTTGTGGGTAGTGGTCTGCCAGTTTTGTCTCCGTTGTGGGTGGGAGACGTTGTTTGTGTCTCGTTTGTTATACAACTGTTTTGCGGGTTCTGCGGTAGGTGTGCCCAGGTCCCTGTGTGGTGTAGTGGTCTAGATTGTGTCGGCTCAGGTTGGGTCGAGGGAGCGTGTTGTTTGAGTTCCTTGTGTATCTCTTTGTGATTGGTGCCTTTGGTCGTTAGTTGTAGAGTTGGTGTGTTCTGTGGGGGTCGCCGTTTCCAGTACGGCGGGAAGATGTGTGTGTGTGTTGGAGTGTTTATGAAATAGGGTATAAGTTTCAGTCCGGTGGGGCAGGAGGTAGTTATTGAGGTGGCCTGGTTAGGTATTGTAGGAGAGGGTAGATACAGGAGGGGGGAGGATTTTCTCCAAAGGTACGCCCTCCCGCCTAGTCTGTTCTGCGGAGGGGGTTGTTTGGTAGGGTTGGGAATTCGAAGATCCAGGGTTTCCATATTTTGTCAAAGTGCTTGATGGTGTCGTGAACAAGGGCGGAAAGTTTATCCATTGTCATTGCATCATTGGTTTTGCGTTTTATGAGAGTTATGGGTGGGATATCTCGACTTCCCATTGCTCTGCAATTGCTCGCCTGGTGGCTAGCGCTAGTTTGACTGTCAGCTTGTTTTGTGCCCTTGGGGTGTCTCTGAGGGGTCTAGAGAGGAGCCATAGCCATGGGTCCATCGGAATGGTGGTGTGTAGTGCTTGTGATGCTAGTTGCGCTATCTGTTGCCAGATTATGACTACCTGTGGGTATTCCCACCACATGTTGATGAATGTTCCCCTATTCCCACACCCCTTCCAGCAGAGATTGTTGTCTGTTTGTTTCATTTGTTTTAGGCGTAGGGGGTAAGGTCCCATATGAGGAGTGTCTTATATGCTTGCTCTTTGTGGTTGACACAAATCGAGATAATTGCTGTGGCTTCCCAAATAGCTGCCCAGTCGTCTTTATCTCCTATGGGGCCCAGGTCCCTTTCCCAGACTGCCATATGAAGCTGCGTATTTATATGTATCGAAAAAAAGTCTCGGGTTGTGAGGGGGTTCTTTTGGGGAAGTTCCGTGAATGGTATGATTTGTTGGTTCTTATAAAATTGGTGAATGCGGGTCAGATAATTTAAATATTTTAAAATGATATATTTTGCTAGCTGGGGTGGGTGGGAGTTATGGGAAATTGGGGAATTTACCTTTAGTGCTGCTTACTGCTAGTTAGGGGTTAACGGTAAAAAAAAAGCTTATAAAAATGTTAAATCTGTAAAAAAAAGTTTTAAGAAAGTTTAAAAAAAATGAATAAGCAAAAAAAGTTAAAAAATAGTTTTAAAAAGTTAAAAAGTTTTAAAAAGTTAAAAAATACATTTAAAAATGCTCATTACCACTACACCTGGAACAAACTAGAGAAAAAATGATCCCACGCTAAGGTTCAAAATACGCCTTTTGAATTACCCCAGGGTGTATCCTTTAATAAATAGTATGTGTTTGTGGGGAAGTTTCAATAACCAACCATCTAAGCTACTCCAAAATGGAACATGGACACAGCGTAAACCTTCAAAGTTAGAAAAAAACTGAATAGCTGCGTCTCAAATGTGCCCCTTCAACATCCACACATACCTGGCAAAGGTACATACGGGGGTATTGCTGTACTCAAACGACATAGCTGAGCAACATATGTAGTATTATACAGTCGTAGCACACATAAGGTTTGCAAAATATACTGTGCAAACTCACTTTGTGTGTCAAAAAGACAGAAGAAATGCTTATTACCGCTACACTTGGTACAAGCTGGCGGAAAAATGATCCCACGCTAAGGTTCAAAATATGCCTTTTGAAATACCCTGGGATATCTTCTTTAAGAAATGGTATGGCTTTATGGGGTATTTCGATTATATAGCC
Organism: Pelobates cultripes; assembly: GCA_933207985.1. Taxonomy (NCBI): domain Eukaryota; kingdom Metazoa; phylum Chordata; class Amphibia; order Anura; family Pelobatidae; genus Pelobates; species Pelobates cultripes. The sequence goes on from OW240912.1 coordinate 177,823,068, forward strand.
TGGTAAATTACTCTAAAATGGGGCATGGGCACAGCATAAAAATTAAAAGTTTGAAAAAAACTAGAATGGCTCTGTCTCAAATGTGCCCCTTCCATGTCTACATATACCTGGCAAAGGTACATATGGGGGTATCGCTGTACTCAGACGACATAGCTGAGCAACATATGTAGTATTATACAGTCGTAGCACACATAAGGTTTGCAAAATATACTGTGCAAACTCACTTTGTGTGTCAAAAAGGCAGAAGAAATGCTTATTACCGCTACACTTGGTACAAGCTGGCGGAAAAATAATCCCACGCTAAGGTTCAAAATATGCCTTTTGAAATACCCTAGGATGTCTTCTTTAAGAAATGGTATGGCTTTATGGGGTATTTCGATTATATAGCTTGGTAAAATACTCTAAAATGGGTCATGGGCACAGCGTAAAAATTTAAAGTTTGAAAAAAACTGGAATGGCTGTGTCTCAAATGTGCCCCTTCCATGTCCACATATGACTGGCAAAGGTACATATGGGGGTATCACTGTACTCAGACGACATAGCTGAGAAACATATGAAATATTATACAGTCGTAGTACACATACGATTTGCAACATATACTGTGCAAACTCACTTTGTGTGTCAAAAAGGCACTACACTTGGTACACTTGGTACAAGCTGGCGGAAAAATGATTGCATGCTAAGTTTCAAAATATGCCTTTTGCAATACCCTGTGATGTGTTCTTTAAGAAATGGTATGCCTTTATGTTGCAGTTGTAATTTGTAGCCTGCTCAAGTGCTTCAAAGTGGGACACGGACGCATCAAAACTCTCTATGAAAATTCACACTTAAAAACCTGAACTTGTCACGTCTCTTTTACAGCTCTGTAACTTCACAAAATAGTGCCTAGGTCATACATTGGGCATATTGTTTTACTCAGAAGACTTAGCTAAGCATAATTGTGGGGGTTTGGGTGGGAGTTATGGGAAATTGGGGAATTTACCTTTAGTGCTGCTTACTGCTAGTTAGGGGTTAACGGTAAAAAAATAGCTTATAAAAATGTTAAATCTGTAAAAAAAAGTTTTAAGTAAGTTGAAAAAAAATGAATAAGCAAAAAAAGTTAAAAAACTAGTTTTAAAAAGTTAAAAAGTTTTAAAAAGTTAAAAAAATACATTGAAATATACAAAATGCCCAGGAAAAATGTAATCCGTATGTAAAAAATGTCCAAAATCATTTTTTACCACATATTTCAGCATATATTGGTGAAAAAATGGGGGCATGTTAAGGCACAATATGCACCATATGAGATACCCTGGAGTGTCTACTTTTACAAATGGAAGGCCTTTGTGGTTTTTTTTAACAGTCAAACTGCTATAATACCCCAAATTGAAGCATAGGCCCATTAAATCCATCTCTCAAAATTCTACCGTAAATACAGAAAAGGACAGGTCTCCTATATGGCACTGTAGCTTTGCGAAATAGTGCCAAAGACATACAATGGGGGTATCGTTGTACTCAGCAGATGTAGCTACAGGAATAGCACACACCAACTTTACAAAATACACATTAGAAGTACTTTGTTATAAGTTTGTGTGCCAAAAAAACAAAAAAAACACAATTTTACTCCAATGTTTAGCAGAGATTGGCGATGAAATGGCTACGTAGAAAGTGCCAAAAGAACCTTAGGACAATAGCCTGTGATGTCTACTTTATATAACTATATACTTTTGTGTGTCAATTTTGTTTTCTTTTATGGCTATTTAGCTTACAAGACAAATATACCAAATTCTAAAATCGCTCCTCAATAAAAGTTTTTTTTACTCCTTGTGCTTTGTGACCTGTTACTACCAAAAAAAAACTTAAAATCCCAAACATTATATATTCTGTAAATCAGAACAACTAAATTAATTTATTTTCAATTACTTTATTTAACCTGCACTAATTATGCACACATTATTATTGCAAAAACTGTAAAAAAAAACACAAATTTTTTCATTTTTCTTGCATTTTTCTGTATTTTTTTAAAATAAATAAGTATATATATATATATGTTACATCAAATTAAAGCCCTTTTCTGTCCTTTAAAAAAGAAAAAGAGAATATAATATGTGTCGGTGCAAGAAACGAGAGAGATGCAAATTGCAGTTGAACACAAACAGCAAGAAAAGGGACACTTTAGTCACCAGAACAACTACAGCTTATTGAATTTGTTCTGGTGAGTAGAATCATTACCTGCAGGCTTTTTGCTGTAAACACTGTCTTTTCAGAGAAAATGCAGTGTTTACATTACAGCCTAGTGATAACTTCACTGGCCACTAAACGTTCCTCATAGAGATTCATTGAATCAATTCATCTCTATGAGGAGATGCTGATTGGCCAGGGCTGTGTTTGAATCATGCTGGCTCTGCCCCTGATCTGTCTCTTTGTCAGTCTCAGTCAATCCTATAGTGAAGCATTGTGATTGGCTCAGGCTGCCACTTCTGATAATGTCAACAGACAGCTTGTTTTTTTTTTAGGCAAACAACATGCAGAGTTACAGCTTCTGGCTTGAATACAGTAAGATGTTGCTCTATTTATGGAGGCATGAGGGGCCCAGGGGGGCTAGATGGTGGTGTTAACACTATAGGGTCAGGAATACATGTTTGTGTTCCTGACCCTATAGTGATCCTTTAAGCGTAAGACAAGCTTCTGAAGCTATCTCCTTAAGGGGTTAATATGTTTTGTTGTTATGAGTCCCTGTATGTTTCCAAATATGATTTGCTTATTTGTATTAAATTGAGTTTTTCAATGTAAGTTTGATGTAATAAACATATAGGCTAGTTCTGAGTAAATATAAAGTTCCATCTAGAACTCTGTGCCCTGGTTTGTTATTTGGCTGCTTTATTGCTGGATCCTACGACAAGTTAAAGGTTTACAGAGACAAACAAGTGCCTTCGTAAAGGCAGTAGCTGGTCACAACGCAGACAGAGGTGTGAATACCTGCCTGGGAAAGGAGCTGAAGAGGCAAAAGCAGATGGGATGATACCTGGAAGGAGAGAGCTGCAACAGCAGAGGAGATGAAGAGGCAGAAAATAAGAATGTTTACAATTGCGCTGTAACCGCAGTAATTGACGCTTCTATTTGACTTTCAGATATGAACACGCCCCAAATGTACTTCTTAGGAGCAAAAAATGGGAATTTGTCAAAGCGCGCTGTAACCGCAGTGTTTGACGCTTCTATTTGACTCTCAGATATGAAGTGCACGCCCCAAATTTACTATTTAGCAGGTTAGCACCCAGAAAATAAGAATGTTTACAATTGCGCTGTAACCGCAGTATTTGACGCTTCTATTTGACTCTCAGATATGAAGTGCACACCCCAAATGTACTATTTAGCACCCAAAAAATTTGACTTTTTAAAACTCCGATGTAACCACAGTATTTGACGCTTCTATTTAATTGACTTTTTAAAACTCCGATGTAACCACAGTATTTGACGCTTCTATTTGACTCTCAGATATGAAGTGCGCCCCACTAATGTACTAGTTTGCAGAATTCTTTCCTAATCTGTCCTTGAAAGTGGCAGCATCCTCTCCCTACACTAATAAGAGCTTGTGTGAGGTGCGGCGCTACGTGACTCCAGCTTATATATAGAGGCATGGTTGTGATGGCTTCTAAGGGCGCACAAGTCAAACGCTTGTTGATTCTCTGCCCTGCAGCCTTTCAAAACGCGCCATTAAATCGCCGAACACCGAACTCCAACACGAACATACACTGATATATCAATGTTTGGGTCCGGGGTCCAAAAACGTAATGTTCGGTACGAACCCAAACTTTGCGGTTCGGGTTCGCTCAACTCTATATATAACTAGTTTATTATGAATATAAATGAAAAGGGAAAATTCTGAAAAAATAAAAATTTATTCAATCAACCAAAATTGGAAATGGTTAAAATATCAGTGAAAAAATGTATAAAATATATTATACTCAATTATACTCAAGTATACTCAAGTTTCAGCTTCGTCACAGGCAGCATGATGTTTTCACCTAGGATTTGCTGATACATCAATGAATCCATCATACCTTCCACACGATGCAGGTTTCTAGTTCCAGAGGATTCAAAGCTTCCCAGGAGCATCAGTGAGCCCAAATCATGCTTAACTGCAGTGTTTTTTTCAGCGTATGCTTCATTCTTCTTCCTTTAGACATACCGCTGACTAATTGGGCCAAATAGTTACAGTGTTGTTTCATTGCTCCATAGACCAGAATCCCAAAACTGCTGTGGCTTATTTATATGATTTTGAGCAGATTACCGCTGACTTTTCTTGTGCTTTTGGATCAGTAATGGTGTATGATTTGGAGTTCTGCAATGGAAACCTTCTGCATGTAGTATGCGCCTTACTGTGCTTACCTGTTGCCCCCAAGTCTTTTACAGTCACGCAAGGAGTTTTCACAACCTGCCTACCCAGAAATCTGGTTGTAGCAATTGATAGCTTCATTTTTCTGCCCTGTCCAGGTAGTGTAACCATTTTGAGACCTGAGCGGGGATTTACCGAAGGGCAAGCTACCGAGTTTCTCTAAGCTTTTGTCCGTTCTCAGAGTTCTCATATCGTGTGTTTTTAGTGTAACCACTGTTCCTTCAACTTTGAACTTGTGAACTATGCTTCCAACGTTGTCTCTTGGAACATTCAGTGCCTTCGCTATCTTTTTGTATCCTATTCCTTGTATGTGCTGTTGTGAGGGATTCTATTTTGAGAAAATTTAGAGACTGGAAAAGTCATTATAAGTTGCATTTTCAGTTAAATTTGGGGAAACCACTTGAAGCATTAGTTGTATCGAGCTATTTTAATTACTTTTGTTTTATTTGTTAACTTTGACAATTACCCTGATTTTCAGTGGGGGTTGGGTGATGTTGATTGTAACTGTACGTTGACCAACCGTCACATTACGTTCCTCAACCACAGCTCTTTAAAATTTGATTACATCACATGAATGTTTGTTTGTATTATGTTTATTGCATTCTATACTAACCCCATAGCAGCAAAGGATGAAAATGAGAATGAATATATATATATATATAAAAAAAACATTTGGTCTGCAACACAAGGGCAAAAGACAGATCCTAACAGGTAGAACTGCACCTTCTTTAATGCTGTTAATTTTTTTTCTCACCTGCTTCATATATAGTCAGTAGAGTTACGTGGTTTTGTATTACTGACTTGCCATGCATATGTTTAGTGTCTGGATATAGGTATGGATAAATTAGGCATTTTTACTGCAACTCTACTTTTAGATTTTCTCTTTGGAGTGCTGAGTTTTGCAACCATGCCTAATTATTTGCCACAAGGGGTTATCCCATTGTGCATCCAAAGATAAAGAGTTAGCTTTTCTGTGCCCATACATCTATGCTGGCTTTATCCATTAGATATCAGAGAAGCTGAGGACTTTGTAAATTTACTTGCAGTGAACAATTTGATTGCATGTCCCTTATATACTACTTAGTAGATTATTGTCAGGATTGGCATGAAACCTAAATGTGCAGACTATAACACAAGAATAGACAAGCCATATACTGGTTCCTAGAGTGGCTGGACTAAGCGTAGAGGAGTCTGAGAGGATGCCGAGGTGAAGGAGAGATAAACGTTATAACAAGCTAAGGTCCAGGATACCAAAGATCAGGAGAAACGGGAAAATGAACAAAGTCAGAAACCAGGTATAAGAGATACTAGGGACATGCTCTTTGGCTACTAGAACCACAATAGGGCAACAAGCAGTGGGAGAGGTAAGTTTATATAGGTAGAGCTCTATAAGTCAATGTCATGAGTGAATTCCTTATAATTCATGGACAGCATAAATGCTTATTAGCATACTAGTAAACTAATAAACATCATACTTGTGCACCAAACTTGGTCTGACACATTCACCATTCGGACCTGAATTCGGCTAACCTATAAAACCCTGCGGCGCGCGAGTGTTCAGCATCCCAGACAACGGCTTCGGGTGAGAGGTAAGCAATCCTGACAATTATATAGTCAAAAGAGTTACTTATGTTCTCATATTTACTAATAACTACTAATTTAATTATATCTACTATTTACTCAATTATTAGATTAGACAGAAACTCTCACATGGTCTAGTAGACAAGTTCCCACTAAACCTTCTGAGGATCAACTGAAATGCAGGAGAATAATTGTGCAGCTATATAATGGTATAATACCTCACAGAATGTTAGTGAAAAAAAACAAACAAAAAAAAAACATTTAGGCTAGCTATTACAGCATTCTGGCTTCTCTAGTCTATTTTAAAAGCTTTTTTTTTGGAACAGGATACAACTAAATAGTTAAAGTCATCAAAACAACTTTACGTTAATGAAGCAGTTTTGGTGTATAGATCATGTCCCTGCAATCTCACTGCTCAATTCTCTGCCATTTAGGAGTTAAATCACTTTGTTTATGAACCCTTGTCACACCTCCCTGCATGTGACTTGCACAGCCTTCCTAAACACTTCCTGTTAAGTGTCATCTAAAGTTTTTCCTTCCTCTTATTGCAAGTTCTGTTTAATTTAGCTTTTCTTATCCCCTGCTATGTTAATAGCTTGCTAGACCCTGCAAGAGCCCCCTGTATGTGATTAAAGTTCAATTTACAGAGAAAGAGATACAATTGTTTAAGGTAAATTACAGCTGATTGAAAGTGAAACCAGTTTTTTTTCAAGCAGGCTGTGTCAATCAGAGCCAGGAGAGGTGTGACAAGGGCTGCATAAACAGAAACAAAGTGATTTAACTCGTAAATGGCAGTGAATTGAGCAGTGAGACCGGAGAGGCATGATCTATACACTAAAACGACATCATTAAGCTAAAGTTGTTTAGGTGACTATAGTGTCCCTTTAAATAACGATATGTGTATGGTGATATTTTTTTTTTTTTATATTTTTTTAAACGTCAGGAAATTAACTTCATTGCCAAGTAGGAAATATGTCCCAGTGCACAAAATTAATAAAACTTGCATGACAAATAATCAGAATGAATGATAAACAGAGAATCACAAGGTAACAGACTGATGTATGCATGCCTTTATGTGTCTGTAAATAAACCTAAATTAATGTTGACTATACAAATTATTAGCTATTTCCAAAACAAGTGAGGTATCAACAACAATATTTTTCCCACTTAATGCATGCAATAAATCAAAATTACAGATCTGTTGAAAAGCTGGAGAATGAATTGCAACACCCAAATTGTTAATTTAAGGTTAATTGGGCATGTAAATATTTAAACATCAAATGCTGCTATGGTGTTAAATAAATTTGTCATGAAATATGGTTTAAGCAGGCATAATAGGAATGAACTGACGCATACAAAATAAATTGAGGTAAAAAGAATAAATACTAGAAAACTCTGGAGAGAAATAAATATTGGTTGCAATCTTAAAGGGAGAGATCTGTGATAAAAAGGAATAAAAATGAAATATGTGAAATTCAATAGAACGGTTAGACATTTTATTGTGTGCTTTATCTCAAAATCCAGTTAGTAATATTGCACCTTGAATTTCTGATTTCCACCTCATAGAACCTTTTAATAATATACTTTTGGCTACTGTGTTCAATAACATTCTGAAAAATGCGTAGAATAATTCCTAGATTTTACTATTAACATGACGTAAAGTCATGATTTTATTAATGACACGGAGGCGAGTATTATGCTTCTCTTTCTTTAATTTTCCCTCAGCAGCGAAGAGAGAAATGAGTATAAAAGAGAAAAAATAGCATATCATTAACATATATACATATTCAACAGTGCTACACAAGGGAACCTCCCCCTTTCAGTATATAAGGTGCAGCACTCTCTTCCTCTTCCTCTTTCTGTAGCGATCCGAAGACCAGTCAAAACCGAAGAAGAACTCTGAACTGGAAACTGTAACCTTGGGAAGTTGAACATCTCTTCCTAGGGGAAAGGTGGAGTCAACCTTGAAGCTCCTTTCAGTCCCTTTGACATGTGGAATCAGGCTAAAAAAGAGAGGAGAAATATGGTAAAATCTCGACTGATAACTGGTTGTAAGATATTCCAGCATATCTATTGTCCTCTACGTCTGAGAGAAAACATAAACGTCATAGCATTCTGACATAAACTCGATAGATAACAGGCATAACCATAATTCAAACTGTTGTCATCTACATCTGAAAGAAATACAGTGTCACTATGCCCTATAGATAACGTCAACTAGGCTAGGCGTAAAGCATGGAAAAGTGGACCCGTCCTGAAAGTATGAGGATAAGTCCTGACTCGGTCTAGACTAGTATGGCTGCGAAAATCCCACCACTTCCAACCCAGGGAGGGAGGGACGGAATAATACTCACCTCCGTGTCATTAATAAAATCACGACTTTACGTCATGTTAATAGTAAAATCTAGGAATTTTATTAAAGACACGGAGGCTCCTATTATGCTATTTTAAAGCTGAGCTATAATCTTATCAGAAAAATGTTGTATAGGTCTAAAGTAAAAATTCCGGAAAATGGATTCCGTAGACCAATCCGCAGCCTTCAACATGTCTTCCAAGCGACATCCAGCCGCCGATGCTTTTGAGGCCATGGCGCCTCTAACAGAGTGGGATGAGAAAACTGAGACATCGATCCCGGCCGTAGCTAGCAGCCATTTGATCCACCGTGCTAGTGTCGGGGTAGATACGGGTAGATGAGGTTTCTTCAGGGAGATGAACAGGGTTCCGTCATTGGACGGACGTAGCATAGAGGTGCAGGACTCTGACTCCTTCAGGCATGATATTGGGCATAAGTTGGGCAAACTCGTGATTCTCAGATAGAAAACCTGTTTAGTAGCCGATTTAGTTCTCCGTGAGATATCGAACGACACTCCCTCCGGAGTGAACGTGCGGGCCCGCCAGTCCAAGGCTCTTACATCCGATACCCGTTTACAGGATAATAGGCAGAACAGCATAAGTAGCTTTGCCGATAGTTGTTTAAGGGACAGCTCTATGTTAGAGGGCCAGTCATCTAGGAGTCTGAACACACAGTTGACGTCCCAGAAGGATCCATATCTGGATGCAGGAGGACGTGAGAAGCGGACTCCCTTGAGCAGGCGACAGATTAGAGGGTTCTGTCCAAGTGGGAGTCCATCCACCTGGTCATGTCCAGCTGATATGGCGGAATGGAATACATTGACCGTGCGGAAGGCTTTGCCTGATTCGAACAGGTGCGTTAGGAAGTCTAACACCGACTTCACAGGGGCTGATACCGGATCCAACGATCGTTCCAAGCACCAATTGGCCCACTGTCTCCATGCCACAGTGTATGCGTGCCGTGTTCCAGGTGCCCATGCGTTTGCCAGGAGTTGCATAGTTGTGCTCGAAACCTCTGTGATTTCCCAGGGTCCCTGGAAAGGAGCCAAGCCATGAGGCGGAGAAGGCCTTGTTCCACTAGTGGGTGGCTCTCCCCGTCCGGGTTGGTCAGCAGAGATGGATGGTCCGGGAGTAGCCTTGGGTGGTCTATCGCCATCTCCAATAGATGTGGAAACCAAGGTTGGGATCTCCAGCATGGAGTTATCAGGACCAACGAGCTCTTGAAGCGTCGGAGGTGTGCTAGGCAACAGGCTATTAGATTGAAAGGTGGGGAGGCGTACGCCCTGCCCTTGGACCAATCTTGGAGGAAAGCGTCGGTCGCTATGGCCTCCGGGTCTGGTTGCCAGCTGCAGAACCTCAGTAGTTGCGTGTTGGATGCAAACAGGTCCATGCTCAAAGGTCCCCATAGGAATGAGATCTTGTGGAACACGCTCGGTTGAAGTCTCCAATCTCCAGAGTCCCTCAAGTAGCGGGAGTTCCAGTCCGCAGTATAATTGTCTAGGCCTGGGATGTGTTCCGTGGTAACGGACACATTGTTCTGTAAACAGTAATTCCAGAAGTCTCGGGCCAAAACTGCTAGGATGCGGGACCTGGTCCCCCCTAGATTTATGTATCGCACCGCCGAGACATTGTCCAGCTTGAGGAGGATCGAGCATGAGGCTGCCAGCAGTTCCAGAGAGTTTATGTGTAAGAAAGACTCTTCCGTGGACCATCTGCCTCCTGTGGATATAGAGCCGCAGCGCGCGCCCCAGCCATGTAAGCTGGCGTCCGACTCTATCACCAGGTCCGGGGTGGACCCGAAGATTGCCCGGCCATTCCATGCCTCAATGTGGGTTAGCCACCAGTTCAGTTCCTCCCTGTATTCCGTGTCCAGGGTAACGTGAGATTCGTACGAGTGGCCACTTCGTAGGCAGGTCCCTTTCAGGCGCTGTAATGCTCGGTAGTGGAGCGGGCCTGGGAAAATCGCTTGGATAGAGGCTGCCAACAGGCCAATGACCCGTGCCAGTTGGCGTAGGGATATGTCTGGTCGGTGCATAAGCCTCCTTATTTCCTTTTTGATGTTGGCCATCTTTTCCACAGGGAGGCAAAGGATTTGTAGGACAGAGTCGATTCAGAATCCAAGGAATTCCATTTGTTGCAAGGGGATTAGAACCGATTTCTTCCAGTTTACAAGGAATCCCAGGTTCTGTATGAGGTGTAGGGTCCACCTTAAGTGCTCTAGCAGCAGGGACCGTGTCCCGGAGAGTATGAGAATGTCGTCCAGGTAGATGATGAGGCGGACTCCGTGTAATCTGAGGAAGGCCACCACTGGTTTGAGTATCTTCGTGAAACACCAGGGAGCGGAGGACAGACCGAAGGGAAGGCATGTGAACCGCCACTTCTTGTCTCCCCAGCAGAACTGGAGTAGGTCCCTGTGTATTGCCGCTATTGGGACTGTCAGATATGCATCCTGCAAGTCTAGTTTGACCATCCAGTCTCCGGGCAGGACCCGGTCTCTGAGGCAATGAATGTCTTCCAAGTGCCGGTATTGGACGAAGGCATTTAGGGGTCGCAGGTTTATAACCGGGCGGACCCCGCCTCCCTTTTTTGGCACTAAAAACTGGTTGCTCACAAAACCTGGGGTGTGTAGAGGGATCTCCTCTATGGCCTTCTTTGTCTGTAATTCTCTGATCTCCGCAGAGATGAGATTGAGGTGTGATGTTGGCATGTGAATTGCCCTTGGGGGAGTGTCTTGAATTGGGAGAGCAGTCAGTTCTAGGTGGTAACCCTCTACCGTCTGTAACACCCAACTGTCGGACGTGATCAAAGTCCAAGCCTGATAGAACAGTCTGCCCCCCACATATATATGGGAAGAATGGGGAAAAATGGTACTCACCATAAGGGCGTTTTCCCGTGGGTGTTCCTCGACTGCCGCGGGTATGCCAAGGCCGTCCTCGTGAGGGGAAGAACGGGATGAAGGACCGTTCCTGGTTCGGCCTCTGAGGGTTGAAGGAGCCTCTTCCCGGTCTGGAAAAGCCCGGGGGTTGCGGCCGGGTAGGCAGCTCCTACCTCTAGCGGCCGCGCCAAAAACCTTCGGGCTGAATACCCATTTGACGGAGGATTGGGCTTTGTCCAAAGCCGTAAAGGTCTTGACATAGGACCCCAGGTCCTTTACGAAGGACTCTCCAAATAGTAGGCCGTAGGCCTTTTGCAGAGGCACCGGGTTCATTTGGGGCCATGCTCGCGAGCTTGGGCTCAATCTTTAGCAGGATGGCCTTCCTGCGCTCTGTCGACATAGCCGTATTGGCGTTGCCGATCATGCATACCAGGCGTTGGAGCCATCCGAATGCCACTTCGAAGTCTAGGGGTGCCCCGTTCGATTGAGCTGTTTCCAGCAATTCATACAGCTTGGTGACTGGGCCCAGAGTGTCGAGGAACTTGTCCTGACAATTGCGCAGCGAGTAGTCTAGGCCCTTTTTGGGTTTCCAACCCATCTTGGCCAGGAACTGCACAATTTGAGGGTCAACTTCAGGGGTTTTTGCCACTCCGTCGGGTATGATAGGACGGGGGCATTCCGCCCTCAGTTTGTTACGACCCTCTTGTGAGAGGGATTTACGGACTCTGAGGGCCAGGTATTGAGCTCAGCGGGCTCCCATTCAGCGGAGCGAGGGTGTCTAAGATTATCTGGGTCAAATGCCAGTGTATCCTTAGCGTCACGGGTTGGCTCTGTCTCATGGGCCCCTGACTGTGCTTTGGTCTGGGCCGGTCTGGAAGGGAATTGTGTTCCCGGGAGATCCTCGTCTCCTGAGGTCTCGTCCCCGTAGGGATCCGAGAACTGGTCATCTGACCCTTCCTCCCCATCCTCGTCTGAATCAGACAATAAGTCATGGGCCCGTGCCCGTTTCCACTCTCTGGCCGCCGTAGCCCGGCCAGTAGCTCTATTGCGCGGTTGTTGCGCGCCATCATCGACAGCCTGAGGCATGTCAATCAAACCAGGCTTTACCTGGGCATGGGGGGGGGTCAGTAGCGTGTTTGCGCTTGCTAAGCGCCTTACGTCCTGCGGTAGTCCCTTCAGGGGAAATGGGAGACAGTCCTGGCCCAGATTGGACAGGGAGGGCCTGCCTAAGGGCCTGGGAGATGGACTGAGAGATACTGGAGGACATAGCTCCCATGGCAGAGGAGATGGCCTTGCTAATGGAGTTGGACATAGTAGCGTCCAGGAGGCTTTGGAACTCCTCAGAGCCTATGAGGCTAGGGTCAGCCTGGGAATCAGAGCCTGTGGTGCCCCTAGGGGGAATTGGGTGGTCAGCTAAATCACCACTAGCAGACTGCATGATGGCAGAGAAAAGGCTATATAGAAGTAAAGAACAAGAGAGGTAAGGTGCAGGATTGCTTAATCCAAGCACAGGACAGAACAGGAGAGAGAAATACCCGGGTAGTGTGGATGGCAGGAGCAGAGAGCGTGCAGCCTCCACGGAACAACGAAAACCACCGAGTAAGGTGATTTAAAATGGCCGCCGGCACGTCCGGAGACAAGAAACCAACAAAATGGCCGCCACACGTGATCCGCGCATGCGCTGAGCGCGCGCACGGCGGAAACAGAGTTGGGAATACCCGCCGGGGTGTGCCACCGGCGGGGGTCTATGGGGGCAGAAAAACGGCCAGGGGGGTGGGGGGACCCAGTCAAACAGAGTACAGGGGCCAGTAGGCCGAAAAGGAAATAGAGAGGGTCCTGAACCCACCCCAGTAAAGGAATAAAGTATAGGAGGAATGAAAGCCAAGTATAAAGAAATAAACAAGCCCTGAAAACACAGGGATAGTCAAAGTAAATACAAATGACAGATAATTGTCAAGTAAGGTAATAAAGGTACTTAGCTGGTCAGAGGGAGCAGCGAAGAAAGAGGAAGAGGAAGAGAGTGCTGCACCTTATATACTGAAAGGGGGAGGTTCCCTTGTGTAGCACTGTTGAATATGTATATATGTTAATGATATGCTATTTTTTTTCTTTTATACTCATTTCTCTCTTCGCTGCTGAGGGAAAATTAAAGAAAGAGAAGCATAATACTCGCCTCCGTGTCTTTAATAAAATTAAAGGCTTACTCTGAGTATCATAACTACTACAGCCTGCTGGCCCCTATTCCCTGTCATGGGACAAATAATTTTTGTAATGGTTTATGGCTTGCCTGGGTCCCCGCTGGGTCTGACTGCCCTCCAGTGGCCAATTACAACATGTGGCTTATGCAGAGCTGCAAAATCCAGAAGTCAATCCTGCTAGCATTTCAGTGCCACCTGACAGCCAATGAATGCAATTATGTGCACATGACTTTAAAAAAAAATTGACACTAGCTACCCAGGTACTCTTGTGTGCTTCCTAATGATGCAACATCGATGCTGATGGAGGTTGCAGCAGAGGTGTTAAATTCTGTATGTACAGCATTTCAAAGCAAAATGCTGTACATAAAGACCCCAGACACCATGACCACTTCAATTCAATGTGTGGCTGGGAAGTGAAGTTGGACATTATATCTCCCTCAATTATCCAGGTCTTCAAGTTAATATTTCATTTTCAGCAAAACTTCACCCTGTTGATGGGAGTGTCTGAATTTCTCTTCAAGGGCTTGAAGCCTTTCTTGTAAAAGCAATGCAAATGTCAACTATATGTGCGTTAATCATATATTTTATTTCCACAATCTATTAGTATTTATCTTAGTGAGCATAAATGTGAAGATAGTTTGAAGATTAGCTTTAATAAGATCCACCACTGTATTAAGGGGTGGGTACATCACATCATTTTGCATCCTCTTCTTAACCGCATGGAAATGGCTTAACCTTGTCCATTTTACATGTCCTTTGTGGGTTTGTATAAATATTTATTGTGAAACAGTGAATTCAACAGTTTGAAGAGTCTTGCAAAGTTATTTAAGTACACGTTTAGCATGAATGCCATGCAAGCTACAATCCCTAGCATGCTATTTTTAAATAGTATGTTACTGCTACTATACACTGAACAGCCACAACATTAAAAATACCTACCTAATTTTGTCTAAATCCCCCTCATCCTGCCAAAACAGCTCTGATGCATGAAGTCATGGACTCCACAAACCACTGAATGTGTCCTGTGGGATCTGTCACTAAGATATTAACAGCAGATCCTTTAAGTCCTGCAATTTGCAAGGTGGGGCATCCATCGATCATATTTGTTGTGCCAGCACATCCTGCAGAAGTTCAATCGTATTTAGATTTGGGCTATTTGTCATGTTCCTCAAACTATTCCTGAAAAATATTTACACTGTGGCAAGGTGCATTATCCTGTTGAAAGAGTCCAATGCCATCAGGAAGCACCATTGCCATGAAGGGGTTTACATGGTCTGCAACTATCTCTAGGTAGTTGGTACATCTGAACGCAACATGCACATGAATGTGAGGAACCTAGGTTTCCCAGCAGAACATTGCCTAAAGCATAACACAGCCTCCATCAGCTTGCCTTCTTCCCATTGTGCATCCTGCTGCCATCTCTTCAAAAGGTAAACAATGACGCACCCGATCATCCACCTGATCTCAAATAAAACATGATTTATATGAGCAGGAAATCTTCTTCTGTTGCTCTATGGTGCTCATGTTCCCATCTTCAATTGTTCTGACACTCATGAGCATTATGTTTTTTTTGATTGGACCACATAGGCTAGCCTTTGCTTCCCACTTGCATCAATGAGCCTTGGGCTCCCATTACCCTGATGCCGGTTCGCATCGTCTGTCTTTCATGCTTCCAGTTCATAAAATTCAAGTAATTACTGTTGCCTAATATATCCCACCCAATAATCAATGTTATTCAATTCACCTGTTAGTGGTTTTAATGTTGTGGCTGATCAGTGCATGATATCCTTTCTAAAATGCAATACATTTATGTGCTTTCTTGTAGAAATACCCAAGTGCAGAGGCGTAGCGTGGAGGGTGCAGGGGGGGCCGGGCCGCACCGGGCGCAACATCTGGGGTGGCGCGCTCGCACTCGCAGCTCTCTGCCCCTGCTTGGCTCACTCAATCTCTCTGCAGTGCTGGCTGTGCGAACCCGATCCGAGCTGCCGGGTCGCCACCCACTGTGGAGGGGGGGGGTGCCAAGCAGGGCCGGCGCTACCATTAAGGCGAATAAGGCATTCGCCTAGGGCGCCGGCCTCTAGGGGGCGCCCACCGAGAGGTTTCCCGGTGGGCTGCCCTGCTGTAGCTGTCCGGGGATGCTGTGCTGGACGAGCGGCTCTTTAGCCACCCCCCAGCGCAGCCACTCACCTGCTGGGCTCCCTCTGCAGCAGATTACCCGAGCAGAGCACTGTGCTTCCTGCAGGCAGGGGGAGCCTGTGAACACCGGAAGCACTGTGAAGGGAGCAGGAAGCAGGCTGTGCTCAAAGTGCATGGCTCTCCTGCTCCCCATGAGAAAGAGCAAGATCCTGGATCCTGCAGCCTGGACCTCTGCTCAGCACAGCACCCAGGTATGGCATGGTTAAAGGGGATTGCTTATTGTGTGCATGTTTGTAAATGGGGGAGTGTTAAATTGGTGTGTTTGTGTGTGTAAATAAAGTGTGACCTTATGTAAAGTTTGTGTTTGAGTGACAGTGTGTGTGTTAGGGAGAGTGTGCAAGTGACTCTCTCTGTGTATGTGTGTGTGTGTGTGTGTGTGTTAGTGAGAATGTGCAAGTGACTCTGGGTGTGTGTGTGTTAGGGAGAGTGTACAAGTGACACTGTTAGTGAGTATGTGTTAGGGAGAGAGTGCAAGTGACAGTTAGTGAGAGTGTGCAAGTGACACTGTTAGTGAGCATGTGTGACACTGTGTGGTGTTAGAGTGTGTAACTGACAATGTCTATGCCAGTGAGAGTGTGTAAGTTAGAGTGTGTGTGTATAAGTGAGAGTATGTAGGTGACACTGTGTGTGTTAGTGAGAGTGTGTAAGTGACACTGTGTATGTTAGTGAGAGTGTGCAAGTGACAATGTGTAGGTCAGTGAGAATGTGTATGTGTTAGTGTGTAAGTTAGAGTTAGAATGTGTAAGTGTGTATGCCAGTGAGAGAGTGTGTGTATTAGTGAGATTGTGTAAGTGACACTGCAAAGGTAATTATTGCAATTTTTAAGAAACTTCAATAATTACCATTCAGGGTTAACTCCTCTAGTGGCTATGCATGGAGACGTCCAGTCACGGAAATACCACTGCGAGCGCGGCCATTGAGGAGCTAAGGCGGACCCAAGCCAGCACAAAAGACATTGGTGCTGGACCCAGGTAAGTGACAGAAGGTGTTTTAACCCCTGCTGCACCACGAGGGGGGATGCGCTTGACGGAGGGGGAAGCTATAGTGCCAGGATAACAAGTTTGTTTTCCTGGCGCTATAGTTTCCCTTTAATATCTACTCAGTGCGCCTCTTTCCCTAAATGTCTCTTTAGTGTAATTCAGAGTTTAGTGAATAAACTTCTGAGGGAATGTAGTTGCATTCATAAGGGGGCGTCAAAATGTATTCTTGCCTAGGGCAGCAATAATCCTTGCACCGGCCCTGGTGCCAATAAACTTGTATTTAGATGCATTTTACTTTAATTACATAAGTATTTTCATAACAAACAATACATGTGCTTGGGGGGTAAGGGTTTCTTTAACTAATCTAGTGGAAGAGACTCGAGTGCTAAAATCCACGGGTTAGGGGGCGCAAATTACTTGCCTTGCCCCGGGTGCTGACAACCCACGCTACGCCACTGCCCAAGTGATATATATTTTTGTTATTGAAACCTAAATTATTTATAAATACATTTGGATTACAAAGCAACATAATTCTTTTGATTAAGAAATAAATGTTACTTAGCAGTCTAAAACAGTTTATGTTCAATGTTGTAACCCAGAACTAACATAAATTAACTTAACTGCTAATATTACTGAATGCATTATTAATAAACTTTTAAAAAACAAAAAAATTAAAGCTGTTCAACATATCTGCTGGAAAATAACCATTATTGAGTATAAGAAAAGAGTTGAAGCAGATTTGGATACATTTGGTTAAGCTGTGCAAACAGCAATAGCAATTTCCCTAATTACTGCTAGGTAGACAACAGGAAAATGAGCTACCAATTAAATATGTATTATACATAAATTCACAATTACAAACTGGTAGCTTTTTCTTTTTTACATTTCACAATGACTTATATTGTCTTGGGCTTTACCGATATGCCATCACCATAGCAAAATGACCAAGACAAATTGGAGGTGTGGAGCAGCTAGAGAACAACCCTGCATCCTAGTGATGAAATTGGATCCTACAATCCCTGGATGCCAGGAATTGTGGAATGATGTTCAAATAATTGAATGGACACTGTAGGCACTATAGCCGTTTCATCATTGTCTAGAGTTCCCTGCTGCAATCCTTCCATTCAGCATTAACCTTTTTTTTAATGTTTTAATGCTAAAAAAAGAGTTGCCATCAGCCCACCCCCTGTGCTGATTTGGCAAATAAGGAAGCATTAGCTTGAAATGGGCTTTAAGTTTACAGGAATTTCCCGGTTTACAAACACCAACTTTACATTTTCCCACCTTTACAAACGCTTTCTGGACGTGCCACCATTTTGTTTTGCCGCAATTTTGTTTCAGCTCTCCGTGGATGCAGACTGAGAAGCATGCTTGGGAGCATAGAAAAGAAGAATTTGTGGCCAGAAGAAGACAAGAAGAGAGAAAGGTAAGTGTAAAGCATTGTTTTTTTTGTGTGTGTGTGAGATTGATGTCTGTGTGTGACATAGTCCATCCTTGCAAGCGCACTGTTTTGGCGTCATACTTGATTCTGGTCTCACCTTTGAGCCTCACATTCAGTATGCTGCCAAATCCTGTAGATTCAATCTTAAAAACATAGCCCGCATCTGCCCCTTTCTTACGCAAGATACTACCAAAGAGCTTGTCCATGCTCTACTAATTTCCCGCATGGATTATTGTAACCCTCTCCTGATTGGTCTTCACAAAAGCCGTATTGCACCGCTACAGTCTGTAATGAATGTTGCCGCCAGACTGTTTTACCTCTCTAGTTGGTTCTCTCAAACCTCATCCCTCTGTCAGTCCTTACATTGGCTTCCTGTATCCTATAGGAGTCAATACAAGGTACTAATTCACACCTATAAAGCACTGAACAATTCTAGCCCCTCTTATATCTCCTCACAGATCCATAGGTATATCCCTTCTCTGTCTCTCCACTCTGCCCGTGACCTTCTCCTGTCCACTGTTTGGACTCGTACAGCCAACTCATGCTTGCAGAACTTCTTGGCTCCCCTCCTATGGAATAGCCTGCCTACTGCCATCAGATTCTCCCCTAGTCTTCAATTGTTTAAGAAGTGCCTTAAAACCCATCTCTTTAGGAAAGATCATGGCCTCCCAGAGTAACCTCTACCTTACATACCTGTCGCTTGCTTTCTCCTAAAGGGCAGCACTCTCCTCCAGCTCTGCTTCACTCCCACCTTATTTGATTGCTATTTCCTGTCCTATTGTGTTTTATACCCCACCTCCTATAGAATGTAAGCTCGTTTGAGCAGGGTCCTCTTCAACCTATCGTTCCTGTAAGTTTTCTTGTAATTGTCCTATTTATAGATAAATCCCCCTTCTCATAATATAATAATATTACACTTCCTATAGGGAGACAAGCATTATCGTTCATCTAGTGAGTTCTTTACTACCTCCACTCTTATGGTTTATTGTACTCCACTATATACATTTTTTATTCCAGATATTGATCTGTCATTTTGTATATTGAATATATTCATATTCAGGTTGTATGCTTTTGTATGTGTTCACTTTGCTGTAATTTACACATATTTTATTTCCCTTTTTGGATTTAGCTATTTCAGTACTGTTTCTGAGTGCTTCTAGGGAACACTTTCTTAAAGGATTTTAATACAATATTCTCTGAGCCAGTGGCATACAAAAAGAAGGGGTGGGGGTGGGGCGGGGGCAGACCACTCCGGGTGCCACTCATTAGCGGGGTGGCATCACTGTTGCGAGGGCCATGGCAGGACAGCACTACTTATTCATATGGAGAACCTGGAGGCACATGGAGGCGCGTTAATTCTATGTATCTATGTGACGTCAACATGTTCCGCCTTCATTAGTTTTAAATTAGTAGTGAAAGTAGCAAAAGGATACACTCTGACACTGGGTGCATGCGGCGCCATTGGGAGCATACCTGAGGTCATACTCCAGAGTTAGAAACTGGCAGAAGCAGCAGCTGATTGATCTGATCCATCCCTTTCATCAGTGTGAATGTAGTCAGCTTGTTGTTGGCTAATATTGTTTTTTGAAAACAGTTTAGTAGAGAGGGGGGCTGGGGTTTAATATGGGGGGCTAGGATTTAGTTGAGAGGAGATAGCTGGGGTTTAGAAGGTCATGCAAAGTCTTTGGTCGACTTGCATGAACCCCACATTTTAGATTTCCCCAGAGTAACTAGATGATATTAAGGTCATGAGACTGTTATGGCCACACCAGAACCTTAACCGTTTTCTGCTGTAACAACTGGAGGTTCAACTTGGCCTTGATCTTAGGGTCCTTGTCATGCTGGAAAGTACAAGAGCGTCCCATGCGCAGCCTTCGTGCAAAAGAATGCAAATTGTCTGCCAGTATTTTCTGATAACATGCTGCATTCACTTTGCCATCATTTTTAACAAGATTCCCTATGTCTTTAGAGCTCACACACCCCCAAGCCATCAGTGAGCTACCACCATGCTTCAAAGTGAGGATGATATTCTTTTCACTATAGGCCTTGTTAACCCCTCTCCAAACTGTGACCATGAAGCTCTATTTTGGTCTTGTTACTAAGCTTCTTTGTGGCATTGGTGCAGTAAAGACTTATTTCTGGCAACTCAACCATGCAGCTCATTTTTGTCCAAATATCTTTGTATTGTGCTCCTTGAAACAACCACATCATCTTTTCCCAGAGCAGCCTGTATTTCTCCGGAGGTTACCCGTGGATTTTTCTTTGTATCCCAAACAATTCTTCTGGCAGTTGCGGCTGAAATCTTTCTAAGTCTACCTGACCTTGGCTTGGTATCAAGAGATCCCCAAATTTTCCACTACTTAAGAAGTGATTGCACAGTACTGACTGGCATTTTCAAGGCTTTGGATATCTTTTTATATCATTTTCCATCTTTTTAAGACAAGATGACCTTCTTAAAGAAATCCTACCAACAAAACCAAAAATTGTTTTTAGAGGTGCACCTAATTTTAGATCTATTTTAACCAAAAACTACACTAGAGAAACCAAACAAAGCACTAACCATACTTTTTTAGAAGGAGCAAAAGGTTTCTATAAATGCAAGCGCTGCATTGTTTGTAGGAGTACTGACCCCTCTACGCAATCGAAGGTTACCATTTTAAATCAAATAGAACCAATAAAAGTTGCAACATTAGATATTTTATCGGATGCAACACAAAAAATGTAATCTACCTATTGGAGTGCCCATGTGGCCTCCAATACGTAGGTATGACCACAAGGTGCCTAAATACAAGATTAGGAGAGCACTGCAGGAATATTAAAAATGGATACCAAAACCATTCTGTATCTAAGCACTTTATCAACCATAACCAAGACCGAAAACTCCTTAAATGCATTGGAATTAAAAAATGTAAGGTTCCTTGGAGAGGTGGAAACATAAAAAATATTTTATGCAGATCTGAAATGGAGTGGGTTTTTAACCTGCAGAACCTAGCTCCCCAAGGTCTCAATGTAGATTTTGATCTGTATAATTTTTTATATAGGTTTCCTATATATTTTATAATCTTTTATAACGTTCGTAAATCTCTGAAAATATGAAAAGTAATTTTTATAAGTGTTTTATATAAGTGTTCATAAACTTGTATAAATATTTAAAAACTATTTTAAGTTATTTTAAGTTTATATATTTAAACAAGTCCTCCTAATGTCTTATCTCCCTCCAGCTGCTATACGTTCTTTGGTCACATAATTTTAACCATTTATAATATGTCTCATGTATTTATTATATGCACTTGTATTAACTATATATACTGTTTATGCCATCCATAAGACATCATATGCTGTCATCTTGGGGCTATCCTATTCATAGTTGTTAACTACGGCATTATAGTCTAGGATACCCCCAATATGACCGCATTATGTCAACCTCTGTATATACACCATTATAATGCTTTCTATATATAAACAAATCTAATAACTAATTTTTACTTAATTCCTAATCCCTATCTCCTAATAACTTATTTACAAGTATATACTCTAGAGGTATGGGTCAATTTCCTATTAGACCTCTACTACATACTTGCTTTAAAATAACGGACATTTTCCCTTTAAATGGCCCAAATATATGTCCCTAACTTTACTTTTAACTTTATTTTCTATCCTATTAAATGTCAGTATATATCATATAAAAAAGCATTTGTGACCATAGCTAATATGGCTACTACCATCTCTCTGCCCACTTTTATTTCTCAACATCCTCCCCTAATCCACTATATATGCTGCTTTTCATCACAGTTAAAAAATAGAGCCTTGCCCCTTACTATGTGCATACCGCCCACTATAACGGCGGTCACACACGCTGATGTATTCAGTATACATATCCCAAGAGGCAAAGTGCCCATTACAGCCACTAAATAGAGCACGCCCGTCACTACGTGCGTACCGCCCACTAGAGCGGCGGCCGCACATGCTGATTCACTCAGCACTACATATCCCAAGCGGCAAAGTGCCGCGAATCGCATGACCACTTCCGGTCTAGCGAACCTCAGTCCCCATAATGCTGTGAGTTATATCGCTCGCTCCACACTGCCACCAATGAATGCACCGGTCACGTGACTCGCGCACTACATTTCCCAACATGCAAAGCATGTTTCACGTGAGTCACGTGACGCGCTTAAACTAAACATTCCTAAGTTCATAGACCTCGTTTTTAAACAATTTCACTGGCATGAGACCCTATATGTTACTTTTAATATAAACCTTTTTATTTTCACTAACAATATATATGATATACAACTCTGATTCTATTGGCTACTGATAAATGAAGTTTTTTTGGCGCCAATTTTTTACTTATTATGTACCTATATATAATCATATCAGCCATGTTTTTAATGTTATCCCATTTTGAAAACGCCCTAGTGGCGAAACGCGTAAATGGTTTTATTAATTGTGTATTTTATATAATTAAAGATGTTTTGGTTACTATCTGTGCCAACTATCTTTTTTACACACTATTTTACTTCTACCTGGTATCTAATTGATTTTACCACATGCTTACAAGCCTATCCGAGGTGGGGATCATACCACAAACGCTGTTACCATAGTGCAGTTGGCCTGCACTATACTTGTAAGAACATTTTTATTTATTTAAAAATTTTTACACCGTGTTAAACAGTGAGCACTATTAGTTGTTTTTATATATCCATTTCCTGAGAGTTGGACACCATTCCCTCCAGAGGACAATCATCCATATATCCCATAAGTGGGGATTGTTCCGCTGTACGCCTGTTATACCTGAGCTGCCTACAGCTCATCTAAATGTGAGTGGAATATTTATATCTTTATCTCACATATATTGACCTTTACACTCTATACGATTGGTCTCTTATCTTGTGTCTTCCATATCACGAGACCAACTGGACTACTATAAACAGAGAAGAGACCCCATCACCAAAAGCACCTTAAAAGACATCTATTGCCACAGTGCAACTTCTAAATCTTTTTGGACTATTTTCTATACTTTATTTTGCACTTTTATATAAGTCTTATTTATATTTTTTTTTACTATCTGTGGTCCACATTGATACATTTTGGCGCAGCCTTGCATTACTGTTGTTGTTGTTTTCCACTGCTGATTGACATTGCACATTGTTGCATAGTGTCACATCATGCCATGTTCTGCGGAGATGTCTGGCCTTGGCTTCTGGTATCCAGTACTCTTTTTACAATCCTTGCTTAGTTTTTCTTGTTTTTTCTGGTTTTCTATTCCATGTCTGGTTTTCCTTATGCTGGGTTTTCTGGGTTCATTCCATTATTCCGTCCCTGGAATTCTCAGTCTCCTGGATTCATTTATATGTTTGTTTTATGTTGTCACACCCGTTTGTTTTCCATTTTCCTTTTGTTTCAGTCTGGACCTGCAGCAGTGTTTCAAGTCTCTGCCCTTTCTTGCAGGTAAGTGCATTGTGGTTTAGTATAGTTCTTTTAGCGAACATTAGGCAGTGTAGGTCCTGCTGAATATGGGGTACATTGGCGTTGTGGCAGGCTTATGCAATGTATGATCATATAATGTAACTAAATCCCCATACTTTTCATATATAGTGCTTAATTATGTCTCCTCTTGTTTTGCCTATTATATCTTGTCTTGTTTTATTTTGTTAACCCAGCCCATGTACAGTCCTGTCCTGTCCTGCCCCTGTTTAGTTTATGTTCCCTTATGTATTGTGTACATGTTCTGGGTTTAGCTTCTCTGGTTCTGGATTCTACTAGTTCTGTCTTGTTTTCATGTTTGGTGCCTGTTCTAGCCTTGCCTTGTTTCTGTACTGGATACATGTCTGCTGCAGAGCCCTCCTATCCAGTTCCTGGGAGGTCTGCATATCAAGCTCCTAGTTCCTGGGATCCGCTGTAGCTGCATCAGGGTTCTAGTATGTGGCCGCGCAAACGCTGGTGCTCAACACCAGGGGGCATGTGGTTACCCTGCACCAGGCCCTGATAATCCACTTCCACGCTGAAGACTCCACTTCGCATCAGGCACTCAGCGGTCCCGGTTTCTGTACCGTCAGCCGTGACACATAGTTTTTTGTCTATAACAATTCCCAAATCCTTCTTGTGTGTTGTTATCCCTAATTCACTACCATTTATGGTATAAATTGCTTTTGCATTATTTACCCTGAAGTGCATAACTGCATTTTTCTACATTAAATTTAATTTACCATTTGAGTGCCTAGCCACCCAGTCTATCTAAATCCCTCTGCATTTTAAACATGGATTCATTGGAGTTTATATTTGCTGTAAACAACAGCTTTGAAACAACTCAGGAAGAGGTGCAAAACCAATGAACAACGTATGAACAGCTGTTTAGTTGTTAATGAAACTCATCAGCATGAGGATGGTTACTGGCCTGCTACTGAGTCTTGCCATTACTTGCAGAGCACAAACCAAGAAAGTTATGGTGTGGAAAAAAGTGATTGAAAACCCCTTCCATCTGATGGAATATCACTGCAAATTTGAGATTTCTGTCGGAAAAGCAAGTCCTTTGGCTTGACTGGTGTGCAGATCTGTATTTAACTATGTATGTATGTATGTATGTGTGTATATATATATATATATATATATATATATATATATAGATGTATATATATATCTATGTATGAATGTCTGATCAAGATCATTTTGCTAGTACAAAGTATTTGTACCATTATTTTCTCAAAATTACATTAACTACTCACATTGATAAATAACCTCTCTAGGGTGGTTGTTATTTTGAAATCTTTTTTTTTTTTTTAAATTTAATAAATAAGTTTACTGTTTTGTTTGTCATGTTCATTTGCGGCGCCTGCTCGCCAGGGTACAGAAAAGAAGGGGGGTAGTGCAGGAACATTAGATAACATTGGTGTTACACAATGACCATTTTTGTTTTATTTCCTTTCTTTTGTCAACCGGCAATACTCATCACTTTAGGGCTGTCTCCCTCCGTGTTTATCCCCTGTTTTTGGGTAATGGGTGTGTGAGTCTGGCCTCTGTATCTGCTTGTGACGTTTCACGTCTGTCTCTCCTTTATAACTGCTTATTGGTTCTGAGCTCTTGTCTAGCTCTGTGATGTGTTGGCTTTAGTAGCCCTCTGTTAGACTTTAAATGGTTTTCCCCATCCTTTATTATTCTAGTATTGGTCTCCTTTGGTGCTTCTGGACTCTGGTTCCCCTCTGCCCCTTCTTTATATTCCATCCATCTCTTCCCTGCTTGTTTAATGTGTTTCTGTGGTGTTAAGTGTTTGGAAGCCATTAGTTCGTACTTCCAATTGGTATCTGCTTGGTTTAATAAAGTTTCTCTGTTCGGTACCTGGGTTGATTTCCATGCTCTGGCTAAGAGTGTTACTACAGAAATTAGCATGTGGAAAAGCAGCCATTTCTCTATTTTGTCTAGTGTTGTGGGAATCATAAAGAGCACGCATTGTTCTTGGTTGAGTGGCCACTGTTTGCCTAAACTTCCCTGTCTCTTTTTCCAGCATTACCCAGAATGGTGTTAGTTTCTCGCATGACCACCATATGTGTCCCATCGTCCCTCCTTGAGTCCCACACCTCCAACATCTGTTGGGGGAGTTTGGATATATTTTGGATAGCCTCTCTGGTACCATATACCATCTATATTGTAGTTTTCTTATAGTTTCTAAGTGTGTGGAGCACTGTGAGTTGCCCTTGTGGATTCTAAAAGCCCTCTCCCATTTTGTGTAACCCAGCTCCCTATTCCACGCCTCTTGGAATGGCATAACGGCTTCCGGTACCTCGTGTTGTAGCTCCTTGTATAGTGCAGATAGTGTGCTGTTGGCTGGTTTTGGTGAGAGGCATATTTGCTCTAACTTACACCCTTGCTGCTGTGTTATGTTTTGTACTTTCATTCCTTGAGAAAGGATTTCAATTGTAAGGGAGGTTGTATAGCTCTTGGAGTTCTGGAAAGGGCATTAACTGTCCTTCTTTGTAGAGGTGTGTGATTGTGGTGCACCCTCTGTCTCTCCATTGTGTGTGTTCAAATGTTGGAATTCCCACCGCTATCGTAGAGATCGGGGCGTTCCCTGGTATACTTTTCCGATCCCCCTCCCCATCTTTTGTCTCATCCCATGTGGTCTGTAAGGGGTCGATGTGTGTGGGGCGTAGGTGTCTTGGTAGCCAGAATAGGTTGTTTAGGCCATGCCCTCCCGCCCAGTGGGCTTCTATTTTTGCCCATTGTGGGGTTTCCCCTTCTACCGTAGATGCTTTAATTGCTGCTATTTGTGCAGCTCTATAGTACGTGTGGGTGTTTGGTAGCCCCAACCCTCCCCTTTCAACCGGTCTTTGTAGAACCGAGGTTGCCACCCTTGGTTTCTTCTTTGCCCATATAAATCGTACAAAGAGACTCTGTAACTTTTTTAAAGTAGGTTTTTGGTAGTTTTATGGGTAGCGTGCGTAAGGGATACTGGAATTTCGGGAGCAGCATCATCTTTACTTGGGCTGTTGGCCTGTTATATAGAGCCCTGACTGCCGAGAGGAAGCCCTCTGGCACCCCGACCTTAGTGAGGACTGCCTCGAGGAACTCCCAGCTCATCCGGTCAAAGGCCTTTTCTGCATCTAGTGCCACCACCACGCCTCCCACCTTTGTGCACTGGGCACTGTACATTATGTCAAGCACTTTTCTAGTATTGTCTCCCCCTTGTCTGCCTTTTATGAACCCCACTTGGTCCGAGTGGATGATGTGTGGGAGCAGGCTTTCTAACCTTTGGGCATATATTTTAGTGTCTAGTTTGGCATCGGTGTTTAGGAGGGAGATAGGGCGGAAGTTTTGGGGGCAGGTGGGTGGCTTTCCAGGTTTTGGTAGCATTATGATGTGAGCTAGTAGTGTTTCACGGGGTAGGCTTTGTTGATTGGGTGGCTTCGTTATAAGCTCTTGTTAGGCATGGCACTAAGATGGGTTTGAATGCTTTGTAGTAGCAGTAAGCAAAGCCATCTGGGCCTGGGGCTTTGCCCGTTGGCAGTTGCTGGATTGCTTCGGCCACCTCCTCTTCAGTAATACAGGAGGAGAGTTTGTGTTGTTGTTGTGGTGTGAGCGAGGGCATTGATATCTCGTTCAAGTATTGTTTTATAGCCTGTGGTCGTGGTTGGTGTGTTTTTGCGTCATTTGCTAGATTATAGAGGGATGCATAGTATTTGGCAAACACATTGCTAATGTCTTTGGGGGCTGTGACCTTGTGTCCCTCCTCCGACTGGATGTGTGCTATCTTTTGTTTAATTTGGAGTGTTTTGAGGCGTTTGCCACTAGTTTGCCTGCCTTGTTTCCTTGAGTATATTGTGTTGTCTTGAGTCTCTGAAGGTACTGACCTGTTCTATCCTTTGGTTCTATCCTTTTGGTTTAGGATCGTAAGGTCTAACAGTGCCATCTGCCTTTCCCGCTGTTGTGTTTCTAACTGTCGTTTGAGGGTTGCGGCTCTTTGAATCAAGATTCCTCGTGCTACAGATTTGTGTGCTTGCCAAATTGTGTTGTGGGATGTGTGATCTATCGTGTTTTCCGCAAAGTAGTGCTGCAGTGCTTGTTCTAATTTTTTTAATGGAATTTGGGGTCCGTAAGGAGAGAGGCATTAAGTCTCCAGGGGCTTCTGTGTGTGGAGTCGTAAAGGTCGGTTAAAGTCACTACTACTGGTGCGTGGTCTGACCACGTGATCTGTTTGATGTCGCATCCCTTAATTTGGCCTAAGTGTTGTACCGTTACTAGTATGCCGTCTATCCTGGAGTATGTATTATGTACAGTGGAAAAGAATGTGTAACCCCTTTCACCGATGTATGTCGCTCGCCACACGTCATAGTAGTTATGTGTGTTTAGTAGTTTTTGTAGTGCTTTGCTTTGTCGTTTGAGCGGTCGCATTCTGGGTGCTGATGGCGATACAGTGGAGTCCACCGTGGGGTCCATTACATGGTTGAAATCCCAACATATTATACTAATCCCCTTTTGTTTTGTTTCCAGTTTCTTGATTATTTTATGGAGGAAATTCCTTTGTCCTGTGTTTGGGGCATAGATGTTTGTGATCGTGTATGTGATGTCATTGAAGTTGCCCACCACAATGACATATCTCCCTCCCTCATCCCCTTCAGGTGCAAAAGGGTAAATGCTACATCTTTACTAATAAGGATGGAAGCTCCCTTAGACTTGTTTGAATATGTTGCATGAAACTGGTGTGGGAAGTCTTGCTCGAACAATGGGGAATGTGAATTTGTTTTAAAATTAGTTTCTTGTAGGCATACTACTTCCGGATTGTTTTGTTTCAAATCTCGGCGTAGTAAGCTGCGTTTAGCGGGGCTGTTTAGGCCTTTGATGTTGTGGGTGTATATTTTCATGTGGGTTCATAATCATGTACAAGCTGTTCCTGATGTGTTACATTGTCTATGTGTGGGGTTGCCACCTTAGCCAACCATTCCGAACCAGGTGGCACCCCCCTATGTGGCTGATGCTTTGTGCCCCTGCGGGGGGTTCTTTCCCTAGATGAAGTGGTGAGATGGTGGTCATTGCGTTGTGTCTTCACTGGCTGACAAACGGGGGAGTAACATAACTAAAACTACTAGAACTGCCATATGTTTGGCTTGGCGCCTACCCAAGGTGCCCTGGAGGAAGAAGCGTAGTGCTTCTATGCCTGTGTGAAGCATTTCGCGGCCTAACTGCCTTTCCATTAGCTATTCACCCTTGCTTTTTGTGGCCTGATTGATATTGTGGGGTCGGTAACTCTAGGGTATTTGTTAATTCCATTTGTGTGTCCAGTGTAACTGAGGTCTTAGCCCCCACCCGCTCTTGTATTATCACAAGTGTCTCTTATGTAGTACAGAGTGCCAAAGTCTCTTTAGTTACTTGCCACGTTATGCGGTGCTTGCTCCCTCTACCTGCGTCTGGGCACTTTCCGCCAAGTTGGTGTGGACCCGCTGCGGTCCGTTGTTGTTGCTGTGGTGGTTGGTGGCGGTATTCCCCACTCCTGGAGCGCTTTTAGGCCAGCTTCAGGGGTATGGATGGCAGTTATTGTACCTTCATGGGAGATGAGCAGCTTTACCAGGAATCCCCATCGGTATGGCTTCTTATGTTGCCGCAGTTGTTCTGTGATGGTCGCAAAGGTCTTTCTCTTCTTCAGTGTTGCGGCTGAAATGTCTGCGTAAATTGTTGTTCTCTGGTGTGGCTCCAGGAGGGACTGGCGTTGTCTACTTGCTCTCATAATGTCCTCTTTAACGTGGAAATAGTGTAAGTGCACTAGCACGTCTCTCGGCGCATCGATGGTTAAAAATCTTGGCTTTGGAACTCGGTGGTATCTGTCCAGCTGGAGCAGGTCTTGAGGTAGGTCAGGCGCCAGGACTTTAAACAGGCTCTGTAGTTATGCATGGAGGTCTGCCGTGCTCACCGACTCTGCTATGCCCCTGATCCTGAGGTTATTGCGCCTTGATCTGTCCTCCATGTCTGCGATTTTATTTTCCAGGGTTTCCATGTTGTCATGCATTCCCTCCATATCTCCTCGCAGTTCCTTGCATGCTTTAGTCTGGTCCGCCATTTGATCCTCCAGTGTTGAGGTTCTTGTGCCCAGATCCTGAATGTCTGCCCTGATTTCTTTTAGGGCTGATTGAAATGTGTGCTGTATTTTATCATGCATGCGATCCAACATACTTTGCAGGATCCCCTGGGTCACTGGAGCTTCCATTGACATAGTTCTTTGCATCTCGCTGGCGTCTTCCTCGGCGCCATCTTGCGCCTCTTCTAGCACGGCTGTGGGTTTGTTTTGAGCGTTTCGGATGTTGAAGAAGTTGCTTTTGACGTTTTTGCTGTTGGGTGATCGTTCCGCTGAGTTTTTAGGCCGTGGTAGTACGGAGCTACTCTAACATGCAGCTGCTTCGGTCATGCTCCAGGCCACACCCCCAGCTATTTTTAAATCTTACTGGAATAATCCTCACTTTAAGATTTTACATTATGTTAGATGTTCTATCCAAATGTAGTTTTAATAAGACAAGAAATTAAGTTTCTTTCTACATGATTGTTCTGCCTTAAAGCAATTTCATTTTTTTGTGGTTAAATGTGGAATACAGTTACTTTGCAGTGTTAACTTGCAAATAAGAATTCAGTGACCAGTAAAACAGTGTACATTGAAGAGTGAAAAGATAATAAAAGACGTTTTGAAATTGTAAAGACATTTTTTAATGTCTGTCTTGTGCTGACTTGAATGATAATCTTATGATGTAACAAAATCTAACAGAATGCAGACTCTCTAGAAGCACTAATGCAAAAAGACATAAGAGGTTGTAGTAAAATTATTTTTGGCAAGTGCTATAGAAATTTACTTTAGAATTAATAATGGGACTTTGGTACTCGCTATTTGCACTTGCAGTTATTCTGGTAATAAATTCAACAAAATACATTTGTCATGTACTAGTAGTGTATGGTAAAACATTGCTGTTGGAGTATGTGTTGTACTTGCATACTGTAAATATGTTTCCTGGTTAATCATGGCAGCATTTAACTAATGGATTAGCTCCTCCCTCAAGCCAATAGAACAGGAAAAACAATTAACTAATTAAGTAAGAAGGTATAAAGGTATCCCCTCTAGCCCCTGCTCCCCATTTTTTTCCCCCTGTCCTCTTAGCCAGGGACAGACAGTTTTTGTTCTGCATAATTTTCCTTTTTTGCTTACCTGACTATGACTTGGAAGCTTCAGGCTGCATGCAGATGGGAACCCCTGGAGGCTACAGGTCTTAGTAAACCTGTAGTTAAGCTTACAATCCTCTCTCCCTTTAAGGTCTTCGTCTCCTGAACGCTCAGTTCTGCTGTTCACTATCTGTGCGAAGCTGCCTTCGTTTAATTTCATGAACGCCAATAATTCAGGTAAGTGGGGTTTATGCTCGCAAGTTTTCGTGCGTATGTGCCATTCTCACAATATCATTCGGGCGCATGCACAAATGGCGCAACCACGAATATCCCTATTTTGCCAGTTTCCAAAATGGCATTTGGGAGTTTGGAGGTTGTTTAGCGCATGTGTGAACATATAAAGGCGCTGAGGCGCAAAATTAAAACTACAACTTGCAAATAGTTTTTCTAAGTTTTCTCGGCTTGTTTACATCGGATTTTCTTTTTTTTTGCTCTGAAATCAGTTTGTTCACTTTTCTGGTAAGTGAAGATCTTGACGCCATTAATGTGAGCGTGGCGTCACGCAAAAGACGCACACACATGTTCTGGGGTCAAAGGCCAGTTACGGCCAATCGAATCTGTAGGACATCTTGAAAAAGCCCACTGAGTACGGGCGGAACGCGTGGATGAGCTAGAAGCCTTTCATCTTATCTTTCCAGGTAGACTCCTTTGGCAAGTAAGTGCTTTGTCATCCCTCTATTTGAATTTGCAGCATTTCAGCTAGATCCATGGACATTTTCTGAATTCCTGCTGCACCAACGGAGTGGTAATACTTTCAGCACACTGTTTATCTGCTACATATTCTGGACTATGTTTGGATTCCTTGATGGAAAGTAGGATTTAAACACCACCTCTTTTACTGTGTATGAGTTTTTTTAAAGGATTTGGAGTTTCATTTTTGCATGACATTAATAAACTGTGTTGCATTTTCTTTGCTTGGTTTGTATCTTTCAAGATATGTTACTGTGATCACTGCTGTTAAATACAAAGTTTACACAGAATAATTTCCTAAACCACCGAGGTGGAGGTGGAAATCATACACATTTATCTCAATACCCAGCTTCCCCACAAACGCTTATTTGGGGCTATTGCACAGCGCTGACAGTTATCTACTTTTGGGCATTCTATCACATAGGTTTGCAGAATAACCTTTTATGTCTGGCAGTTACAAATTTTTATCTTTGGACTTTCAATATTTGGTGTCATACAGACGATTTCATTTTATATTGCGCTTTTTTGTTCTATTTTTTTCTGAATCTGTAGGAGGCTTATTTAAACACATTTTTACTTTTCCTCATTGCCCTGTCGTGGTTTCCCTTACATGGTTATCCGAGAGTGCGTTCCTGATCATGTGTTTCTGGTTATTGACTTTGGCTTCGTTTTGACTTCCCAGACTTCTGCTATCCTTGATTATTGGCTTTTCCTTATCACTGTGTCCCATTCTGTGTCCCTAAACTCGGCTAGTATATTGACTTTTCTTAGGTACGTTAAGTCCGGCCATTCTAAGGTCCGGTTAGACGTTACCCTTAGTCCTAGGTGTGACACAATTCTGCATGCTGGATCAACTGTAATCCTGACAAATAGGTCATATGTGAGCAAATGTTTTCTTTATTTGGCTTCATGACTTAAAAAGGATGCACAGAGGGTACAGTCTCCTATAACTTCTGTCTTTATAGCCCTTAAGACTGGTAGGCCCTAGATCTCCATCACGGAGAAGGGAAAAACCGATGGCTTGCCCAGGATGTGCAAGACCTTTGGGGAATTGAAGGCTTTGCAGGAAATGCTTGGACCACATTGCCAGTGATTCTGACCAGCGTCAGACACCTCAGGCCTCAACCTAAGCCCAGGATGTTGCCTCATGGATAAAACAGGCAGTGGCGGAGGGTATTGCTAAATACACAAGAGGAAAGACGGACAGATATGAAGTCTTCCAACCAGATCTGATTCTTCGGAAGAAGACATACAAGAGGAGGCTGGCCAAGAGGAAGCTGTTTGAGACAATTTCTTCCAGTGAGGAAGAATGGTCTCACAGCAATTGAGCATTTAACTACCTTAGTCAGGGAGACTTTGAAAATTCCTGAAGAGATCCAGGAAACTTCAGCCTCAGAAAAATATTTTGGAGATCTCAGCCGCAAAAAGTCTTCATTTCCAGTCCATAGATCTATTAATGATCTCATAAAGATGGAATGGGCAACTCCAGAAAAGAGATTCTCTCTACAAGGACATCTAGCTAAACTTTATCCTGCTAATGAAGGAAATTTCAGATTATGTTTTAGACAAAAGGTGGATGTTAATTTATCTAAGGCCTTTTTGGCAGAGGGTCTGGGCTGTCATCCAGCAGTATCGATTTCAGCTATGTCTAGAACCATGACATTATGTATCATGGACATAGGAGAAGATTTGGATAAAGGAGTCAGAAGAAACCATATAGCTGAATCCCTTAAGGATGTGAAATTAGCTAGTGAATGGATATTGGAGGCCTCAACAGATTTTATCAAGTCTCTGTCTAAACCCATGCGTTTTCTATACCAACCAAAAGAGCTCTTTGGCTCAGATCATGGGGAGCTGACATTGCATCCAAACACAATTTGTGTTCTCTTCCATTTATGGGTGAGGTACTCTTTGGTAAACCTTCAGATGATGCAATCAGGAAATCAACAGATGTTAAGCAAGTATTACTTCCCCAAGATAGGAGGCCACGGAGAATTCTACAGGACCGGCGTCCATATAGAGAATCAACCTCTTACAGAGAAAGCAAATCTTACAAGCTGGGACGTGAATATGCAAGACATATAAGTTAGAGAAGTGGACAACCTAGTAAGTTCTCAAGAGGCAAGACTTCCTCTTCTTCCTTTCGTGTAATCAATTATGACATTTGCTGCAACCAGGATTTGCAGGTAGGTGCCATTCTGTTACGTTTCCATGAATCCTGGGAATAAATTCTGGATTCATGGGTATGGTCGATAATATCTTCAAAAGTATACAGAAAATGAGATACAGCTGGATATCTAAAACAAAAAAATAACAAATAATAATGTGAAAATATGTATTCTTCAGGTCCACTGAGATCATTTAATCCCCTTGACGAACTATTGGGTTAATGGATCTTAGTGATTCCATGCGGAACCTTCTTATCCTGAGCAAGACAATCATAAAAACATAAAAATTATGTCTAACAATTTCATGTCCTACCCTTCCCTTTCCACCCCCTTCTTAAATAGGGTTCTTTCTGATTCCTTCTCGTGTTTTCGTGGGTGTTGTCTTCTAATTTACCAATCACTGAAGCTTGTTTCTCCTTCACACCGCTGATCATAATCTTCTCAATATCTGTCGTGTATACCTCCATGTGGCTGTATACTTCCATCTTGCGTTCCATTTCGTGTGTTTCAAATGTTCACAAAACTTTATTGTCCATGTAATCACAAAGCAATCTCGGAATAGTTTGATATCTTTTAGAGAGAGGAAGTTACTCAATAGCCAACAGTATTTTTACTTGTTTTCTCTGACTGAGAAACCAGACCTCCCTTGGGGGGAAGGAACCTCAATGCGTTCTTTTCATCTTCGGTCTGTGAGTTCCATATAAAGTGAGGGCACTGCAAACCTCCTACAACAGTGTTGCACTATTATTTGTTATTTTTTTGTTTTAGATATCCAGCTTTATCCCATTTTCTGTATACTTTTATATCTGTCTGAGGTCGCCATCAGGGGAGGGACCTTGGGAAGCTGTACTATTAAGTTAAGTAGTTTTTTTCCATATACCGTCATTTTGGGGTGTATTGGACACGTTTTGTGTTCATTAATATCTTCAGGCTACACCCTAGAATTAGAAAGAAGCCTTTCTATGCCAAGATTCGTAAGGACAAAGGTTTCTGCCAATCCATTATAAAAGGAGGCTTTGATTCATTATATATCCACACTTCTTCAACAAGAAGTTATCTTTCCTGTGCCAACGAAGGCAAGATTTCAAGGTTTGTACTTCCCTCTTTTCTTAGTCAGGAAAGCTGGAGGAAAAGAGAGATCTATTCTGGATTCACACCAGCTTAACCTCTCGCTCAGGATAAGAAGGTTCCGCATGGATTCACTAAGCTCCGTTATCCCAATAGTTCGTCAAGGGGATTAAATCATCTCAGTGGACCTGAGGAATACATATTTTCACATTCCCATAGCCACTTCACACCTGAGAGTTCTGATATTCTTTGTAGAAGACCATCATTTTCAATTTCGGGCTCTGCCCTTTGGAATAAGCATGGCCTCAACAACCTTCTCCAAGGTCCTTATCACGGTAATAGCTTTATAGAGGAAATAGGGTGTCACAATTTTCCATTACCTGGACGACATCCTAGTGGTGGCTTCCGATTACAGCTTGATTCTCCAACATCGTTCTCTGGTCCTGAATACCCTGACTCAGTTCGGCTGGTTAATAAATTACAAGAAAATCCAGTTATGTCCTTCAAGGATACTGAACTTTCTAGGAGCAACCTTCAATACTCTATCAGCAAGAGCTTCATGAAGCTCATAGGGACCCTCTGTTCTAACATTGGCCTAGTAAGATGGGCCCAATGGAATCTATGCCCCCTATCGGGGTACTTTCTTTGGAATTTCAACTTAAGCTCTCAGGAATGGGACAAGCATGGGACCACCTACAGAAGGATCTTCTATGATGGTTCTCATAGGAACATCTTTATAGGGGATTTCCTCTGAAGGAAATAGATTGGATGGTCATCATAACAGATGCCAGCCAGGAAGGCTGGAGAGGTTACTTAGGAAATCTATTTGTCCAAGAAGTGTGGCCCCTACATGTACGCCATTTACCATCGAACATCTATGAGTTGAGAGCTGCCTTCCTAGCTTTGATTCACTTTCAGCCCCTTCTTCAAGACAAGTGGGTGAAGCTGAGCCTAGACAAAAGTTTAACAGTAGCCTACAACATTCATCAACTGGTTACTAAGAGTGCAGCCCTGAAAAGAGAAGTCCAACTGCACCTCTTCTGTGGATTTCCCTT
The DNA here is from genome assembly GCA_933207985.1 of Pelobates cultripes. Lineage (NCBI taxonomy): Eukaryota > Metazoa > Chordata > Amphibia > Anura > Pelobatidae > Pelobates > Pelobates cultripes. Next base: position 177,858,734 of record OW240912.1, read on the forward strand.
CCCTTCTCCGTAAGAATTTCACCCAGTCTCCACTCATTTAAAAAATCATTGAAAACGTACTTCTTCAAGAAAGCATATCAATTAAACGGTTAGGTGGTTTTCATCCCCCACCCTCCATGACTCCTCTCCTTTAACTGTCAAAAATTACCTACTAAGCCCTCAATTAATACTTTTTTAACAACCTACTTTGTACCCCTACTTTTACCCTCTGTGTCACTATACCCCACTCCCTCTAGTATGTAAGCTCATGGAGCAGGGCCTTCTGTTCCTGTAAGTCCAGTTGTCTGGTTACAATTACATGTCTGTTAGTCCACCCATTGTACAGCGCTACGGAATCTGATGGCGCTATATAAATAATAAAATAATAATAATAATATGTGGGAGTAGTGTTTAACTTTAACAAATCAGGCAAACAGAATCGATCGAAAAATAATCTAAAACAATGAAAAGAAAACATTTTCTATTGTCGGAAAAGAAGAATAAAGAGGAATGTAATATGCCAAGTTATTAGACTAGTGGGTCCTCCTGTTTGCAAAAATAAAATAATCTGTATCGTTTCAATATTATTTAAGAAATATCTGTCACTATAATTGGGTAAACTGTGATTTATTGAATGGATGGGGCACAATGTAATGGGACATTTACATGATTTTGAACTCACCTGCCTTCTCTGAAGATAAATTGACAAGTTAACAGTGTAAAAATATTTAGGTAGACTAATCATGCAGGTCAAAGCCAGTGCTCCAATCATTGCAAGCATTTGGGAAGCTAATAATAGATGAACTTTAAGATCACATAGAAAGGTCAATCAGAACTGGTAGGTAGCTGGAATGCCTGCAGCTGATAACAGTCATCAGCACTGATACAATGGGATTTAAAATATTAATGAATATGTTGCAGATGGCTCACAGAGTAGGTCAAGTGTACAACATATTCAACCACATTTGTAACTACTGATTTATAGCCATGAAGGTTTTACCATATGTTACTTTACACACTTCCATAGTTTGTCCTTAACATATAAACCTAAATTCTCTTCATAAGTCATTACATCTCAAAATCTTTATAGCATCCATATGACCACAGAGAGAAGACCAAAGTTTTTAAGACCTCAACGTTTCTGGCCTACATAGCAGTTTTTTGCTTTGTTTTTTCATTTACCAACATAAGGACTGGATTCCACTTTAATGGAAGCATGTTGGTTGATGTTAATAAATGTGTGTTTTAGGTCCTATAATATGTTTGAGAATGTGTGCAGACACAGGTCAAGATCATCCTCAAGATCTGCAGAGCAACTGAGACATCAATAAGATTTAAGTAATTGTCAGGGAGGATGACACAGTGATGACTTCACTAGTTAAATAATACATTTAAATAAATGTTTATTTAAAACTGCATGACACGTGCATGTGTATTCATTGTATCAATATCTAATGAATGAATGAATTTTGAAATGACAAAATAAATATTAAACTTCAAAATCCCTGTGAATATGTTTGTGCAGTTATATACTGATGTACCAGTGTGATTGCTAACTATAAAATGATCATGTTAGAAATTAATACTATCTTGTAAAATAATGGTTTGGGGACTTTAGGACAATGGAAAACTCAGTCCTTAATGATGTGCTTTATAGTCACAGTGAAGAAGAACAAGACAGATTCACAATTATTGGATTCCAAAATTGGCATTGCAGTTTGATTATGCTGAATATGTGATTCATACGGATGGGTACTTGTTTTACAATTGCATTTAGTTTGGCAAACTAATGTCTCATGGAGTGTTTGCAAATGCAAACAAATGTTCTAACAAATGTTTCTCAAAAAATGTGTTGAATGTACATAATTGGATTATAGTGTTGCACTGAACTTGTAATGGAATATGTAATAAATGTTCTTCTACGTATAGGGTCATAGGACTAGTATTTATACTTGTATGCTATCACTCTATGACTGCTTTTGTAACCTTTAACCTTAATCCTGCTTTAATTTTTTTTAATAAACATATTTTAAATAAAATCTGGTAAATGTTTTTTAAAAGTAATTATTATTAAATAAAGTTGATCTATTATTAAGAAAAAGCAAATCATTGGCTTTATGAAAGTGGCAAATTCAAATTGAGTTTATTGCAGATTAGTAAACTGGATAAATAAGCAAAAACATAAAATGTTTGTCCAAAAGGCCTTAATCATGTGCCTGACTAACAATAAAATGTTTAGATTTGTCAATACCATGAAGCCCTTGTTTTGCTTTTCATGTGGCATGTTCTCTCTCACAGGCAGTATTTAGCTTAACATCTTAACATAGTCAACTTTATATAATATTAGGCAGTCTACAGAGGAACCCTGTAAGGGATCCTGGGCAAGTTGATAATGATTTTGCATTTATTTTATTATATATATATATATATATATATATATATATATATATATATATATATATATATATATATATTTGTGTTAGGTGCTTAAGATAGTACAGTGTGAAATACCATGAATAAGCGTAGGATGATAAAAGGAGCAAGTCGGTTGTGGTGTGCCGAAACCGACGATGAGGTAGGCCTGAGAAAGAAGAGGGCCCACCCAGGAAAAGAAATAGAAAGGAAATAAATGTTAAAAGTGGTGTGGTGGGAGGGTCATTCAACGCTGACCTCGAACGGTAAGGAGCCAGGCAAGGGGAGTGCCTTAAGTAGGCTAGGGGTGGAAAACCAGCACCTCCCACAAATGCAGGCAAATTGCCTTAATACTTGTGTTAGGTGCTTAAGATAGTACAGTGTGAAATACCATGAATAAGCGTAGGATGATAAAAGGAGCAAGTCGGTTGTGGTGTGCCGAAACCGACGATGAGGTAGGCCTGAGAAAGAAGAGGGCAAAAATTAAGTAATCCAATTTATTAACAGACAACCAATACATATACATTTATCAACCAGACATGTTTATGAAAGCATCTCTTAACTCTTGTACTGGGTTCGGTATGTACCGTGAGTAAGCGGATGACTTCCAGCGCCCCAGTGTTTTGATAACATGAGTTGGGACGTTGAAACTGGAGGCTGTGGACGCGGCTCCTATACGAAAGGAGTGTCCTGAGTAATTGTTTGCGTTGAGGCCCAGTTGTGTGAGCAAGGACCTGACGTAGGTCATGAAGGTTGTAGTGGTGAGTACTGCACCTTGTAGTTGTAATAACGGTTGCGAGGGCAGTAAGTGATGGTGCTGTATGTAGGCATCAAGAACTTTTACGGGACACCATCTGTTGTGCGTGGGGTAGTACGGAATGTTTACAGGTATGTGCTGGCTGGTTTTGGAGTGAGGTAAAGACAGGATGTAATGATCCATATGTTTTGTCAAGTGGGAATAGAGGAGGAATGGAGTGGTTTGGGTCGTGGAGGTCGTAGTGAATTCTCTGGGTCGTAGAAATCCATAGAAAGCGATGTATATTGCTGTTTTGATGATAGAATTCGTATTAGTGTCAAATGGTTTCAGGTCGAGTAGATTAGATAAAGCTTTGAAGATATGGTTATCTATGGGTAGCCTCTGGGCCAAATGTGTGGGTTCTGATTTTTGAATACCTCTGAGTATGGTCTTGATTTGGTGAGAGGCCATGAAACTGTTGTTATTTGGGTGTAAGATGAGCATGTGGTGTTGAATGCCAGTGAGATAGAGTTTGATGGTGTTATATGACAATTTGAGTTTAAGGTGGCAAAAGGAAGCAAACCCCAAAAAAGATGTCATAACAAACGGTTGTATGATGTTATGTTCCAGAAGGAATCGTTTGAATAGTGTGAAAGCCCTGTTGTATGTTTTGTTTGTATTGTGTGAAAGTGCCAACTGAGACAATGTCCTGCTATGCTGCATGATGACGTCTAGTCCAGTATGAGTTGTTGAAATGTTGGAGTGATGGTGGCTGTGGGTGCTGCTGACGGGAGTGCTTGATGAAACTCCTGAAATTTAAAGCGAGACAAACTGTCAGCAGCTGTGTTGTATACACCTGGCACATGAAAACAACATAGGAAGAAATTATGACAAGCTGCCAACCAAGTGAGTTTCCTCAGAAATCTCATAATCGTAAGAGATTTGGAACGACCTTTGTTGATGATGTGACAGGTCGCCTGGTTGTCTGAGTAACAACGCACTGGCGTATTAGCCCATAAATGACCCCACGCTACGGCAGCCGCCACTATGGGGTAGATCTCAAAAAGAGCTGAGGTAGTGGAAAAACCTTCCAAATCCAGAACTGCTGAAGGCCAGCTGCCCCAAAGCCATTCGTTCCCAAAAATTGCTGCAAAACCAGTGGTAGATGCCGCATCTGACCAAATGGTAGGAGATGATTCAGTCAATTGAGGGAGGAACATACTTTTACCATTCCAAGTGGTTAAAAACCTCTTCCACATGTTTAGATCTGCCGTAGCTTGGGCATCTAAGGACAACCTGTGCGTGTCATGTAGAAAAAGTGGGAAAAGATGCAATAGTCGTGAAATAAAGGAGCGGCCTTGAGGTATGATGCGCATTGCAAAATTTAGTGACCCCAGCAGGGACTGTAGTTCTTTGCGATTGCAAGTGCCGAGCTGTAGGTAGTTGTTAATGTAAGTGAGAATATTGTCTATCTTTTCGTAAGGTAGGCTTGCTTGCATTGTGGCAGAGTCTAACTGGATACCCAGAAAAGTGATAACCGTGTCTGGCCCTTCTGTTTTCTTTGGGGAGATGGGTACACCTAGTTGCTCAAACAGCTTAGTGGTAGCTTTGAGGCTAGTGGGAGGTGCAGTATTCTCCTCGACCAGTAGGAAATCGTCCAAATAATGTAATACTGTAGGGCATCCGGCTATGTTCAATAGTAACCAGCATAGTGCTTCGGCAAATGTGTCGAAAATAGCTGGGCTACTTTTGGACCCAAAAGTTAACCGGGAGAAAAAATAGTAGTTCTCGGACCACTTGATGCCATGCAGGTGCCACAGTGTGGGGTGGATAGGGAGTAATTTGAAGGCGTTAGTAATGTCGGTCTTACTGAGCCAGGCTCCCACCCCTGCTTGTATGATGGCTGTAATGGCGTGATCTATGGTGGTGTATTGCAGAGAGAATTCCTCAGAGGGTATGAGGGAATTAAGACTGGGGTCGGCCGATGAGTGGGGAGCCGATAAGTCAACGATGAGTCTCTGTTTTTGGGAAGATTTCCCTGTGACAATACCAATAGGGTTGGTGCGCCATGCTGTGAATGGGGGAGTTCTAAAAGGCCCCAATACAAAGCCCTCCTCCACTTCTTGGTTTATGAGGGTGTCAACCACTGTGGGGTTGTGTTGGGCGGATTGTAGGTTTGGGCATTCCAGAGTGCCAGCTGGTATGTGTAGGATACCTGTGTGGAAGCCTTCTGTCAAACCAGAAATAAGAAAATCTACCAGGTGTCTAGATGGGTGCTGAGACATCAATGCTGTGAATACTGGCATATTAATGGACGTAAGGTAAGGCTTAGAATACATTTTATTTGGACACATGGTCTTAGCATGTGCCCTAAAACATTTTGAACAGACATGCAATAGTCTACATCCACTGTAATTGCAAGACCCAACATTGAAATTATTACATATCTGGGACTTGCCCAGAAACTTGATTGGGCGTCCCAATTTGTCTGTGGATAGTTTCCCTGGATCCCCAGAGGAAGTAGTTCCTTGTGTGGAGGCATGTCCGTCTGCCGTGTTTGGACAAAAATTGTAGTATGGGCTGTGGAGGAGCAGTATGCACAAGCTGGTGTTCTTAGACCTGCAAAGTGTCTGCAGAATAAGACGGTATCAATCCTTCCCCAGTTGGACCGTGTACCGTACTGGGAGAAGGCTCCAGCCACTTTTGCAGAAAAAGACCTATGGTAGTCATAGAATGCTGAACCACCATATTTGTTGCCCAGGTCTACCAGCTTGTGCATATAGAGATCGAACTCCTCTCTTCTGTTGGGATAGACCGCACAGACGACATCCCTGTAAATACCAAATGCTAGAACAAATTCAGGGATAGTCAGTTTTCTGTTTAGGCGGGCATCCCTAGATCTGACAATAACAGAAACATCATCATAAGCATACGTTTTATGTTCCACAATGTCCTGGGAGGCAATCAACAGGGAAGCCAGGTTGACGTCTTTACCTTCCAGGATATCCCTTTTGATATGCTCAGGTATCATGTGGGCCGGGCTAACTTCCTGGTCATCCAGGGGGCTGGCTGGAGCGACTAATGGCAAGGCTGGTGTTTGTACTGCAGCCGCGGTTGGCCCTGCTAGAGTGAGGGCCGTGGTGACCGACTCAAGTTTCTCCAGCCTGGAGTTGACCTTGCCCATGGATGCCATGAGTGAGGATAACATGGCATGTATGTCCCCTGGGTTGGACTGGCTAGATCCTTCCCCGGCTTCCATGTTATTGGTTGACGTGCGTAGCAGTTTGAAAAGTTCTGCCTTCCTTGCTGTAGCGGGGTAGGGGATTTGTCGTCTCCTTAATTCCGTGGTTATGCGCGGGATTGTCCAGGATCTAATTGATGCTGGACTAGCTAGCTCTCCTCCTTGTGTGGGAGTGACAGCTCTAGCCGGGGTGCTAGGCAGGGAGAAATCCTCTACCCCTTCCTGAGACATACTATAAATAAAACAATAATTAGTATATAGAACCACCAAATTGTACTGGCAGGCTAGCTAGGCCGGATGGCGAAAGTATTATGCTTGTTTGGTGACAGGTGAGGCCCTACTAATTGCCAAGCGGCTTGAGAGGCTCTATCTATGCGTTGGCGCGAGGGGTTATTGAGGCCACTTGACGTAGTGGCAGGAGTTTTAGGCCTCTCGGTGACTGTACGACAGAAAACAGGGGAAGGGAGTGACAGGTGAGGCCCTCTCTTTGCAACATGCGAGGCGGCTAGCTAACGTGTGGCCCGATGGGTGTTTGCCTCCGAAACGTTTGAGGCGGGGTGTTGGCCTCGCGGGACCACTAACTAATGGCGACAGCCAAGATGGGGTAAATACCTATTGGGAATCCTGTGACCCTATTGCCAGTACTCTAAACTAGGGGGATGAAATGAAATGTATGGTAGAATACCATATGAGCAGGTGTACGTACCTGGTAGTATGATAAATCACAGGAATAAACCGTGTGGAGCAACTATATAAGCTCGACAGCCTAAAAATGGGTAAAAGAGAGTAGTACGATGAGTGTGGGGTATAACAAGAACCAGACTTATAGTCTGTAGCAGCAATGTATAAAATTATGTTGATACCATGGGAATAGCTACGAGTGGCTCAGAAATGTTTGCATGCTTGAAAAAGACATCTGAGGGAGGCCGTGGCCTATGTACAAACAATCTATGTGTTACGTGATAATGGTGTGTAAAGGAAAACATGAAACGTAGGTTATATACATATGTATTATGACTGTGTAGGGGACGTATGATTGGTTGGATCAGGACGTGTGATCCAACCCGAGTATGCATGCAAAAGGACTTATGCCTTGTGTGTCATCGTCATGACAGAGAAATGAGGCCTGTAATGTAGGCTGAGTAAATTGAAATGAAATGGATAGTTATAAAACTCCTGGCGTGGGAGTTCAATGACCTGTACCGAAATGTAACTGGTTTTATAGAAAGGGACATGGATGAGGTCATGGCCTAATTAACACATCGTTGTGTATGATATGTAGCAGAAAGACCAAAGGCAGGGATACCCCAAAATGATTTAGCATGATGTAAAGTGATGTGGATCTATATGATATGTATGTATAGCAAAGACGTATCAACCCGAGAATTATTGCTTAAATGAACCTATCCTTGTATGTATTGTATTAATAACCCAGAAATGAGGCTTGTGACATGGCTGAGTCCATACGTATAAATGGATAAGTAATGCAGACCCCAGAAAGCGTGGGAGTCAAATGGTATACACAGAAGTGGACTTGGTTTGTGGACAAAATACAATACTGACAATTGTTAAAAGTAATCAACAATCTATTTAAGCAAGCAATACTTAACCGAATGTTATATACACATGAAATGGTGAATATAATTCATGAAAGGATTAAAACGTGAACACACAGAACAGCCGAAAGCAAATGTGAGGGGAACACAGAAGTTAGAATAGTTTAACCGTATGATTTATGCGAACCAAAGTGTGTGTGAGCGTATGTAATATTTGCCGAACGGCAAAACAACCGAATGAACATTCGTTTAAATAACATGAATAGGATATGCGAAATGACTATTGAACGATTGAAAACATGTTCAGCCGAATGACCGTACGAAATGAAAAGCCCGCGAATGGCTTGAAAACATTCGTGTCATAACCAGGGAAAAGCCGTAAAGCGAGGACCCGTGCTGTACCGTACGCCGTGGGAACCAGTCCTGGCGTGACAGGAAGGTCTGACTTACGGTTTAGGAGTCCCTGGGACGCGATCTACGACGGAGAACGGAGTCAGAAGAAGCTGGACGGGCGGAAAGGCCTGAACAGGATTCCTGGACACAGCTTAACGTGGTGAAACCTCCTGGATACTGAAACCAAGATGGCGTCTGAGAGAACCCGGAAGTGGATCCTCATTCAACGCTGACCTCGAACGGTAAGGAGCCAGGCAAGGGGAGTGCCTTAAGTAGGCTAGGGGTGGAAAACCAGCACCTCCCACAAATGCAGGCAAATTGCCTTAATACATATATATATATATATATATATATATATATATATATATATATATATATATATATATATATATATATATATATATATATATATATATATATATATACATATATATGTGTATATATATATATATATATATATATATATATATATATATATATATATATATAATTGTTTTACTCAGGAATTAGCCCTTATAACACAACAGGGTAAATACATTGAAAATTGTTAACCAAGATGTATTATAATTCCATTGCATTCTACCAGAGTGTCAACTTTTGGCCCAGGAGGTAAGTATAAGACAGAGGCGCATAGTGCAGCAACTAGGTCATTTAAATTAAAAAAGCAAGGGATGGATATTAAATAATAAATTATATTTTAATATTGTTTAGAATAATGATAATATTAAATATAATCTGATATACATACACAAACATAAATTAACCAAAATACAGAATATGCATTATTTTTACTTTGGAGAATCAAGTAAGCAAATTTAAAAAAAGCTCTAAAGCTGGAAGCCCCCCCCCCCCCCCCCCCCCAAAAAAAAACCTAGAAAGTACCTCACAACATCTCAGCAGAGATTCCAGAAACCTTCCAGAAGGTTTCTTTATATCTGTCAGCACTGACAAATAAGAAGGCAGGAGGGTATCCCATCACCCTAAGATAGCACACGGAAAACTATATGAATAGTTCACTTTCCCTGGGATGAGGAAACTGTGTCAGCTCTCTAGTTTTCCCTCACCCCATGTGCAGGTAGTGCTGGATTGCACCTGTCTGAAAGGGTCACCTACCATGACTACACAAATGCATTTTTAGATATATTTCCACATGCTATTTTATTCTTCTAAATGTTTGTAGAGGGAGATATACTCCTGGATTTTCATTGGTGTCCTCTAAATCATGAACCAAGCAACAGAGACCTGTACTTATGAGGGAGTTAGTGGTACCTGAGAATTTTGGGCCTACAGGCACTGGGAATGTACAGTGAGGGAAAAAAGTATTTGATCCCCTGCTGATTTTGAACGTTTGCCTACTGACAAAGAAATTACCATTCTATCATTTTAATGGTAGCTGTATTTTAACAGTGAGAGACAGAATAAAAAAATAAAAAAATAAAAATCCAGAAAAACGCATGTCAAAAAAGTTCTAAATTGATTTGCATGTCAATGAGTGAAATAAGTATTTGATCCCCTATCAATCAGCAAGATTTCTGGCTCCCAGGTAATGAGCTAAAGGGTGTGCCCCTAATCTCATCTTGTTACCTGTTTTGAAAGACACCTGTCCACAGAAGCAATCAATTAATCAGATTCCAAACTCTCCACCACGGCCAAGAACAAAGAGCTGTCCAAGGATGTCAGGGACAAGATTGTAGACCTACACAAGCCCAAGCTGACAAGGCCTAATAAGGGCCAAATCAGCTTACAGGGTAGCTGGATCTCTTGTGCAGAGAGAACTTGCCTGCATTTCACTTTTGGACTGCCCTTATTGGTGTGCTCAGTCTATTATACAAATGGTATAGGTTCTATTTGTAATAGCACAAGTGAGCAAAAACATTTTTTTGAAAGCTGAGCAGTTTCTCTTAGCTTTTGCCTGGTTTTAGGTTCTCAGATTCTCTTCTTTTGTTGCTAAAATATATATTGAATCTTTTTCATTGTTTAATGCTTCTCTTTGTTGCCTTTTTAAAAAAAAATCATTTAATTATGCTGAGTCTGCAAAAACCACAATCTATTTGATTTTCCCAATTACACTGTCCTGTTGAATTTAGCTATTTTTAACTTTCCAATTGCATGTGTCACACGCTTCACCAAGATTTTAGAGAACTTACAAATATGGACAGCAAGTAGATTTATTTTCCGGTAATTGCATTTGGACTGAATCTAACAGTTTAAATATAGTGCTTTCAGGATCATTGGTTTTCATCTATAGTTCTTTAAACCTTGTTCTCTTTCATTCTTTCCTCATATATATCAGATGGTTCTACCCTACACTTCAATTACATCTAGTACTAGGTTGAAGGATTGACAGTAGTACCTGTGAATGTGCTCTTAAAAATTAAACTACATGCATTAATATAGAGTATCTGCCAGACTGTATTATAAATTAAGTGCCCTAATATCACTGCTAAGAATAATGTAAAAATGTGGATTTGGTAATCATTGATAAGGTGAAATTTGAAAATGATAGAAAACAAGTGATAACATTTTCTATTTAATATGAAAAAAAAGTTATTAATGACTTTATTGACATTACATGAAAGTGTACTGTGACTGCAGCATAACAATTGGAAAACAATGAAAAATTACCATATTAAAGTAAAAGCAAAAAAAAAAAAAAAAACACAACAAAACAAAAAAGAATTACTTGAGACATTTGTTACCTGTAATTCTTCAGAAAAAAAATAGAAATGTGTAGGTGAACAGGGTAACTTAACAACATGATATGAATATCTTTTAAATACACTTGAGTAAGTTAGTGTAGGCAATTTTTTTAGTTTTAACTATGCCGAATTCTTTGTTTTTTGATCATGGAAAACAGTTGCTTTGTGTATGTGTGAGGGTGCTGTGTGTGTGTGAGCGTGCTGAGTGTGAGGGTGCTGTGAGTGTGCCGTGTTTGTGTGTGTGTGCTGCGTGTGGATATGTTTGGAGGGATGTGTGGGGGGGGGGACATATTAATTTAAATTTATTCTTTTAAATAAAAAAACAAACTTTATAATCCCCCTCCATTCTTTGCCTGGGCCATGCTGCCATCCCTGGTGGTCCTAGTGGTGCTAGAGTTCACTCTCGCGAGATCTAAGCATTGCCATGGTAACCATGGCGACGTTCCGACCTCGAGAGAGGAACCCGGTGGAGCTGCTTGCCAAAGCTCTCCCGGGTCCTCCTCTCCCTCCCTCCACAGCTGGCGGACGTATGTCAGTGCCTGTGGACAGGTGAGGGAGACCTTTGATCTCCCCACCGGCCATGAAGGCACACAGCAGGGCTGGCGCTCAGATAGTGCTGGCTCTGCATGGGCCGACAGGGGAGATCCACCCCATCCACTCCAGATGCCCCTTTAGAGGTGACTACAGGAAAGTATACAGAGATAAGTCTCTGGAAACAGTTTAAGCAGTAATTATTTCAGTTAGCATGTTAGGAGTCACCAAGTATAGCACTGGGGTACTATGGCAAAGCGGAGGGCTTAACGCAATTTGACTTTACAGTGTAACTAAACTCCTGTATTTGTTTGCTAAAGCTGTATTTTTTTGTGTGTGTGCATTGTTCGCTAAATCCGTATTTTATAAATGACTCACTAAACATACCCGACAGCAAAACTTACATACATATAATTTTAAAGGATTCTATGTTGGCAAAATTAAGAAGAACACAGTTATTGGGTTATTAACTTGGAGCAAAGAAGAAAGCATGCCTCAGCTGCTTATTCACCATCTTAAAGTTATAGTTATTTAGAATAAATTTTTACTTAAAATGTACTTAACTATTAACCTTATTTTTTTACAATAACTTTGCTAATGGAATAAGTGATTTTCCCCTGAAAAACCAGACCAAAGTTGAAAAAACATTATTTACTAATATTATCTATAATATCTATATCTATATATAGAAAAAAGTAATGATAGCACTCCAAGGACTTCGAAAATATTGTGAAAAATCTTAGCTTTTTATTCAGGCATCTTCCACAGAAGATCAGCGTTTCAGTTCTCTAAGGAACTTTCGTCAGGATAATATATATATGTAACAAACCCCATGTACTTCGTATAGTATGTTCGTTCGCAGTCTCCCGAACTCCAGCAAGGTTGTGTGAAATATAGCTCTTCATCGGTCGCATACCCAAACATCATTTGAGACTTTATGAAGGGTACAACAGGAATGTTTTATTATGGCCCCATGGCCTACTTTTATACACAGACCCCCAGCAGAAACATAGGTAAAACACACCCCTGCGTCTCTATGTCTGGGAGATAAGTGAGTTTATGCTACTTAAACTAATTATCTCCCTGGCACTAGAGGTACAGTGAATAAAACACAAAACATCCCAAAGCATTCATGATTTTAATAGGAATGTTAACAAGTCCTATATCTCCAGATAGCCTGGATCTGAGTGCCCAAAGTGTCCAAATAGCGCTCAGATCTGATGAATACAGCCGAATCGCCACAGAGGTAAAGTTTCGACCCTACCACACACATGGCTTCTGCCCAAATTATTTCCAAAAGAAAAGTGGTAGCAGTTGTTCACTTTCGGGAGTTCCAAAATGAACAAAATACTGAACGGTTCCCCTGGCTCATGGGTAGCGATTGTTCATCTCTTTCATGCGTACTTTTCCACTGAACAGCATTCTCTTGGCTTGCTGGGAACAGAAGGCGGCGATACAAAATCATCAAGGTTCACAAGCTAGAGTATCTGTCTTAGAGTTCCAGACACTCGACGACCAAGTACAACTGTCCGCGTTCGGGAGAAAGATGGCCACTGTTTTCCAGAGCATGTGTCTTTCGGTTAAACGAATGGCAGCCGCCCTGAGAAAACCCTTAACTTTGTGGTTACTTTGAAGATAATGAGCCAGGGGGTGGTCTTCATTCAGTAGATAGAACTACTGAATCCAAAGGAAAATAACATGGGCTTAGAAAAATAACAGGGTTTCAGGGCAGTTTGTCACATTGCTCACTCCCCAGTTCCATGGTGCGGCATACCCGCCTAGACCCCGATGGGTTGGCTTGGGGATGTCTGGGAGGATGGATTAGTGCTCCAGTTCCATTTATCAGGATAACCCATCCGTGTTGCCATTCTGTTTGCCTGGTCTGTACTGCATGGTAAAATTATAAGTTTGGTGGGCCAGGCTCCAGCGCAGAAGACAGGGGGTTATCTCCAGATACCCAGTTTAACTAGATGAGGGGGTTGTGGTCAGTCTTTAGGATGAAGGGACATTCATAGAGATTGGGCTACAGTTTCTTTAATGCCCATACAAGGGCCAAGCACTTTTTCTCCATGGTGGCATAGCTGACTTCCCGGGGGAATAGTTTTCGGCTAAGATATGCAACCGGGTGTTCCATTCGGTCGCCCTCCACCTGGCTTAGTACAGCTCCCAGCCCAAACATGGAGGACAAAAAGCTTTTTAGTATGGCCAACACTACTGTGTTCAATTAACGCTAACTTTAACTTTTGGAAGGCGACCACGCACTCCGGGGACCACACTACTTGTCTGGGAAGGGACTTTTTGGTAAGGGCAGTGAGGGGTTTGGACAAGGTGCTGTAGTAAGGGACAAGCTTGCGGTAATAACCGGCTGTCCCTAGAAAAGCTAGTACCTGGGTCTTGGTATGGGGTTGTGGCCAGTTCGCAATAACCTCTCTTTTGGCTGGTTGGGCTGTTGGTGGCTAGAGCCCACTCTATGGCTGAGATACTGTACCTCGGCCATACCGACATGGCACTTGTTGGGGTTCAACATAAGCCCCATTTCCCGAATTTTCTCAAGTACCATAGATAAGTGTTAGAGATGGTCTTTCCATGTGCGGCTGTATATTGCTATGTCATCTAGATACACACATGCAAGTACTGAAATCCCTCCAAGAGCCTGGCGGCCATTCGCTGAAATATAGCCGGGACATTTTTAATCCCGAACTACATCACCTTACACTGGTAAAGCCCGAACGACGTGACGAATGCTGACCTAGGAATGGCCTCTGGCAAGAGGGGGATTTATCAATAATCCTTGCACAAATCTATAGTAGTCAAGTAATTCCCCTCAGCCATACTAACTAGCAGTTCATCTTTCTGGGGCATTAAGTTTCCGGTAGTTGATACAGAAGCGAGTCGTACATTCTCACTTAGGTACTAGCACTACCAGGGAAGCCCATGAACTCTGAGAAGGTTCTATGACCCCTATCTCTCACATGTCATGGATTTCCTTCAACATGTTCTCTCTAACAGCTTCAGGGATACTATATTGATGCTGCCATAGTGGGGTTTCTCCCTGGGTCCCTACTCGGTGGACCACCACAGAGCAGTACCCGGATAAAGCAGAGAACATTTTGCTGTACCCGTGGAGTAGCTGGGAGGCTTCTGCCTTTTCAGTTTTTCCCCCAGACTAACCTGTTCCACGCTCACTGGGGACGTGGCGAGTAGGTTGGGTAGGGGAAGGTTTTTGCTGTCTTCGAAAGAGGGGGCGCGTACAGCGGCCTTGTCCTCTCAAAGTATGGAGTTAACATATTCACATGAAAGGATCGTTGTATCCTTTCATCTTAACACTTCTCTACGATGTAAGTAGTGTCACTTATGCATTTCATTATTATGAAGGGTCCAGCCTCAAACATGTCCTTTTTGGTTGGCTTCAGAGCTAATACCTTCTGGCCTATTTCCAGAAGTCTATCTTGGGATCCCCTATCGTACCACTTTTTCTGGCGCCGCTGGGCCACCCGCAGATTCTCCCTAACAGAATCGGTAAGAGCCTGGAGGCAGACCCTCAACTCCAGGATGCAAGGCACAATATGGATCCCTTCCTCTCCTGTGTCACCCTTATGAGGTCCAGGGGTCCCTGTACTTTTCTCCATATAGGAGTTCGAAGAGGCAGAACCCTGTGGCACTTTCCAGGAGGTGAACAGGAGATGAGGAACTTTTCCCAGTGCCAACAGGAGGCTGTGAACGTTTTGAGGATCTGTTTCAGTTTGCCATTGAAACGTTCAGAGTCCATTCATCTGGGGTGATACGGGGAACTAAAAAGTGGTTTCATTCCGCAACTTTGCCATAATTGCTGGGTAATGGTTGCCGTAAATTGGGTTCCCTGGTCGGACAAAATCTCAGAGGAAAACATACTCGGGTGAAGATTTTAACTAACGCTTCGGCGTCTATGTGGGGGAGAGCTACCACCTCTGGGTACCGGGTAACATAGTCTACCATGGTAAAGATGTCCTTTTTGTCCTTTTATCAAGTCCACCGCTACTCGGTGAAGGGTTCTAAAATGGGTGCATCTTTGCCTTCAGATGGTCAAATCTTTTTCTTATCCTTTGGCAGACATCACAGGTCCTGCAGTAATTCGGCAGATCCCATGTGATCCCCGGCCAAAAGAATGTCTGGGTTCAGAGCTGTCATCAGTCTGGGTCAAGCGGTATTTCATCTTCTGGATACCCAGATGTCCTGCTAGGGGAATGTCATGGCTTAGCTTGAGTAGCTCCGCCTGGTATTTACAGGGAATTACTAGCTGTCTCTTAGCTACTTGCGCTGCTCTGCTCTCTGTCACCCCTGTAACTCGGTATAATAACCTCTTTTCCCACTCAAACCTTTCCTACTCTGTATCGCCTTGGGGTGACTGTTTCTAATGTTGGATCTGCCCTCTGTCCTCCTTCAAAACCTTGGGGGGTTCTCTGCTAGGATTGGGACATAGGTCCTACCTGAGGGTCCTCGGAGTGCATCGGTTCTAAGCTCCAGATCTGTGATTGGGTGGTTACAGGTAAATGTTTTTATCTATTTTTTTTATGTGCAAATCTATAAGAAACATTACAAACGTATCTTTTGGGATCAAAGTGCCAATCAAATACATTTTTGTGCCAATATCAAATTTATAAATACTTAGCAGTAGTTCTCTGGATGAAGAAAGCCTCAAGAACATAAAAATAGAAAAACAACCAATAGTGAAGACAGTTTTAAACAGTATATGGGGTAACTTCCCAATTTTGCCTTTAGACCTCCACTCACATTTACTAGAACCTAAAACTTGGCTCTAGGTTGTGCGCCTCGTAGTCTCTGTTATAGGGGGACTCCTTCCCTCTTGTGTCTGGTAAATTCAGCCTCCGGGAATAAAACAGATAGAAAACACAATCTCATGTACTATATCAAAACAATGTAAAAGAATAAAAATATATAAAATGTCCACTCAAGTGTTATAGAGACTTTTAATAGGCTCTATTTTTGTCGCAGTAGCCTAATTGTATGAGGGACTCCACACCAGAGCTTCCAATACGGGCAGATAGCAAATCAGGATGTGAGTTAAAACAATTATTTATTTAATCCAATAATTAAAAAAGTATACTTAAATTTGCAATAAAATAATCCTTAATTAATGTAACAAAGTACGCAGGGGAATCTTGATAAAAACGTGTTTCACCTGCTACAGGCTTTCTCAATTCATCGCCATGATCCCTGTGTATAAAATCGTACCCATAAGTACACTAAGCACCTTAGAAGATATTATATCACATGTTCTAATGTTTTTTAAGGGTACAGTCTTTTTTTATATATTTCATGGGCACATAAAAGAGTGTTTTGTGAAGATTGATAATAATAGATAATTGATATAATCAGACACTTCAAGAGCAAAATTTTGCACATTGGTTGGTTTATCTGTTCTTTTAACTTTTTAAGCACTACACTACAATTTCACTTTTCTGTACTTTGAAGATAATAAGCCAGGGGTGGTCTGCATTCGGTAGATAGAACTAAGCTTAGATAGAACTAAGCTTCAGGGCAGTTTGTCATAATATATAAATATAAATATATATATATATATATACATATATATATATATATATGTAAAAAATAGATACAATTCATATCTTGTAATACCTTTTTTATTGGACTAACAGAATTTTTTAATGCCAAGCTGTAGAACTTCCCTTTCTCAAGTCTGAAGCATTTCTGAGCAAGACGACACATAGAATTCAAAGATGAATTGTGATACAGGGGTTAAAGCGACATCAGTGCAGATAAGGCAGGTTTGATACAACATAGACACCATTCTTGCAGAGGGTCATAATTATCTTATGTGAAGGTCGCAAAACAAGCGAACAGTGCAGAAGATGGTGTTAGAAGGGGGGAGTATTAATATAAAGAATGCATGAATTCCCACTCAGGTGTTACAGGATATGCATACACAGACACACGTACCCACTCACACTCATGTACATATACCAATACAGAAGTAGTGTATATGTTCAAGTATACACAAGAACATACACACTGACGCCCAGACTGCTCATCGGGCATACTGGGCAAATGCCCAGTGGGCTGCGATGGCCGTGGGCCGAGGTCAGCAGGGGAGATCTCAGGATCTCCCCTGTTGGCCCATGCAGAGCCGGCCCTATCCGAGTGCCGGCCCTGCTGTGTGCCTTCATGGGCCAGTGGGCTGATGGGAAGATCAAAGATCTCCCCACCAGCCCACAGGCACTGATTTGTGGCTGGAGGGAGGCAGGAGAGGATCCGGGGTGCTGGAGGGAGGCAGGAGAGGACCCGGAGCATGGCCGCGGTTACTACGGCAACGCTCAGATCTCGCGAGAGTGAACTCTAGCCCTGCAGGTTATAGTTCACTCTCACCACTAAGACCACTAAGACCACCAGGGACTGCAGCACGGCTCCCTGCTCCATGGCAGCACAGCCCCCCCGCCCCCCTCCCAGGCTAAAGATAAGAAGGGAGGGGGATATAACCCACATATTTAAATAACTAAACTAAATACACTAACAGCACCCTCGCACACACAGAGCACACTAACAGCACCCTCACAAACACACAGCACCCACACAAACACACAGCACCCTCAGACAAACACAGCACCCTCAGACACACACAGCACCCTCAGATACACACAGCACACTCACACTAACAGCACCCTCACAAACACATATCACCCTCAGACACACACAGCACCCTCAGACACACATAGCACCTTCACTCACACAGCACCCTCACACACACAGCACCCTCCGACGCACACACAGCACACTCTCACACATATACAGCACACACACACACACACACATATATATATATATATATATATATATATATTAACCCTCAGTGAGTTAACAGACAAAGACAATTAGAAACATAAAATGTGACGGCAGATAAGAACACCCTCACACACACACAGCACCCCTCACACACATGCTGCACCCTTCACACATACACGCAGCACACCCAACACACAGCGCCCCTCACACATACAATACGTCCAAACATATAAAATATACACTCTGAATCCTCTATACACACACACACACACACACAATCTCCTATACACACTCTGGGTCCTTTACACATTAGATCTCCTACAAACACTGCACCACCTACACACTCTACATTCCTGACATACAAACTCTGGATCCCCTATGCACATACTACATTACTTGTAAGCAAACACATACAACATTCTCTAAACACACACTCTCTACAGACCCTACACACACTACGTCATCTATACACAAACATACACTACAGCCCGTATGCACACACTCGGTACATCCCCTATACATACTATGCCCCTAGTCACACATATTACACCACAAACACGAATGAAATCGACCTATTTACACAATACCACACCACAATCAGCTCACTCTACACACACGCAATCCCACGAGACAAATTAAAAGCGAAAACAGCGCAAGCATGTTATTAAATTTGCTTGCGTTGCGCAGAACAAATACAGGGCCTTTTTCCCATGCTAGAGCTCTTCAGCGGGGCTCTGTGCATTAAACCAACATGTTCACTTTGAGAGGGGGCATGCTTGTCAATAGTCATGACAAAACACAACCTCTCTGGCTCCGCCCACTTCTCAGGGTGCTGCTGTGATTGAAAAAAGCCCTGGCCAATTTTTTTTTCCAGTCCGGCCCTGAACATACTATACCCAAGTACATACTATATACATATAAATAGAACCAAATGCCCAACGTTTATGTACATGCATACCTACACATACATCCACACACAAGCACCAATACATGTACCTACACATATACTGACGTGCCTACACATACATAGACCCATATATGTATATGTACACATACACCCATTCACATATACATACATGTATGCATGTGTATATATACACATACACACACACACAAATACATACATATATACGCATACACATAAATACATGAACACATAAGCTTTGGGCTATACATAGTACTTTGTATATAGATAGAATAAACATATTGGAATGCATTATAAAATGTTGATACATATGACAGAACAGAAAGATAATGTTGTGGGAGTGTTCATGTAAAGTGGTGGTAGTGGGAGAGGAAACACAAATCAATATTTAGTCCTCTGTTCTTGCTGTTAAACAATTTGATCATTCTGGCTTCAAAAGTTTTTCTTTAGGTCCTTTGTTGAGTGGACAGGATAGGTAAAATGGTGTCCCACAAGAGTGCAGTATGATTCTTCTTTGTGGTGTTTAATGGAGTGTCTGTGCATTTTCATTCTGCCATTTAATTGCTGGGTGGTTTCTCCAATGTAGCACCCTAAGTGGCATTTGGCACATTAAATCATGTATACCACATTGCTAGATGTGCAGGAGTATGAACCTTTAATGCTGTAGGTTTTATGGTTGTGTGTGGCTGTGTTGTCTGTGCATATGTGCTGACACATTTTGCAGCAAGGTTTTTTGCATTGACTGGTCCCGTTTTCTTTATTCTTCCCATCAGTGGGTTGCTTCCTGTTGATTAATGTTTGTTGGAGATTTGGTGGTTGTCTGAAGGCCAAGGTGGGTGTTTCAGAGAAAATGTTTTTCAGAGTCTCATCTTCTGTTAACATTGGTTGTAGGTCTTTAATGATTTTCCATTTTTCCTTAAAGAGCTGGGTTGTAGGTGACCACAAGTGGTACTTGTGTAAATATTTTTTTCTCTCTGTATTGTAGCAGGCACATGCATGGTGTTTTTACAGCAGAGTTGATTTGTTTGGTAATAGTCTTTGGTTTGTAGCCTGTCTCATAGATTGGGAGAGTACATTTATATGGGAATTATGGTCATTAGGATCAGAGCATATGCGTTGGTACCTAGTGGCTTGGCTGCAGATTATGCCCTGTTTAGTATGGGAGGGGTGAAAGCTGGAGCTGCGAAGGTAACTGCACCAGTCTGTGGGTTTTCTGTAAACCGAGGTATGGTTTGTGCCATTTTTACATGCCACAGTGGTGTCCAGAAAATTCACAGATCTAGCGGAATATTCCATTTTCAGTTTGATTGATGGATGGAATGTATTAAAAGAGTCATGGAACTGTATTGGTTTTTCTTCACTTTCAGTCCAAAACATGAAGATATCATCGATATAGCGATAATATTTGTATGGTTTGGTGTCTTATATTTCTAGGAATCCCTGTTCAAGATCTGCCATAAACAGATTAGCATATTTGGGTGTCACCTTAGTGCCTATAGTAGTGCCCATAGTTTGTAGGTAAACCTAATTGGTAAAACTGAAATAATTATGTGTGAGGATGAATAGTGCCAGTTCTGTGATAATTCGGGGGCTGTATTTTTGGTTGTCGGCATAAGAGAGGAAATGGAAGCAAACACTGATGCCATCTGTATGTGGAATGTTGCTGTACAGAGATTCCACATCCATGGTTACAAGAATGGTGTTAGCAGGAAAATTTGTGATTTGGCTTAGTTTCTTGAGGAAGTCAGTTGTGTCTTTTATGAAGCTGTTGGTGTTGGTGACTAGAGGTTTTTAGGGTATTTTCTACCTTCTTCCAGGATTAACTGCTTTGTGGATTTTAAGAAGCATATAGAAAGTGCCCATGTAGGGACTAGTCGGTATGAGTGATTGCAGTTCTAGATGCAATTTCTCAGGGAAGGATTTAATGAGCTCCCTAAGTTGTAATGTATATTCCTTGGTGGAGTCTTCATTTAGTTTTTTTATAGTATTTGTCATCTGATCTGACAATTGCCTGTCCCCCTCTTTTATGTAGTCCTGGGTGTTCATTATCACTACTGCTCCTCCCTTGTCTGCTGGTTTGTTGGGGATAGTATGATTATTTTTCAAGTCATTTATGGCAGTTTGTTCCTGTACAGAGATATTATGAAACATTTTCATTTGGTTTTGGTTGTCAAGGATACTGTTCCAAGACAGAAACTTTCAATATATGAAAAAAGTTCAAAACCAGACTCCAGGAACAGGACAAACTGGCCCTGAAGTCAAGGGGTGGACTAAGTGGGTAGAATGGGCATAATCCAAATTAATTCAAAGAGAAAAAAAATATGTTAAGCGGGTATATTTAGAGCAAGAATCCAAGTACAAACAGTACACGAATAACTTGTAATATTCCTTAGGGGTGAATTTAGCCCTGGCATATAGCCGGTCTCGGTCTCGGTCAAGCTAAGACGCTGCTGTTGGGCGATTTCTTTTAATATTTTGCATGGGGTTTTCTATGTAGCCTGACTATCTACAGCTAGTTCGTTGCAGATTAGATATAGGGAGCTATAGATATTGGTGGCACATCTTCTATGGAGATTGGGGTAGCACGGTAATTAGCTAATGTGGAGGTTACTACCTAAGCTTAGTGTTACAGTATTCTACTAGGGAAATACTCTGCATATCTTCGGTCCTAGTGGGAAGATTACTTTTACTTAGCACCCATTTAGGTTGTATGCTGCACTCATCACAGATATCTGTTTTACACTAAAGCTACATTCTAAGGGGCTAAGAGGGGCTCGTTGACCCCTACTTCTCACATTTTGACCATTGGAGTTTTGGATCTATAAGATAGGAAGGGGCAATTACTTTGTTTGGCTCCTTATTTCCCTACCTTTGCTTCCTCCTAATTCTGGCTATTACCTACCCCTAATACCCCAATTATTTGCCTTTATATTGTTATCCGCTCCTGCTCCCATACCTGCTCTAGCTGTTCTATTTCAATGGATACCTATAGACATTATGTATACCATTGACTTGTTATTTGTGGATACATATTTGTAACAGTAGCCCTGTCTCTATTTAACTGCCGAGGATATTTAACATTGTAAATGTATATGGCTACATGCAACAGCTTCTTTGTATTTGGATAACTTCACAGCAGCTTTAGGTGTAACACAATAAACAGGCTACATAGATTTCTCCTTTTTTAAGCCACCTGCACATTCTTTGTATCACTATTTCATTTAGCTTCACATTCTAACATATAGTATTGAATAAAGATTTAACTATTTACAATTAAATATTTGTACATTTTAACCTTTAATTTGAGTTGTTACCTCCTATGTGGGTAAGTCATTGGCAGTTATAGCGAGTTGTTATCCGTGTACTGTTTGTACTTTGATTCTCGCTCTCAATATACCCGCTTAAAGTGTTTTTTTTCTCTTTAACTTTCAATGCACATATATAAAATGCCAAAATACCAGAGTATTGCAGTATGCAATACGACTAATACGGATTAGCTAATTAGCTAATTGGATTAGATAATATAGCTAATCCAATCTACACTATATATATATATATATATCTATCTAAGAGGGCTGCACTCACTCACCTGAACATGCATACATTAAAGGGTGCTGCTGGTGTCAATATATACAACATACAAAATACACAATACAGCGCACTCGCTTACTCACTAAACAATGATTTCAAATCTTACAGATTGTAATAGTTTTATTTAAAAACACCTCACCTAGGCAAAAAATAATGGGGGTTTAGTTACATTATAGTATCGTATTTTGCATAAGCCTGCCACAACGTCAGTGTACCCCATTCTTGGCAGGTCTTAATGCCTGCTCTTATGAAATCAATCAACTTACTTGGGAACTACTTCCTCCTGGGACTTTCTGCAGGTCAAGGCTAAATAGGGTCCTGGAATGAGGCACCTGTGACACGGAGGGGTGCAAAACCAAGGATTTGGCCTGGACTCCCAAATATGTAAATGAAACAAGAGGGCTGCACTCACCTGAACATGCATACATTATAGGGTGCTGCTGGGTCCAATATATATACAACATACAAAATACACAATCCAGCGCACTCACTGACTCACTAAACAATTGTAGCAGAATGAATGCTCTAGCTACACTTTTATTCCCTTTTTTACGGCTGTCCCTACTCCCCCATTTCATTTACCAAACCAACTATGTGTGGGTTCCCAGATTCCTTTTGTATTTTGGTCACCCTGTGACCATTACTGGTGCAGGGTATGTTGAACACATTGCTTGTCTGTGCCTCTCCCTCTCCCCCTCCCCCTTTTTTCCCTGTCCTATTGTTTCCCCAGCCGGGGACACTGCCAGACCAGTTTAAACTAGCTGCTTTGTCCCATCAGCCCTTGCTATTGTCTGACCCCACCCTTCCTTATACTATAGTACTCTATGCACCATTGTATGTAAATGAGGCTGTTCGGGGCATAAATGTGTGTGCTCTGTCTAGTAAAGTCAGTTGCTGTATTAACCTTCACCATGTGTCATCTGGTGTTTCGGGAAAGGGATATAATCTGCTGATGGAAAGGGTGTCCATGGCTGTAAGTACATTAGCTTGGCACAGGGTGGAAAAGGCCCTCAGTGATCCCAGATAAGCCTTGGTGACTAGATATGACTGTGACACCTGAGGTCTACAGGAGGAAGTTTTTGGGGCTCAGGAAGAACCATAAAGACTCTTTTGCTGAGTGGGCTTTCCGAATGAACAGGGCAGCCAATAATTGGATGCGGGGCTGCTAGGCAATCTCTCTGGATGATGCTTTGCAATTGCTACTGCTAGAACAGTTCTTTTATCATACACCAACAGAGATCAGGGACTGGGTGAGGGACCGTAAGCCTGGAACTGTGGAGGAAGCAGCCAGATTGGCTGGTGAGTACCAGGATGGCAGGAGAATGGAGCCCAGCAGAGGGCGACCCCCCTTCAGGCCATCCTATCTGGCGCAAAGCGCACCACCTGCACCCAGACCAGCTCCAGTAATGCTGGTCACTACCCCAGCACCCTTCCAGTACACTGTGCCCTTGTGCCATGGTTGCAGTCAAGCAGGACATTATAAAGCTAAATGCCAACACCGGAGGAGAGGGAGCTGGGAACGCACCTCCAGCTCGGGTCGCAGTCCACTGCCACCCCTGGTGTTTGGGGAAAGGGATGTAATCTGCTGATGGAAAGGGTGTCCAGAGCTGTAAGCACATTAGCCTGATCCCAGACAAGCCTCGGTGACTGGATATGAAGCATAGAAACATAGACTGCCCATATAGTCTGCCCAATTTTCTAAATACTTTCATTAGTCTCTGGCCGTATCTTATATCTAGGATAGCCTTGTGCCTATTCCACACATGCTTAAACTCCTTCACTGTGTTAACCTCTACCACTTCAGCTGGAATGCTATTCTAAGCATTAACTACCCTCTCAGTAAAGTAATAGTTCCTGGTATTATTTTTAAACCTGTCTTGTCTTTCCTCCAAGCTATACATGTTAAGATCATTTACCCTTTCCTTGCAAGTTTTATCCTGCAATTCATGAACCAGTTTAGTAGCCCTTCTCTGAACTCTCTCTAAAGTATCAATATCCTTCTGGAGATACGGTCTCCAGTACTGCGTACAATACTCCAAGTGAGGTCTCACCAGTGTTCTGTACAATGGCAAGAGCACTTCCCTCTTTCTACTGCTAATACCTCTCTCTATACAACCAATCATTCTGCTAGCATTTCCTGCTGCTCTATTACATTGTCTGCCTACCTTTAAGTCATCTGAAATAATTACCCCTAAATCCCTTTCCTCAGATGATGAGGTTAAGACTCTATCAAATATTCTGTACTCTGCCCTTGTGTTTTTACATTCAAGATGCATTATCTTGCACTTATCCACATTAAATGCCAGCTGCCACAACTCTGACCATTTTTCTAGTTTACCTAAATCATTTGTCATTTCCCTCCTGGAACATCAACCCTGTTACATATCTTAGTATCATCAACAAAAAGACATACCTTACCATCAAGACCTTCTGCAATATCACTAATACAAATATTGAAGAGGATAGGTCCAAGTACAAATCCCTGAGGTACTCCATTGGTGACAAGACCATGCTTCGAATATACTACAACCCTCTGTTGCCTGTCACTCAGTCACTGCCTTACCCATTTAACAATATTGGAGTCCAAACTTAAAGATTACAGTTTATTGATAATCCTTCTATGTGCAACAGTGTCAAAAACCTTACTGAAATTTAGGTAAGCAATGTCTACTGCACCACCCTGATCAATTATTTTAGTTACCCAATCAAAAAAATCAATAAGATTAGTTTGGCATGATCTCCCTGAAGTAAACGCATGTTTTCTCTGATCTTGAAATCCATGTGATTTTAGCTGTTCAACAATCCTATCCTTTAACATGTTTTCCATTACTTTCCCCACTACTGAAGTAAGGCTTACTGGCCTATAGTTGCCCGACTCCTCCCTACTACTTTTCTTGTGAATGGGCACAACATTCGCTAATGTCCAATCTTCTGGGGCTACTCCTGTTAACAATGATTGGTTAAATAAATCTGTTAATGGTTTTGCTAGTACACCCCTAATCTCTTTTAATAGCTTTGGGTGTATTCCATCAGGTCCCATTGACTTATTTGTCTTTAGTTTTGACAGTTGAAAGAACCTCTTACCGATTTGTCATTTTTCCTAACTGAGGCCCCTTTCTTTCATTTTCATCTGTAAATACTGAACAAAAATATTAATTGAGGCAGTCAGCTAGACATTTATCTTATTCTACAAACCTCCCTTCTTTTGTTTTTAATCTAACTAATCCTCGTTTTGCTTTCCTTTTCTTATCTATGTATCTAAAAAATGTTTTGGGAAGAAGCCACTTATGGTGAAACGCGTTTATGGTTATTAATTCTGTATTTTACTGTGTATTTTAGATCAATAAAAGTTTTTTGGCTACTTTATTGTACCAATCCTCTTTTTATTGCACTCTTTATGCACTTTAAACAACTTTTGTTTTTACCTATTCCTGGCATTTTAACCTTTCCTGGTTACTTTTACTTCCATTGGCAATTTTAAAGTTCCAGTACTCCAAGAAATCCTAGGTGGGGATCATACCACCGGCGCCTATCCATAGAGCAGTACCTCTGCTCTATCTTTGTGAGTATTATTTTATTTTCTCTACTACTCTCTTAACCTATCACAATTGAGAGCACTATTGCTGCTTTTTATTCTTCTATATTGGAGCCTTGGATCACCAGACGGTGCTGACGGACGTATCGCCGCTACATATCCTATAAGCGGGGATTATACCGCTGTACGCTATCCACACCAGAGCTGGCCATAGCTCCCTCAAATGTGAGTTTTTTACCTCTTCTTATCTGCACATTGAACCACATCAAAATTGAGAGCACTATTGTTGCTTTCTGTCTTTCTTTTTCGAGCTCTGGACTACCAGACGGTGCTGACGGAGACCCCTCCCTACATATCCCATAAGCGCTGTATGCAATCCACACCAGAGCTGGCCATAGCTCTCCTGAATACGCATCCACAGAGGAACTCTATCAAGTATCCTAGACCATCTATTGGCACCCTAGCAATACTTTACTGGACTATCTACCCTTATTTGGCGCAGCCCTTCCATATCTTTTTGTATCTATCCACCGAAGGACCCGAGGGGTTTTCCTTCATTTGGGTTGCTGCCTACCTTGACTAATTTTGTGATTACTAGCGCTGAATTCTTTTTGTGTTTATCTTTAACCCAAAGCAGCAGGTTTGGGAACTACTTTGTTTGCACAGCACTAGCCACACCTGCCCTGCATATTACCTATTCAGTCTCCTTACACATTTCCCATAAAAATCTAATGTTTAAACTTTATTCATTGCAAAGTCTATTTAATTTATAATTGATTATCTCTTATTTTATTAATAGGCTGCTACAGCCTGCAGGAGAATCATTTGTGTGAGTATAGGGGACATCCTAAAATATTTAATGTGAAAATGACTTAATCTAGCTTAATGTTTCAAAACGTGTCTGGATGTTAATCAACTGCTACATAATTTTGCACAAACTACGTTTTTCACTATCCAAGCTTATCCTAGAAGTTTCATGGATTTTGACATAAAGCGTTTTTTTTGTTTTTTTTATTGGGAGCTGAATGTGGCTTAACATACAAAAAAATAACTTAGATGTAAACTAATTTACCCCAAAATTCCCACAATACAAGAATCTTTCTATTCAAACTTATTCTGAACATTTCAGGACTTTTGGTAAAATATACCAAAAGTTATACACATTTAATTATTTATTTACAATCCTAAAACAGTCCATGTGAACAGGTTAATGTAAAAAGAGCTTAATGTACCATAATGTGCCTTAACATTTATCAATTGCGTTGAAAATGTGCACAATCTAAGTTGTTAACTTTCCAAACCTATCCTAGAAGTTTCATGGATTTTAGTTCCCCACAAGGCAAATTAGTGACATTAAGCTTGTTTTGTGGGAGCTTAATGTGGCTTAACATACAAAAAAGAACTTAAAAGTCTATCTATTTAAATATATCCTGAAAATGTCAGGACTTTTATTAACACATAGCAAACGTTATTCCACTTTTAACTTTTCTTTTACAATCCTAAAACATTTAACGTGAACAACTTAATGTGGAAGGAGTTCAATGTACCATAATGTGCCTAAACACTAGCCAGTTGCATTCAAACATTGCAAATGAGCGACATTAAGTAATTTGTTTGAGGATCTTAAAGTGGCTTAATGTGGAAATATAAATTCAAATATGAATCTATTGCCTCCAACCTCTCACAACAGAAGACTCCAGCTAGATAAATCTACCTAGAAAATGTTTGGGCTTTTGAATAAATACACCAAAATGTATTCACACATGTATTTTGCTTTCATTTCTAAATGCTTGCCAGGCTATTGGGAGAAATGACAGGAATGGGAGCAGAAAACAAACTTCCTATGTAACTTATGTTTCTTAACTCTCTGTCCTTTAAAAAAACCTTGAGTTGAGAGTGAAACTGTTAACAGTGGAGAATTGCATTGAGGGCCAGTGAAAAGCCAGAAGAACAGCATCTGGTTACTTATATTTAGAGAATCAGATCACCTGCACATTTTTTTATTATAGTTTTGTATTTAACATAGAGGAAACACAAAATGTTATTGTTTAGAGTAAAATGTAATGAGTTCTCACTGAAGAAAGCAGAAGCAATACTAAGAAGCATTATAGAACATAAAAGAATATGTATTTTCAGATCCAGCAATTTTAGCAAAACTAGTGGCGTACATATAGCGGTTGCAGGGTTGCAGCTGCGACTGGGCCTGTCACTCCAGAGGGCCCTGCCACCCAGCGGACCCCTGCGACCGGGTACTCACCGCCATCTTTTGCAGCCCCGGCCCGCACCACAAACCGCCGAGGCCGCCGTCCAAGGGGTCCATCGGGTGGCCCATGGATATGGATTGTCAGGAGTCCCGGTCAGCGCTGGGCGCTTTAACAGCGTGTCCGGGCCCCCTGTGATGACATCACTGCTGGGAGGAAGTGACTACACGTCACTCCTGACAGCTCTCAGAGAGAGGGAACTCTGACTCCCATGAACCTGAGCTACCACTGGACCCCAGGGAAAGTCACCCTCCTGCACCTAAAAGGTAGGAAATAGGAGGGTGACTAAAATACTTTGTGTGTGTGTTGTTTTTTTGTATGTGTCTGTGTCTGTCTGTATGTTTGTGTGTATGTGTCTTTGTATATATGTGTGTCTGTCTGAATGTATGTATGTGTCTGTGTGTCTGTATGTATGTATGTATGTGTGTGTGTCTCTGTCTGTATGTATGTGTCTGTCTGTATGTATGTGTGCCTGTCTGTGTTTCTGTATGTATGTATGTGTGCCTATCTGTGTCTGTGTGTGTGTCAGTCTGTATGTATGTATGTATCTGTCTGTCTGTATGTGTCTATGTGTGTGTGTCTCTGTCGGGGGGGGGGAGGAAGGGGGAGGGAGAGTTCCCACGGTTCAGTTTCGCATCAGGGCCCCATGGATTGTGTGTACGCCACTAATCAAAACCAATTCTATGTCTACAAGGTCCCAGCCTCTGGTATTACCAGTAGGGATTTTCTTTCTGACCAATATACTTGGAAGCAAAAGGGCTCAAACATACATAATCTTAAAAATATTGAAGCAGTATTTTAAAAAGGTATGATCAGATTAGAACACAAGATTTTTAAAATGGCTCTTCATAGTTCCGTAGACATGTCTACTGCTTAAACAAAAATAGAAGGCACACTGTGTCAGAGTGCTACTTAAAACATTAACGTGGAAAAAACATGGGAATTTGAAAACTGACAAAGGCCTACATGCCTACTAAAAAAAAACAGTGTTTAGTAACAACTGTAAAAGTGATACAGGACTTGATGCAAGCAATATATATATAAAACAATACTGAGCAACAAGGGAGGGGATGAAAACTAAGAATGCATGTTTTAGTTCTAGTTTTAGTTCAAAGGAATATAATACTGGAAAATGATACAATTTTCCCTGTGGCCTTTATATTATATAAAAGGAAATTTAGGATCCATCACAAGAGATTTCTGCAAGAGGCCTTGAGAAGATTAGTCATGGAATAAGACCGATGTATAAAGAAATTCCAATGATTGTTGTAAAGGCTTTAAAAAAGAACTCACATCTTAGTATTATTCTCTGCCATGGTCACATGCTGAGAGATGTTGCCTATTGGGTGTAAAAACAAAAGGGTGGACATAGTGATATGAAGACCATGTCGAACAATTGATTAATTCACAAACTACTACTGAATTCAATATTTAATTATGAAAATTTCAGGTGAATTTGGACTGAAAGTTTCAAACATTATTTTGACACGCACTTGAAAAGTTATATCCAGTATCATTTATTGTCATATATCACAAAATACGTTGCTGCTTTTAGAAGCAAATGTGCAACAAACATTAGTGAAAGTATGAACATTATGAAAATAACAAAAAAAATCGAAATAAATGGAAAGCTCTCCCTCTGGATTCTGTCACTTTACTAAATGCCGTATTGCCTTGTCAACGAATTTGAAAGTTTAAATTGTGGATTTGGTAACTTCAATCGAAAAAATGCTATCCCTTACCTAAAATAGTTGACAAAAAAAGCAATTGCACCCTCTATATTCCTCTTGAAGAAATTATTAAACAAGTGAAAAGACAAAACAGTTGCAAATCCATGCACTGTAGAGGAAATGCGAAGTGTTTGACGGAACTTTTAAATAACCCACAATAAGCTTGTATCATCGGATTCAACAAGTGAATTTGATAATGAGGTGGCAGTGGCACAAACTACAGAAGATCCATCACATATTGGTACATTAATATGTGAAATAGAAAAGTTAAGCATCGACTCTCTGCTGATGTGTGTATTGCAAAGTGGTCAGCAATACCAGAAACATACAAAAAACTTTCTCCTATAGTTTTATTAGAAGATGTGATCATGGACCATGCTTTACTTGCATTCATTCACATTTCAGAAAGTACCCAACGTTTGACTTGTACCAATATATATTTACCAGTTAGTTGATAACAATGCATTTTGCCCAGTTTTACAATTCAGTGCTGCAAAGAGCATATTTAGTTATAAAGTTATTCTCATTCCTTTCATCACAGATGTTTATGTTTTGCAAATCACTGGACGTAGGGGACATGCATGAGGAAGAATTGTTCATTTTTAATTCTGTTTACAGTGAAGAAACTGCAATGACAGCTGCTTCAGGACTGAAGAAAAGCATTGAGAGCATTTACACTGCAGCAGGAAAAGTATCTGACTTAAAAAGAGTGGAAAATAATTGCAGTGCACAATGTACGTCAACACTGAAACAACCATGATTGTGGTGTCTACATTATCTTTTATGGATGTGCGATTGTTGGCAACTTTTCACTCAGCACTGTAAACAACACAAGAGCAAGAACACTCAATCCAGCCTAGATTGCAGGAAAAAACCTATATAAAAGTATGTTACAAAGAATGTTTGTCAAAGTGTGAATGATCTGTTATTGAGAAAAATATGACTTATTTTTTTGTTGGGGAAAAATGCCTACAGTTGTCCTTTAAAGATATTCTCTATAAACCATCTATACCTGCAATCTTTCAGATTAACATACATTAATTAGGCATTGGTGACCAGGATAAGATTCTATTTCACTAATAATTACGTCTTGTTAGACACTAGGGTTATTGAAAGGAAGGTACTGACTCAAAGCCATCTTTCCTTTTGGCTGAATTTTATGGTTTTAGTGTTCACTTTCTTGGATTATAGCATTGTTGTGCCATGATCAATGATAATAAATTATGTTTTCAGAATGGAAAACGGAGATTATATTTGTTTGTCCATTTTTTTGTGATGCAACAGACTGGAACTTTGTGCATACTTACTTACTACCCTCACTTCCCCTTGTGTAATGGATTTCCAGTGTTTTCTTTCTTCCAGGTGGTTCTTTCTGGCATACCTAACAAAAAGTTACTGACACAGGCTGAAGGTGACTAACAGAGTACATCTTCCAATTTCCTCCAAGATTACTCTTATGTTTTGGTTTAGCTTTATCCTTTAGAGAACGGTTTGTTATACATTTTAATCTGGTGGTAAATATAATGTTTTAAGGCATTGCTCACTGTTATTATAGTATATGCTGTGTGCCTCTATATTTCAGTTGTGTGTTTTTCTTGTTCCCAGGAAATATAGCTTGTTTATGCTTATAATTTTTATTTGCTGATGTCTAAGTAAAACCTAGGGAAAAAGTCAAGACTAACCATTGTACCTTTATACCATGTAGATAAACTTTTGGGAAAAAAAAAGGCTTTGGTATGTTGGTAGACATCATTTTTATTTTCAATATACCAGTAGTTTCTTAAATAAATATCTGTTATAATTCCATTGTTGGCTGGCAACTTGCAGCGTACAAGTATAGCCTATAGCTGTGTCATTTATATTTTCAAAAACACATTTAGCATTCATATAACTACCATGCTGTCTGTGCAAGAATTTACAACATTCAAAGGCAGCCCAAAACTGACCAACAGGGATACTTGGGTCATTTGCCAGCAAGTGTGGTGTGATTCAACACATCATGCAATATGTAGGTAATGTTGACAGAAAACATGGGATATTAAGTAAAGTCCCACACTCTAACCAACCTCATACTCAGGTGTGTCAGAGAGTGACAGAGGCAGCCAATTCCTTTGTTTTACTTTTCAGACAAGGAGGAAGATATTGATGATTTTCTCCAAGAACAGTTGTGTAACCTACAAAACATCAACTGTGAAGATTAGGTACCACTCTTGGCTGGAAAACTATCAGGCTGTGCAGCAGAGGCATACAGGGCAGTTCCCGATGAGGACATCAGGAACTACACCAAAGTCAAACAGATTATCCTGTCCCGGTATGCCATTACACCAGAGGCATACTTTCAGAGATTTCAGGATTTAAAGAAGCTGAAGAAAGATTCTCACGCTGAATGGGCATGCCAGCTACACTGAGCCACAGGCAGATGGGTACAAGCGCACTAGGGTACTGCTGTGGAGGGACTACTCCAGCTTATACTACTGGAACAGTTTTACAACAGACTGGCTCCAGAAGTTCAGTAATGGGTAAGGCACCATAACCCCCTTACCCTCACCGATGCAGTCTGGCTGCATCGACGAGCACCAGGATGTCTGCTACCACCACAGACCACCACCCAGACTGTTCTTATGACCAGCTCTACCTACCCTGGAACCACCAGTACAACAACAAAGCAGAGGTATGACCAATTCAGTATAAATAGATCAAATCTACAGAAAATAAAAATAACTGTAATGACATCCATGCTTGGTCCCTTTTTGACAGTCATGAAAGGGAAAGGGAAAAGTCATTATCACATACAGCCAGGGTGAATAGCGTTTTCACAACTATGGTGTCAGGAATACATGTTTGTATTCCTGACACTATAGTGTTCCTTTAAGCAAATTAAAGTAACATTCTGGTCACCATAACAACTTCATCTAAATGAAAATGCCATGATGCCAGGAAGCCCCTGGGTGCTCTCTTTCCTGTAAGGGTTTAAACAGCTCTCAAATCTTTTAACCCCAAAGGCTTCCTCCAGCTCAAGATCTCCAGGTCTCTAAGTGGTATTCGGCTTCTGAAACGGAGTGTCAGGAAGTGCAGATTGACGACAGACATGGGTGCTGCAGATTGGCTAGTGGTCAGTTGACGCTCTAAGACAATTGCTAGTTCCCGGTTCATAAAAATGTTTTACTTTTCTATGAATGGGGAGCTACTGATTGGCTTAGTGTGCCAGCTGACCGCACTAGCCAATCAGTGACACCCCTACCCAGCGGCACTCTGTACTTCCTGACACTCAGTAAATAAAAGGGAACATATGAACAATGATTTTTTTTTTTTACCTGGGGAGATGAGAAGGTCCAAAGTTTCCCTGCCAGGCCCAGGTACCAAAGCTTTATGATGTGGTGTCCAGAATAAAGTGGAGGGTTCACTTCATTTGTCCTTCCTGCTCCAATCTCCTTTTTTCTCCTTCATTTGCCTCCCCCCCATCCCTCACTTACCTGATCTATAGGCTGTCTACCCCCCACTTACCTGATCTGTAGGTGGATCCCCCATCTCTCACCTGATCTGTATGCTGCACCCCCCATCTCTCACTTACCTGATCTATAAGCTGTCTCTCTCCCCCCATTCCTCACTTACCTGATCTATAGGCTGTCTCCCCCCATCCCTCACTTCCCTGATTTGTAGCGTGCCCCCCCATCCCTCACTTCCCTGACCTGTAGGTGGCCCCCCATGCCTCACTTCCCTGACCTGTAGGTGGCCCCCCATGCCTCACTTCCCTGATCTGTAAGCTGCCCCCCATGCCTCACTTCCCTGATCTATAGGCTGCCCCCCCAGCCTCACTTCCCTGGCCCATGCCTCATTTCCCTGATCTATAGGCTATATCTCCCCCGATGCCTCACTTACCTAAACTGTAGGCTGCCACCCCATCCTTCACTTACCTGATCTGTAGGCTGTCTCTGCAGTCTATGAGTTGCTGGCTGCACTTTGTGCTGCTTCCCTGCGGATTCAGTCAGGAGAGAGAGGCAGGGATAAGATGTAGCTTCCTATCCCTGTCTCTCTCCATACACAGCCGGTATTGCACTGTATTTTCAATCTCACATGAAAAATAGCAGAACAAGCTGAAAAATCCATGGGGGGGGAGGGGAAGAGCCCCTCTTGCCTCCCCTGCGGATGCCCATGGTGGCCTGGATTGCTCGGCATGATAGGAAATGCTTGCGGCTGCTTTGCATGCCTACCAATGTTGTATAATTCTGCACTTGAAAGCATTCTAAAACAAACTGGAATTGTCAAAAACACATCAGTATGAAGGTAGTAGCCAATCAATGCTCCCCCTGCATGATAGTGTAATACAGACTGATGTACAGCAGTCACCTTCCTACCAGTATCAAGTCCTTAAATTTTAGTGAATGCATGAGAAAATTTAAATATTACATTTTAGGTGCTCTAACCACACAAGTAAAGCGAAATTAGAAAATTGAGGTTCAAACCAGAGAAACTGAAGCATATGAAGTCTCATCTGAAGGTAAGGATAAGAACATCAAGAGACACAGACTAGACTCAAGTGCTACCAGCCTGACTTCCAAAACTCTTGTGTAATATTACATAAAATAGATATTTAATAACAGTAAATATCTAATTTGTTAAAATCTTGTACAGTTACCCTGGTTTTTATTTAGCCTTAATGCACATTTCTTAAAGGGGGATTCAAAAAAACCGTAGCAACTACATCACTTTGTAGTTATGATGTTATGAGTCTTTAGACCTTAAATTGACCTTGGTTTATGTGTGAGCTGAATGAAATATTAGCCATTTTTGTCTAATCTTCTCCTAGAACTCAAGAAGTCAACTTGAATTCCAAAAGAACAACAATTCCTAGTCTTTCTCTCCAAGGAAATGAAACTTTGAAGAGTTATTATTCATGCAATATAAAACAAGAGTAACTCGGCCTACTGTTGACTTAAAATACTTTTCTTGAAACAAAGTACTAAAGACATATACATGAAAGACATAATTACTTTTCAAAAAGGTTAAGTAACTTTCTTGTATGAATTTAGTTTAAAAAAAAACTTCTTTTAACATTATTTTCTCTTTAAAAATAGCTTTTATTCTTTCACTGAACAGCTGTAAATCTTTCTGTCAGCAAATTTCAGTTTTGCTTATTTACCCCTAATTTTGAGACTTTTAAACACTTCTTTTCACTAAGAAGTAGTATGAAAAACTTGAACCGTATTTTCTATTTTACAGATGACTGAACTCTAATTGAGTTGAGATTGCTAATAAGTACTTGTTAAGTCAGGCAATGATATTCTATTCCACATACACAAATTATATTGCAGACATGCTACATTGTTGATTTACTTTTATGTCAGAGGTTTTGTAAAGGGACATTTTTAGAATAGAATAGAAACATGTAGAATACTATTGCTATGCATGATACTTTATATTAATATATTGCACTTTACATTTCCTTGTCCCTGTTCTACTGTATATGTTAATTTTTCTTGCTCCAATCCATTATTAAAGAGACATTTTCCGTGAGTACTGTTAATAACTTCTACATATCCCATTTTAACTTTAATGTTAGCTTTAAATCTGAAAGGAAGAACCGAAAGGGTTTTGTATTTTGGAATAGGTGCAACATTACAATCTGATAATCATTTATAACTGTATTATGAGCAGCTACTAATGGAGCAGACTTCCTTTAAACTAAGGGACACTAAACTGCCAAAATACAAAAACTTAAATACAAATCACTGTTTAGTAAATGTACCCCTAACAAATGTATGCATTTATATCTTAAAACAGCATGCACAACTTTCTGTGTCTGTCCAATTACAGACTTCCCAGTGCAGCTCAATGAGAGGTCTTTGCAAGATAGGTCACTTCTCAACTTTAAAAACCATCAAATAATCTGCAGTCTAAATAAATCTGAAGGACTATTTACAAAAAAAGAAAAACCAATAAAAACATTAATACCTAAAAACACAACACATCAAATTGCTAGAGTCCCTGTAAAGCCTGAATACTTGATGACTCTCTCAACTACTTGTTTAAGTTCACAGGCACCACTTAAGAACCACATGCTAAACCTTCATATTCTCACAATTTGGCTCAGCATCTCTGCAAAAATAAAATGTTTTACCTATTTAACTTTGTAACAGTCTAGACCCTATTTAACTTTTTCATGCAGTTTTCTCAATTGGAAGCTAGTAAAGGCTTCATTGAGATGAAGTTGTTATGGTTCATGGAGTGTTCCTATAATTATTTACCTAACTAATAGGAGGTGGGTATCTAGCATCATTTATTGGGGTGGCTGAGGTTGAGCATTCCCTGGCCCTTGATATATTATTATTATTATTATTATTTTCCATTTGTATAGCACCAACAGATTCCATAATGCTTTACAATATTATTAGAGAGGGGATTTAACTATAAATAGGACAATTACAAGAAAACTTACAGGAACGATAGGTTGAAGAGGACCCTGCTCAAACGAGCTTACAGTCTATTGGAGGTGGGGTATAAAACACATTAGGACAGGAATATATGAAGGAGCTAATCACTTAGATGAACATAAGTAAGGAAACTGTTCACCTTTTAAAACTTTTATTCCCCCCAAATTTACTGGGTTATTTGCTAAAGTTTAAATGGCCCTGTAGTGAATGGGGCAAAGGCTACATATGACCTGCTAAATCTGGACATTGTTCACACTTTTTAACAATGTCCAGATGTGTTACTTCAAGCCCTGAATGGGCCTGAATTTGTTCCAGATTTAAAATGACATATGTACCGAATGCTTCAAATCCAGGCCAAATTTTAATAACATCCAAACTATTTGCCCACTGACAGTGCTAACAATTAGTGGGCAAATAGTTTTAAAAAAACTTGAATGATAATTTGCAAACGTGAATCATGCTGGATGCATTCAGTTTATCTTCAACCGCCATGCAGTCGATGAGAAATCTAAGATTCCTATGCTTTCAATTGGTTTGGATGTCCCATTACTGATTTCCTGAACATATCTGACTGAAGTTTACAGAATCTGTCGGACCAACTGAATCCTGACTGCATTTGGCTTTAGTAAACCTGCAAATTACCAATGCTGCCTACCTGCAAAAAATAATAATACTCACCATCAGAAGTTTTCTTTCTTCAAAATCTTCAGCCCCCAACTAATGTAAAAAAAAAAAATTGAAAAAATAAATAAAGCAGATACATTTTAACATGCTATGCAATAAAATTAAGCCATATTTGCTCCATGAGTCCTCGACATAGACTAAGTTCTCATTGCAGGTAAAACCCTTATACAATGTCAGCTATTACAGCTATTTTGAAAAATATGTAATATCAGTAAGTGCTATCTGATTGGTTATTTAGTAAGCCAACCAATCAGAGTGCTCTGACAGCTAAATTAAGCCCTGCACTCAAACTCCCACTATTCTATTACTATAGTACACATCAGAAATGTTACCATTTAGCTAAAAGCAGCAAGGTGAATTTTACAACATGACAGGAGGTGAGTGTTTAGCATATCTTTCTTTACTTAAAGGATCACTCCACACCCCAAAAGCACGTTAGCTTGCTGAAGTGCTTTGTGGGTGAGGAGTTCCCTCATTTAACCCCTGTTTCATTTAACCCCAGTCTCTGCTAATGGGTAAGCTGCAGTTGTTTGACCACTTCTGATATACAGCCTGTTTTGTGCCTAATTATTTTGCTGCCAAACTATATGCTTTGGCCAATACCTCCTGGTCCCACACCAACCACTGCCCTTAGTGCCTAATTGCTGTGGTCTGTCTGCCTACGTTCTAATGCCCTTATGGTACCTTATACATTGGGTGAGCCCCAGTGGCCTGTGATTATGATTGAATATGAAGGACTCACAAAAACCTCTCGTGATCAATGCAGCAGTGGCTGCGTCAGAAGAAAAGATGTTTTCCAAGGTATTCTTGGTGAGCTCTAGCCCC
This sequence comes from Pelobates cultripes, assembly GCA_933207985.1. NCBI lineage: Eukaryota > Metazoa > Chordata > Amphibia > Anura > Pelobatidae > Pelobates > Pelobates cultripes. The sequence goes on from OW240912.1 coordinate 177,897,061, forward strand.
ACGAAAGTTGCCTCTACCACCAAGAGTTCATGCCACTAAATGCCACAGGAGCTCAGTATAAATCATCCAAGGGCAAAAAGCCCTCAGATGTGGCAAGCTACATATGGCACCAACTGCTCAATTCCCGCCACACGGTCACTCGGCCGAGGGCAATGACCTACCCCAGTCCCTCTGAATACTTGATGAATGACAAGCAGATGCCTTTGGATAGAACGATGATGCTTGGGGTTTCACAGTAAGGTCAGACTCCACATTTGTGAAAAAAGCTTTCCTTGGTGAGCCCCAGGTGCTGGAGGGTGGGGATGGTGTGGAAGACGCCTTCCCAGGTGGATGCGGAGGTCATTCTAGTTGTTACAGGCCAACGCATGTTCGACCCATGCAACGTATGCCACCCCTGCTCTGGGGATTGGACACTGCCTGAGCACCTCTTGATGTTTATGCACATGTGGCTGAGGAAGCCTTTGGAGAAGGTTTGAATGTCTGCAGCCTTCATTGCTCTGAGGATAGAATTTCAACAGCTGATGTTGGCTTTCATGGTCTGTGAAGGCCAAAACCCATGTAAAGGGGTTGAAAGAGGTTTCAAAGGTTACGCCCCTTGCATGCATAATGTGTCTGGCGGGTGATGCCTGTTCTCGAGCTGAGTAATTTGATGTGGGCATGGTGCACGAGTGGGTACACAATATTAAAGAATGGGCACAGAGGTGCTTCTGTTTCTTCGGAAACATTCATGTAGCACTCTCTTCAGAGAGATGCAAAGAAGCACTTTTCCGCAATGACAGAAAACTGTCAGACTTAGGGGCTAAAGAACTTGCCCTTCAGGCACAGGGCATGCTCTTCAGAGAAGCCTTCATGAAAGAGCTGAATAAACATGTGAGTGTTTTCATGTCCCTGAACAAGGAGCAATCTTCCATGACAAAGCCTTCAGGGGTATACGTGATCGAGTTTCAGGACATCCCTGTCCAGTGGCAGCCACCTCGACCTATCCATTATGCATCATGCGACATACATCTTCAGGAATTAGGGCTAAAGGGTGCCATCCAACCTGCCTCGAGGTATGGATGCGTCTTCACTTATATGTTCCACAAAGATTAACCTGCAGGACTGCAACAACCTCAAGATCCTGAAGCTGATGGTTGCCCATCTTCAGGTCCAAAGGGTCTGGTGCATCATTTATATGGACGACATCCTGATCTTTGGTTCAGGATTGACTGGACTGAGGGACCATACCTGATACATCCTGAATCTACTAGCATCTCTAGGTTTGGTAGTAAATTGGTCAAAATCGATGCTGGTTCCCTCACAGACGGTTTAGTTCATGGTATTTGAGATTGATTCAGCATTGTGTACCTTGGAGGTGTCATCTATTTGCAAGGCATTTTGCAGAGATTCCCATCATGCCTCCATCTCGCTCCGCATGCTCGCACAGATCTTGAGGCTGTTCGGCTATTCTCTTGCTCACTTCAAGCCATCGTTCAGGGTCCACTACACTACATGGCTATGCAGTGACTGAATGCCAAGTTCCTGAGGAAGAATCCCACTTACAGCCAACCAGTCCTAAGGACAAACAAGGTGCAGATGGAACTGCAGTGGTGGTTGGCCAGCATGAAGGCCTGAAACAGCCGGGCCATATTTGGCAATGCCAGCCTTTGGGGAACCGGGCGTGACCGACAAAGATCTGTCCACAGGAGACGTGTGGACAGCTTAAGACGTCTTTATGCACCTCAATTGCTTGGAACTTCTGACAGGATTGTTCACCATCTGCAGTTTGGCAAAGGGGAGGTACAAATGTTGCATTCTGCTCCTGATGGACAATGTATCAACAGTGTATTACGTCAATCACCTCGGGTGCACTAGTTCCCATGTCCTGTCGGATCTCACAAAGGAGATTTAGATTTTTGTCTACTCCGCAATATATCGTTGTTTATTTTTTGTAATGAAATACTGTCTTTCCTAAGTCTCATGTCTCGTTATTTGTTCTGAAACTGATATGAGAGGCTAACGTGAGTCAGCCCCTTAAATCTCCTCTCTTCCGTAATTCCTAGAAGTATTTATGACCGTATCTGTAAGAGAAAGAAAATGTTAGGGGTGGCAAAAGTATAATATCCTGGTACTGGTTGGCCTATTTTATGCCAAGTGGCTAAACAATTAAGCTAAAGTGGTGACTTGGGAACCTAACTAGAAGCCAAGTGGCGATGAGAGGCCCTACCTATGATTTGGCCCGTTGGGTAGGTTTGCCACCGAACGTTGTGGCGGGGTGTTGGCCTCTCGATGACGATTAACAAAATTCAAGGCAGATTGGCCAGACAGGTGAGGCCCTAACTGTTTTTGCCAAGAGGGCGGAGATGTGAGGCACTAACTATGATTTAGGTACCACCTATATTATTATGATAGCTCCCATCTGCTGCCAATGGGTCAGAGCTGGGTTGAAGACATTTGATCTCCCCCACTTATATTATTATCAGAGTTCCCACCCACCCCCTATTAGTTTACAAGTCTCATAGACAAGCTTCCCAGTCGCTAGTTTTAAACATTTAAAAGATATGCCACCACCTGCCTCATACTCATTTCATGTTTGGTTTTAAACATCCTGAGGTTGCTGTGTCACCTAACCACTTTATAGAGAACTGATTTTAGAATAAATCAAAAATATTAACTATATATAGTTGTGTGTATATATAATCCAAATAGGTTATGGTGGGGAAAAATTGTGATTGAAACCCCCTTCCACTTGAAGTCTGTGGATAGTTAATATAATGTTAAACAAAAATCTGCACACCAGTCAAGCCATAAGACTTGCTTTTCGCATAGAAATCAAAAAACTGCAGCGATGTCCACCCAGAATTCTTTGCGGTTGTAACATCGGTGCAGTTTTGGGATTTCTGTGGGAAAAGAAAGTTTCAATCACAATTTTTCCCCTCCATACCCTATTTGGATTTTATTTGGATTTTATATATATATATAAAATCCAAATAGGGTATGGTGGGGAAAAATTGTGATTTTGAAATTATTTCAAACTTGTAAAATTATAGCAGTGCACCGTGTTAAATGTTTAATTAAAATGTAAATACTATTTATAGTAGTTTTTGAATATATAATGGGACACCTGTGTGAATTTTCTGTTTGGGGGTGTTTAAACCATATTCTGTGTGAAATATTCATACTTTAATTGGCAAACTCTTGAAGTATTCAGGGCCATGCTTTCTGTTTTCTTTTCATATTTGAAGCTTTCACTAGGCTTTATGTATGTTTGTTTTTTTCCATTATTTATTTATAATGTTCTTACTAAAATGCAGTATTTACATTTAAAATTAAACTATGTAATTTTTTCAAATATAAAATGAACAATTATGTCAGGCAATGTCTGCATCATCGATACAATTTTTACCTTTATTAATTGTTTGACAAGCAGTAAACACAAAACAGCCACTCAGAGAGAAATAAGCATAGATAATAAGTAATATCTTTATTTTGAAAGCTCTGCCTTTTCTGCTTACTCAATTTATATAACATGCAAATTGATTGCTGATTCCCAGAGGCCCTATTCTGCATGTCACATATTCTTGGTAAGCTGTGTCACTACCTCTAGGGTTGAGCTGCTCTGATTAGTGAAAGTCCTTTGGGGTACCAATTTCCTGGAATCATTTTTTGCATGTCATGACTTATTCATTTGTTTCCTCACAAGGCCCAAGAGACCAGAGAGAGGAAATCAAGGACATCAAATCAACCACTTTCATGGATCTTCTTTTATATTTTATGCCTTTTGTTCAAATCTCTCCTGTTTTACATGTGTGAACGCCTTCAATCTTTCCTTTCTGTTATAAAGTGTTTATCTTGCATTGCTGTAAATTTGAATTAGTACCCTTTCCTGTCCTTTAATTATTACTATGTTATTTCTGGTTATGATATTTTATATTTTATTAGTTTTAATTGTGGCCTACTGATTAGTCACTTTTTTGTTGTTGTTGTTAATGTGACCAGTGTGTTTTTTTTGCCTTTTCTACTGTTTAATAGTGATGTCGCGAACACGAAATTTTCGGTTCGCGAACGGCGAACGCGAACTTCCGCAAATGTTCGCGAACCGGCGAACCGGGCGAACCGCCATAGACTTCAATGGGCAGGCGAATTTTAAAACACACAGGGACTCTTTCTGGCCACAATAGTGATGGAAAAGTTGTTTCAAGGGGACTAACACCTGGACTGTGGCATGCCGGAGGGGGATCCATGGCAAAACTCCCATGGAAAATTACACAGTTGATGCAGAGTCTGGTCTTAATCCATAAAGGGCAGAAATCACCTAACATTCCTAAATCACAATGAATATGGATTGACACCTGACATATGACATATTGACACCTTGACATATGGATTGACACCTGTCCTCAGAGCCCCTGATACACACGGACACAGAGCAGAATAGAGACTGTTCCTCCTACATAGGGTCACTTGGCAGATATGGATTGACACCTGTCCTCAGAGATCCCTGATACACACTGACACAGAGCAGAATAGAGACTGTTCCTCCTACATAGGGTCACTTGGCAGATATGGATTGACACCTGTCCTCAGAGATCATGATACACACTGACACAGAGCAGAATAGACACTGTTCCTCCTACATAGGGTCACTTGGCAGATATGGATTGACACCCGTCTTCAGAGATCATGATACACACTGACACAGAGCAGAATAGAGACTGTTCCCCTACATAGGGTCACTTGGCAGATATGGATTGACACCTGTCCTCAGAGCCCCTGATACACACTGACACAGAGCAGAATAGGGAATATTCACTAAATGCCAAACATTGTTATACAGGGAATATTCAGTAAATAAGGATAAGGGGGGACCTACTGTCCTCCCCCCTGGCCCCCACCCCTGCACGGTGGGTGGGGGCCATAAATCTCAATGGGGGGGATCTACTGTCCTCCCGCCCCCACCCGTGAGCGGTAGGTGGGGGCCATAAAAATAATGAGGGGGGGGGACCTACTGTATGATGTTGTATCGATCAGGTAGTGTAAGGGTTACACCAGCTTCACAGTGACAGACCAAATTCCCACGTTTAACGCACCGCAAACTCCCCATTTGCACAAGGTTGGATACTAAGCTAGCCATGTCCCGTTCCTTGTCCTCACTGATGTCATTGAAGGTCTCTTCCTCCACCCAGCCACGTACAACACCAAGGGTCCCCGAAAGGTGACAACAAGCCCCCTTTGGTCTTCCACCTCCTCAAAGCCACCTTCCTCCTCTGACTCCTCTTCTTCAGACTCCTCTCTCTGCATTGCCTCTCTCTGCGTTATTATAAGGTGTGTTAAGTAGTATTATTCCTATCAGTTTAATCCCTGTTACGTCACCTGTCAGGGGACGTGTATATGGCATCGATTTTAGGAACTGGGAGATGGAAAAAGATGCTTGGTCGGTCCTCCTACTTCAAATTTCGGGCACTGCATGTGCAATCTAATGTGCCACCAGATAGGAGTGGTTACAGTTAAGTAGTACTATTCTTATCAATTTAATCCCTGTTACGTCCCCTATCCGTTGATGTGTAGCAAGATGCAGCAGCAGAAGAGGACTCAGCCGAGGAGGTTATGGAAGAGGATGGAGTAGGAGGAGTAGAGGAGGTGGCAGCAGGCCTACCTGCAAGTTGTGGCGGTGTCACCAACTCCTCTGCAGAGCCACGCATTCCATGCTTGGCAGCCGTCAGCAGGTTTACCCAATGCGCAGTGTAGGGGTGGCCTGCCTCTGCTGTAATTTTTTTTTCGATTAGTGGTACTATGCGTGCAAGCTACTGTGACACCAGATACGAGTGGCACTGTGAACTGGCAGAGGTTGGCAGAGTACACGCTGTAGGGCTGACACACCCGCTTGAAGACCACTAACTGCTATTCAATCTATAACAGTGAAAAAAGTTTTTTGTTTTTAAATGCAAGCTATTGTGACACCAGATAAGAGTGGCACTTTGAACTGGCAAAGGTTGGCAGAGTACACGTTGTAGGCCTGACACACCCGCTTGAAGACAACTAACTGCTATTCAACCTATAACAGTGAAAAAAGTTTTTTGGTTTTTAAATGCACGCTATTGTGACACCAGTGAGTGAGTGGTGGCACTGGGCAAATTGGCACAGTATACGCTGCAAGCCTGACACACAGACGCTTGCAGACAACTAACTGCTATTCAATCTATAACAGTGAAAACAGTTTTTTGTTTTTAAATGCAAGCTATTATGACACCAGATATGAGTGGCACTGTGAACTGGCAGAGTACACGCTGTAGGGCTGACACACCCGCTTTGAGACAACTAACTGCTATTTAATCTATAACAGTGAAACAAGTTTTTTGTTTTTAAATGCAAGCTATTATGACACCAGTGAGTGAGTGGTGGCTCTGGGCACAGTATCCACTGTGAGCCTGACACACCCGCTTTGAGACAACTAACTGCTATTCAATCTATAACAGTGAAAAAAGTTTTTTGTTTTTAAATGCAAGCTATTGTGACACAAGTGAGTGGTGGCACTGGGCACAGTATCCACTGTGAGCCTGACACAGAAGCTGGCAGACAACTAACTGCTATTCAATCTATTGTAGTGAAAAAAAATATATATTTTTTTTAATGCAAGCTATTGTGACACCAGTGAGTGAGTGGTGGCACTGGGCCCAGTATCCACTGTGAGCCTGACACAGAAGCTGGCAGACAACTAACTGCAATTACATTACACACAAAAAAAAAAAGCAGACTGATGTTCTAGCCTTAAAAAGGGCTTTTTGGGGTGCTGTCCTTACAGCAGAGATCAGATGAGTCCATCAGGACTGTAGTGGACACTGTATACCCTAACCTAGCTATGCATTTCCCTATCTAATCAACAGCAGCTACACTTTCCCTCCTCTCACTAAGCATGCACCTTGAGAATGAATGTAAAATGGATGCTGTCCAGTAGGTGGGAGGATCTGCTAGGGAGGGTGTGCTGCTAATTGGCTGGAATGTGTCTGCTGACTGTGAGGTATAGGGTCAAAGTTTACTCAATGATGACGAATAGGGGGCGGATCGAACCGCGCATATGTTCGCCCGCCATGGCGAACGCGAACATGCTATGTTCGCCAGGAACTATTCGCCAGCGAACCGTTCGGTGCATCACTACTTACGGACTTCCGTCGATCATCTGATGACGTTTATTTCCGGTTTCGTGCTTACGTTTTGCCGTCACTTCCGTCCCCATCATATGATGAGGCATTCTGCCCTCAGTGTATATACGGAGTCCATATTGTTTATGGGCAAATGCAACAATTTCAGTCCTTACCCTCACCTTAATCATAACACTAGTAATAACAATATGTAATCTAAAAGAGCTAAACATATATTCTCTCAATGTGATTAAAAAGCATAAAAAATAATAAAAATGTCAACCAATGTCAAATTCACTAAACCAAGATTTAAGAATAGAGATGTCGCGAACTTCCCGCGAACGGCTTGCCGCGGTTCGCCATGAGCTCCGGTCAGCTGACACATCCCGGCCAATCTCTAGCAGACCCTCCCTCCCAGACCCTCCCACCTCCTGGACAGCATCCATGTTGAAGGCATCTTCGCGAACGGTTCGCGACATCTCTATTTAAGAATAGTGAAAACAATCAAATGATCCATACCTCATCTAGGCAAATAATACTTCCTTACTGAGACTCTTTGCTAGTCAAGACTAAATAGGGTCCTGGAATGAGACTGACTTGCAGAGAGTCCCAGTAAGGAAGTATTTCCCAAGCAAGTAGATTAATCTCATAAGAGCAAGCATCAGGCTGTTAGAGTAGGACCTGCCAAGAATGATGTTGTACAGAGAAAGGATAGGGGGCACTCCCGAGACCTGCATTTTGCATGAAAGGTGCTGACGCAGTGACCATACTTCATAAATGAGAGAATAAATAGTTACGGCGCACTGACTACAAAAAATATAACACAAAGAAGGCTACTAAAATGCCTATCTAAGAATATATATGGGGAATGACGTTGTGGCAGGCTTATACCATATATGATCATATAATGTAACTAAACCCCCATTATTTTTTGCCTAGGTGAGGTGTTTTTAAATAAAACTACTAGAATCTGTAAGATTTGAAATAATTGTTTAGTGAATAAGCGAGTGTGCTGCATTGTGTATTTTGTATATTTTGGCCCCAGCAGAACCCTATAATGTATGTATGTTCAGGTGAGTGCAGCCCTCTTGGTAAGAATCCAATTAACCACGGTGCTGCACAGAACGATAAAACAGAAAATAGGAAAAATGACAATACTCACCTGAGTGGATTTTGCAAAATAAATAAATCATGTTGTATTCAAAAAAATCAAACTTTGAACCTTCAGGTCTTAATCAAGATATACATAAAGGTAAATACAGTGTTTATATAAGACAAATCCTGAGGTTTTGGATGGAGTGATCAGTCTGGGTGAAGTGATGACCAACAGGGGTTTCTTTGTGGTTCTTGATTGAGTGTTTGTGTAGGTTCATTCTGAGATGTAACTTAAGGCCAGTTTCTCCAACGTATTAAGCTTTGTCACACACTGTACACCACATGCGCAGATGTGCACGAATATGATCCTTTAATGTTGTATGATTTGCTTTGGTGTCTGGCTGTGTTATTGCCAAATACATGTTGCCACAGTTTGCAGAGTGATTTGTTGCATTGTACAGCCAGACACATGTACATGATACAGTGAACAGTAAGTGACAAAGGTTGTTACATTGGAGAAACTGGTCTTGAGTTACATCTCAGAATGAACCTACACAGACACTCATTTAGTGAACAATAATTTAAGGATGATCTACAAAAAATTGCACATTTTAGATCAAGAAAAATATAATTTAAGTTTTTTTCTCTGAAAAACTAAAATTTATATTTTAAAGGGGAAAATCATTTGAACCCCTTAACACCGTTACGGCGTTCTATGCCATCCCCATTCTAATGGGCTTTAAAGCGTTTGTGACTAAGTGGCTACTAAAAAAGACTGGACATACCTCACTTGCAATACCTTGGGTTGTGTACTTTTGCAAATGGTATGCCATCATGGGGGTAATTCTCATTCCACACGGTCTCAAAGGTAACCTTACTAATCTTGCCAATTTTAATGTGAAAAAAAATAAAAAATGTAACGTGCTATATTTGACCCTGTAACTTTCCAAAACACCGTAAAATCTGTTAATGGGGTACTGTTGTACTCGTGAGACTTTGCTGAATACAAGTATGTGCATTTTATTGCAGTAAAAGTTAACAGTATTATGACATTTACAGCTAAAATGTCAGGCGAAACTACAATTTCTTTTAAAAAAAAAATCTTAATTTCTCAGTTTTTATTTTATTTTATTCATAATAAATTGTTTCATATATGAATAGTACAAGTGAAATTGTTTCTCCTGAACAATATGATATATAATAAGTGTGGGTGCACTTAATATGAAAGAGGTGAATTATGGCTGAACAGACATATAGCGCAAATTCCAGGTTTTGGTTACATTTTGTTTTGACCAGAACGTGTACTATTGACTCCGTCCTGAAGGGGTTAAACAAGAATTTACTACTAGTTTTATTTATACAAACTAAAAGAAAGTTTTATGACAATGTTTTTTTTTTGTTTTGGTTTTGTAACCATGGCAATTGTGTTAGATGTAAACTTAAATATAAGAAGCAAAAGAATGAAAGAATTCATCACTTTTGTTACCGATAAAAAATTATAAAATGTAGTCCTTCATTGCATGTAATATGAAACAATTAATTTATTTACTCTCTTGCCCATGTCGGTATCAGTTTGTGGAAAAAATTCACAAACAATAATAGAATTGTAAAAACTGTAGAATTCAGAGACTTCAGATTTTATTTATATTTCTTTATAAAACTGGTTCTGTGTGTTTCTAATTGTGTATATGATGCATTAAAACGAAACATCATGGTTGAATCTTGCTTATTGTGTCTTTTAAGGACCTATCATCTTTCCTTTGATTTCTTTTATATGCAGATCTCCTGCCATCTTCAGGTTGTCTAGAATACTGCAGACTCAAGACAATCTCTTGTCCTATTATTAATATTATTATTGCCATTTATTAATAAGATACTGTGAACTATACATTTGTTCTTTCTATTACTTGATACTAAAGGGATTAACTTAAATAACTGAAAGCATTACAGCAAGGATCCGGGTGTAGTTTAAAAACTGGGGCCCAATACTTTGCTATGTTGCACCCTTGATTTGATTATACTGAATCTCAATCTTAAGAATACATTGTGGTGACTTACATAACCCACTTTAATATTAATACAATAACAATCTCAACAAATCCTTAAATGTAACAATCCACCCTTGAGCCAGCCAGATTGCTTAAACCTTAAGCCTTTAAGCAATCTGGCTATTTGAGGTGACCTTACCCCAAGCCACAATGGCGTTTGCGTCCTGTAACGGATCCTATTATCCCTGTAGGAAAGATCCTTGTAGCTTCTCCCAAAATCCCAGATGAAGTAGAGTAGAATAGTTATTATAGCTCTCAATCCCCCAAACATGAGTCGAGATTTCATGAAGTGGTAAAACGATCTGGTTTATTGATGGCCACAGCTCTGCCTTTTATGCAGGTCCTCCAGCAACGGGTACTCCCACAGGGACCTTGTGGAGGACTGTAACACAACTTACAGTAACCAATCATTTTACAATAAAGTATAACACACTCCCACATAAACAGTAAAATCCCTCATCGCTATCCTGGAGATATTTGGGTTAAGTGGCCGGAGCAAACGTAATTATCTCCAGGTAGAGAAAATATTTCCATTTTACAAAAGTAACAAAACTACATTAAAATATATAACTTTGCATTTCCCGAATGGAACCCCTACATTCGACATATCCCCAGATAGCTCGGGTCTGAGTGCTCAATATAGCCGAACAGCGCTCAGAAACCACGCACACAGTCCAAACGCCAGTCTGTTCACCAACTGTTCGCTAGAAATGTGTCCACAATGTGCTCCATGGATTTAGCTATCTGGGGTCGGTCTTGTTCGTGTATTTGAATGTACCGAACGACACGGCGTTCGCATAAAAAGAGACGAAAGCGGTGGTAGTTGGATCATTCGTCAGTTTAAAATGGCCGCCACCGAGCCGTTCATAAAGTACTTGTGGTTAACCGAAGCTTCTGGGCGGTGAATGAGCTGCACACTTCTATTGCGGGTGGTTTGGCTGTTCGGTAATTTGTTCGGTTTTTAATAAAGGCACGAAATAGGAATAACTACACTAACAGCAGACGAAATAAAGGGTCCTGGCATTCACAAAACAGGGGTTTTGTCACACGGCCCCTTCCACAATTATACGGCTTTCTCTATCCCCTCTTGTAAACTATTATTAAAAATGTCCATCCCAATTTAAGATAGGTGAACTCCATCCTTAGAATAAAGCCTGTGACAACCCCCTTCCAGATCCACATGCCTAATACTGATACCTCCTAAAAACGGCATGAACTTATGAATGTCTCTATTCACTTTCCGCCTAACTCTTTCCAAAGTCTTCAAACCCCACTGCTTCGTCCAAATTAGACGCAGCACAGTTTCAGAAAATATTAAAAACTTATTGGGGAATCTTGCATTAACTTCACTCAATACATTTTTAAGGGAAAATAAGCTGCAAAGATCTAATATTACCAATGTAATTTCCTCCAATGTGCAAACTAATACATTTTGGACCAGGGAAGCAACTAGTACAACCCTCAAGAGTTTTTCAAACATCTCATTTATTCTCAAACCACTTACTCATTTCCAAAAAAAACATAAAATTGTCCTCATCCAGTGCCAAATTTGGGCTATAGGATCTCTCGGCTGCTCTTCTTTGTGCCCAAAGATGAATGAATGCCCAACTATCCAAATAGCCAGTGGCGAGGAAACTAGAATAAAGAAAAGAAAAGGTAAAAATTAAAAACATATATTAAATTAAATCTAGGCGTACATAAAGCTTGTAACAATTAGACCTGCACCTTCCTAACCTCTTTATATCACCTTGTCTAAGACCTTGCACGCTGGCCTCTGTGGCTGTGCCTATACGGAATGAATGAGATGAAAACTTTTCCTCTCCTAAACCTAAAAGCTTTAAGCAATTCTTTAACACAACTTGAAATTGGAAATGTGTCAAAGGAGAGCTGTCACTGTGAATTAATAAAGGACCTGGCTAAGCAGGCCTAATGTCCAAAAATTTACAAAAACCCTTTACTGGACAAAATACCGGTTTGTTGATCGGGTTCGTTCGTTGATATAAATTATAATCTTTTCCTTCCCTGTCTGTTTCGGAAACCTTGATAAAAAGAGTTAAGCTTTCTTCCCTGACCAACACATCTTCAATAAATAAAACTGATAAATTAAATTTAGAAACCAAAACAAATTCGCTCAGCCTAAGAGCCGCAAAGAAAGCCAATAAAAAAGCCACTCTGAACAAACCTCAAATTCAATAAAACATATGAACCTGAAACATATATTAAATTTTTTAAGTAAACTGAATGAAATAGGTTTTCTATTGTTCTTAACTCTTACCCTGCTTTTTAACCTTTTATTAGCTGCGAAATTAAAAAACTTTTACCTATTTGTACACCTCCCAGCAACTTTAAAAAGAACATAATCCCACATGCCATTCTTTCTAGTGAAGATTTAGGTGTATTAGCTTTAAACATTTTTTATAAAAAATGAAACTACCAGATCTAAGCTCGCTTTAAGGGGGTTAGCCTGTTTTTTAGCGAAAAAAACACACCAACATTTCCAATATTTCAAATAAGAAGCCCACGTTGCCTTGCCAACCGAATTCTGTAAAATCTTGTTCACTTGAGTGATATCAGATCCCAAACTCAGGCCTGAATAGCCACTGGGTCATCCTCTGCTTCTGGAGCCAGGATTCTGAATAAGGTAAGCTGTGAACGAAAAAAGGCGTTAGCAATGCAATTTAACTTACCTTGAATATGTGTTGCCCTCAACCAAATATTATTAGTCCACTGACTAAGAAAACGCATTTTCAAACCAGAAAGACTGTACAAGACTATTTTCTACAACTGAAAAAAAGCATAAGATACAACATGACTTCTAGAAGCAAGCACGCGGCAGAGAGTGGCAAGTTTCCAGATCTAAGTCCAGTATTGCGCAGCTGTGTGTATGAAGCAACAAAATGGAAATAGCTGTTCTGGTGAGTAACATGGAATTCATAAATTATATTGCAGAGAAAAGTATATTGAAGTTTGCATTTAATAGCTATTCAGATGCTGTTTTGCGGCAATCTTTATACACACAATGTGAAATTGCCAATAGTGAAATTGACAAGAAATTGTTTAAAAAGAAAAAACAAAAGATCAGAAATGTCTGTACTTACAATGCATTGATTTGTAAACGAGATGCAGGTCAAGAAAATTTTGAATCAGCAGATAAAGAAGTAGATTTTAATGGGTTCACAGATGATAAATCAGATTTAAATGAAAAGTGTAACAATGTAACACAGAGTACATGCTATAATTGTGAGAGATTGTCAGAAACAGTCTGTGAAATAGAGAATTGAATTGAACTAAGAAATTATCTTATTTGCCAGCTTAGAAATGAAGTTAAGCAAGTGAGAGTGAACACAAGAAAAACACAGGCAGAGAATCTAATCCCAGAACCAATTGATACCGAAAATGTATCACCACAGAGTGATTTTGCAGAAATGTAAATTTCAAGACAGCTGCAAAACTTAATTTGAAAATCTATGAATAATTAATCAGTGGATGCATTTACTAATGCTGAAATATTTGAGTCAAATTTGGACAAATATAGCCTAAATGACGAACAAAAGAATAGACTATTTAAAATATGGCTGCCGACTCAAATGTAGACTGACCACGCCTGTAAGATTTAAGGACAATGATGAAGTAATATATGGGAATGGACAAGATAGATTAACACAGTTAATAAAATTAACAGAGGATGATTTTGCAGACAGTGAGATGTTGGAAAAACTGAAACCAAACAATGATGAGAATATTTTGTTTTCTTTTGAAAGTGCATATAGACTTGTTGCTAATTTTTCTGAAGATC